>CM050165.1:276268329-276868329 GCA_027410445.1 Discoglossus pictus | reverse complement strand
AAATCTAAAGTAACTGAAATAATATTAACTGAAATAACCCAATACAGTCTTCTTAAATATTGTTTTAAAAATAAACTTTTAACATGCAAGTATACAAATGTGATTAAATATAAACAACTTATTAAAATTGACCTACACAAACAATAAAAGCTTGCAACTAGCTTTCAGATTAATTGAAATCAAGTGTTTGCTGTTAATATAATTATTTTTCAATGGAAAATACGTTACAGGGTTTCATACCAAAAGCACGTATAGATGACTCCGAAGGAATTGTAGGAACCTTTCCTTTGATATGTTATTCACCATTTTCTGTTGCATGTCTGTAAGTCTTTCACATATAGACATTGTAAACTCCTTTGTTTCTGTTTTAAATGTGCCAATACTTTATACAATATTAAATTGCGATTCGGCCAATTGAATAGGGCTCTATACAGTATAAACACATAGCATATTTTTTTAAAGAAGTTTTTAGTTAGTGAACTTCTATCCAAAAGCAAGGTCTTCACTAACTAAAAACTTCTGTAAAAATATATGCTCTGTGCTTATATAAAGCCATATTCAATTGGCCGAATCACAATTTAATAAGGCTGTAATTTATTAATTTTGTTCTAGCTCATAATTGAAAAATAATAAACAGTGGAATCAGCTAATGTAGTATGACATAAGTAGAGCTGCATCATTTCTAGACTTCATTTGTTATACTGATTTCAAATATTGTTTTTCTTAAACAAATTGCAAATATATATATATATGTGTCAAAATTTACATTTGAAATATTTTTTTATTTTTTTATTCACAAGGCAGTAAAGAATATTTAAAACATAACAAAACATGGTTGTACTCTGTGCCATAGCACAACATGCAAATATGTAATAAGATATTGACTCATGTTAATATTTGTTCCTGGTGCAAGAATTATGGCCAGGTGGTTTTTGACAAGCTATATCCCTATACCATCAGTGTAAAGCTTATTCTGATACCAATAAAAGCATTTCCAAAAGAAAATTTCCCCAAAAAACTTTCTTATTTTCTTTTTTAAGTATTGAAATATTGCTTGTTTTCCAGAAGAATAAAAGAAGATTGCAATTAATTATTCAGAATTTCTAACACACAAATCACAGTATTCTACATTATCTTGTCTTTTCTAAGAGTTGCATAAAATGCCAATTAAGTTCCTGCCTACAAACTGTTTTTGTTCCTCTGGCATCTACAATAAATTGAAGTCATATAGAATGGCTTGAACTTTGACATGCGCTGTTCTCATTGGTGGCAGAAGAACACAACTGGAAATAGCAAGGAAATATAACTTCCTCCAAGTTCTTAATTTATGCTTTTTATTTGTGTGCAGCAAACATAGATGCATTTTACAAACTGTCTTAACACTCTTGTTTTCTATAGATAATATTTTCAGTTCACAACCAAGGGATCTCTTTATCAGAGATTCAGTTTTGTGAAAGGAATTTTAGGATCATTTACTTCTGATTCAGGGCTGGATCGCATCAGTACCAGGAGAGCAACACAATGGTCTTTTGAAAGTATTTATCCAGTAGGTGCTAAACTCTTCTGGTTAGCAGCTCCACAGAAAATGATCAAACTTTCAAGACCCAACTTCATATTAATAAGTGTTTTGTCCTTAAAGTGCAAGGTTAAATGTTCATATTGGCGTATTAATCTATGAACATCTCTAAATTATTCTGACCTAAATGAGAAACAGACTACTTATGCTGGTCGAGTCATCATAAATTAAATGTATTACCTGTATCTCTTGTCTTTAACTGTAAATCTTCCATGTTAAAGTTGTGATAACATATATATGTGTTGTCACAAATCCATTTCCAGGGCCTGGGTCTTGGTGCATTGAGTCACCATAGAGGACATATCACTCATTGGAAAATGGGTAGGGGAATTATATTGCCACATGGGAAATGTGGGTAGGTGGATGGTGAGTTGATTAGCCCTTAAACATAGGGCCATACTGTTCCACCATGTTTCATATGGTCTTATGTCATATGCCTCTACCTTATCCTGTATACTATATGTAATTCCCCATATTATATTACTATGTTCTGTATTATGTTTAAACTGTAACTAAATGACCATGAAACAGTAAAACAAAATAGAGACATTGCATTGTAATCTGTTTTGTCCCATTGTTTGCCAGATAAGCTGATTACATCTCTGATGTGCTAGTCAACTAGAGATGTCATGTGTGCATTGGAGGTTAGCCTATTGTTCACAGGTGCCAGACAGGAAGCCAAGGTGCCAGACTATTAGAAACCATGTGGAGTCAATATCCTGTGTTGGTCTGCAACTCCATGTCATTATTGTGAGCTGCAATCGATTTGCGAGTTACAGGCTGAAAATCTCTGTGGTTGTTAAAATAATGACTCTAACCCAGCTAAGCCTTTGATCTTTCAAGCGCGTAAATGTTACAATCGCAAATCTCTATTCAATTGCAAATGTTCTCACACCCATAAATGGCAATTATAGAACAAAATCCTACAGTTACCAAATAGGACACGTAAGGGGGTTAAACACTTGTTTGTAGCACTGCAAACGCAAATAAACAAATCAATACTGCACTTTAAAAGATGTTTAATTTCCGCATCATATCAATCTCCAGAAACAATCAGTTAATACATATCAGGCCACCCACATGAACTAAAACAGGATCGCCATTATTTTTTATTATTTTATACATTGCCGGATTGCGAGTCTAATCACATACGGGACCTTTAAACACTAATTGAATGACGTTTAACCTCCATGTTTTACTGACGTAATGATGACGGTTTCATTTACTATTGGCTGTTTCTAAATCAGTAGTGACGCCCTTGCTTGATTGATCTTGATCACGCTCTGAAATTCTACTTCTGATTGCATGGATTACAGCTTAGGCTTTTGGCCAGGTAGCTGCGGGCTTGATCAGTTGAATCACTATGTAACTGTAGCAAATGTCAACAGGGGCCTTGATCTTTTCTAGTACATTGCATCAAGACATCAGTATTGAGGACCGAGTGATACCTTGCATTGTGAAAAAAAGCTCTCTTTCATTTAAATGATCATTGCACAGTGAAAATAAAATATGTTTGAAATGCCACAGCTTTTTTTTAAAAATACATTTGGTGGACATTGTGTGTGTGAGAAGGGGTTTCCATTTCTGGAGAGCTCTGGATGATGCAAGGTGTCTGCTTCTGGGCCAGTGATGGGGAAGGGTTGTGGTGTCACTTGTATCCTTTAATCAAACAAAAGGTTTGAACTTCTGCCTGTTCCCTCCCTTATCTGATAACTCCAAACACATTATCCAGCTCCCAGAATGTGATGCAACAAACAGAAATGGATTCTTGAACTCATACACTGAGTCTTCAAAAAATCTACATTTCCCGAAAATGTTTATTATCCCAGCTGCTAATGTTGTTTATTTGGTATTTACTTGACAAACAAGTGGTCCTTTAAACTTAAGCTCATTCTCTCATGAAGAGATCAGAAGTTTTCATTAGTCATGATATCTTAATTTTTTTTTAAGAAGCCTGGAGCAATTAAATGTAGACTATTTAATAATTATCATACAGAAACAGAGGTAGGAGGGAACATTTCCCTTTGTTTAATTTGAGACACAGGTATTTAAGACACAGGCAGCAGTGAGGTGAAGTTATATGGAATTTTCATTGATCATGAATGCATCTGAGGAGAATCAGTAGTATATGAAAACATTTTACTTACCCTAAGGTTTGCAAAATTTCTTCCGTTTTCAGGCAACTGATTTTGAGAACAAACGCCCTTAAAAAGCCAAGCTAAACTAGCATAAATTCATAATTAATTGTAGCCTTTCAGAGACAGGTACAACAGTGTATACGTTTCCCTATCACTAGCTGAGACAAAGCTGCTCGGGAGGCAGCCACTATACTGACAGTCTACATAGGTGGCTTGGGGGTGTAGCCCACACAAGAAATTTCAAATATACTTTGAATGACAAGTATACAGAATTCCTCAATAAAATTATTTGATGAGACATGTCCAATCAGACAAACGTAAAACACATGATATCCCATAATCCATATACCTTTAAGTACTGCATTCAGAGTAATAATAAGGTACTAGTTGGAATAAGAATCACATTGTACTGACATCACTAATTGTATGCTATATTGTTTGATGGCATGAATATAAAACTCAACATACACATTTAATTTAGTTATTTAAGGACTAGATTATGTTGCAGTGGAAAATCCTACAAAAAGAACTGCCAACAACATTTTACGTCAGAAAATAAATCTGATATTTGCAAACATTTTTATCTCATTCCCACTAAGTAGCAGAGGAATATTTAGAAACTGTGACATCAGCTGGCTTACAGAATAGTAGATTTAATCGGAACCGGAATTTTCATGATAGCACAAACAATAAATCTCACTGTTGGAATTTTCTGTTTGTGTAAGCAGTTTTTAACAACTAGCACTCTCTTCTTGCTTCTAATCATCAGGTCGGGTGTACTGGCAATAATGATGCCAGGATGAACTGTTATGTCCTGGTAATGAGTTACTTGAAACTTAAGAAATACACAAAAACTCTGAACTGATATTTGCCTGGGGCTCTTTTATGTTATTCTATATTATATTTTATAGCTAAGCATAATACTTTATACCAGGTCTGGTTATATAGTCATTAGTTTATTGTTGAGTTACTTAAGTTGCCGGTTGTTGTTGAGCATTTTACAGTCTTAAAGAGACTGAAGATTTTCTTCCACTATATTTATAGATACACCATAATCTAAATTAACTTTTGTTGTTTAGTTGTTCAGTCATTTGCGACTCTCCGTTACCCTATGGACCGCAGCACACCTGGCACATTTGTCAGCCACTGCCCATCTGAGCTCCATCAAGCTTATGTTCATTACTTCCAAGACCTCACCTATCCATCTTCGTTTCCGCTGTTCCTTTCTTTGGGTGCCTTCAACCTTTCCCAACATCAGAGTCTTCTCTATGGAATCCTCATGTTTTCTCATGATATGGCCAAAATATTTGAGCTTTAGTCTCATGATCATACTTTCTAGTGAACAGTTTGGTTTGATTTCCTGAAATATTGATATATTTGATCTTCTTTCAGTCCAAGGGACTCTAAGTAGTTTTCTCCAACACCACAAATCAAAGGTTTAAATTCTACGGCGCTCAGCCTTCTTTATGGTTCAGCTCATAGGAAAATTCAATCTGTCACTGCCTCCACTTCTTCCCCATTTACCAGGAACTGAGACTGCCACTTGCCATGATCTTTGTCTTTTAAACACTGAACAGCAAGCCTGCTTTTGCACTCAGTTTCAGCCATCAGAGTATAATTTGAGTATCTGAGGTTGTTTTTGATATTTCTTCCAGTAATACTGATCCCGGCTTACGTATGATATACTCTACGTACAAGTTGAATAGATAAGATGAAAATATACAACCTTGTCACACTTTAGGACACTACAGTTTATGTTTAACCAGTATCCTTTATTGATCATGTTTTTTTCTTGATAACCTGGTGTTCAAGATTAAAAATGAAAACAATATCCAGAGTATAGTCAATGTACACAAATATATATTTTCCTCTCTTCTCTAGTAAATTGTAGATATATTCCGAATTGCATACAAACATGTCAAGTCACTCATAGTCACACCTATGCACTTGTGCAGAGGCACTACTCTCACCACTGGTTATAATATGGCAAAAGTCTTGAAAGTCAGTGTAACAAAATAATTGCATCAGCAGATAGATCTGATTCATAGGCACACGCATATGTGAAATTACTTATTTTTTTTCATATCTCTCGTAAGTAATTATTGTGTTAGATATTGAGTATGCTTGCTTTATTTGGTTTCAAGTTTTAAAAAAAACAAAGTTTTTTGATTAAAATGTAACATATTATTCTTAAACAATAGTACATGTATTATTTAATTCAGGTACAAAAGACTTGTCAAAGTCTTAGGGCAGTGTTTATCAGGTGAAAGTTTGTATATTAATGATCTGATTTCTTGTAACACTGACACAGCACTCTGAGTTTTACAAGACATTCACAAGACATTTCATTAAAAATTAAGCATGCAAAATAAAAAAGAATACATTCCCAAAGGAGTGTACAGCTCAAGTACTGAAGATGCAAAAAGACTGACAATTTGATGTTGGTTGGCTGGGGATGCAAATGGAGATGAAGTAAGAAAACTCATTTGTATATTACTTTAGATGCTTGGAATACTTGATTATTCTATCTAATTAAGATACTTTGTGAAAGTAATGTAATGATGTCAGTGTAAATAGAATAACATTTATATTTTAGAATGATTGTGATAGATTGTTATGCATTTTAATTGTTGCAAAGCCAATACAGACAGTAGCTTGGGCAATGGGAGACTATTCATTTATTATGGGAGAGGGGCAGATAATTGTTTTAATAAAAGAGTGACCTGATCACCCTAGGGGAGATTAAACCACCCACATATATTTTTTGACTACATCTGTAAATGGAAAAGTTTCAATTGGGGCGCAAATTAATTTGCTCTGGTATTCGATGTTTGCTAGCTCCGTGACTGTGCATGTCCTCACATTCGTCTTTATATTTAATTATCTCCTTGATAAAATATACATTTGAAAACAACTGAACAATAAATGTTATCAAGGGAATTTTGGATAATAATGTTAAATAAATAGAACAGCAACAGCGGTATAATTTAATTTGTAAATATCAACCTCTGATACAGATACTGTATCCAAATCTTTCCTATGAGGGTATGAGTGTTTATGCTGCCCTAGGCCCATTTAGACTTGTGGGCACCCATGTCCGATTTACTTTAGTGCACCAATGCCCCAGTAATTACTCCTACTACCCCCTTGCTATATCCCAAATCATAAGTTTATGGGTACTTATACACTTCCAATCACTAAAAATTATTTTGCCTTTGCAACCAATATTCTTTGGCACTGCACCAGAATCTGCAGGTAGCCTAGTGGCCCACTGAAAATGGGCTGCCCTATGCTTAGCTCTTGTGCTACATAGGAAGTGTTTTTTATGTGAAAGGCTGATGAGCAATTCCAGGATTAATCTAAACTTAAGCAATATATATGTGGTTTTATGGAACAGTTATAGAGGGGCAAATCGAAAAAGCGGGGAGAGAGCATTCTGCCCCAATATAGAGAGATATGCAAAATAAAGTGTTCCATTCTGTGAAGTTAAAAATGAGCCAGTAAATAGCGAATATTTTTTTCAGTTTCTTCAAGCAAATAAATCCTGCTCTGCAGTAGTTTGTTCTCCTCGGTTATAAATAGTTATTGATATGCAGGTATCTGTAAACATTATAAAGTTACATTGCACTAATGGATTCTTTTGTGGTTTTATATGTTAGCAGATATCCTGTCATATTTTTTGCCAGCTTGGTTCAGCTAGAAGCATTTTTATATACTAAACCAAAGTTGGCAAAGAAAATTGATTTCCATAATCTATAAAATGGATAAGTATCCTGACCACATTTTCTCTCTTTCCGGATAAAGAGATCCATGGACATAAATAGCTTTAAAAAATCATAATATGAATTTTGGGAATGATTTAAATGTATAGCTTAAAGTGATACACGTGATTTAATTTTAAAATATAAGTAATAACAAGAACTTTAGCAATTGAATGTTCATTAAAATTACATTTTCTTACAGTAAAATAACATTGACGTTTGCTATTTTGAACTGAAGTTTGGTTTATGACAGATCATTGTGTTTAATTGAATAGCCCCTTCATTGTTTTCTGTGCAGTTGCTTGGGTATATATATGCAGCCTTATTAAATTGCGATTCTGTAAATTTAAAAGGGCTCTATTTAAGCACACAGCATATTTTATTTACAGAAGTTTTTAGTTAGTGAACTTCTATCCAAAAGCAAGGTCTTCACTAACTAAAAACTTCTGTAAATAAAATATGCTGTGTGCTTATATAGAGCACTTTTAAATTTACCGAATCGCAATTTAATAAGGCTGTAAATGTCTATTTAAGTGAAATCATTGTATCATGAAATATACAATTTAAAGTTATTTACAATCTCTCATATGTCCAACAGAAGAAAATGCATTCAAAATTTAGAGATTTGGAAATTGTACAACGAAGAAGTAATTATAAATAGCTTTAGAGTATAATACTTTGAGAGAGATAATAAACAATCTGTTTGATTCATCTTATCAGTAAATGAAAGTAATGTTGAGAGTCATGGAGAGTATTTTATCTTAATCAGTTTTACCTTCAAATGAATGGAGTCAAGAGACAAGACGTTTCCGAGCAAACCACAGGAGGTGAATGAGATGTAGCAACAGGAGCTAAGAGATACATGGAGGTGCAGGAAGTGCAACACATATGGGTGGGCTGCTGATAAATCTTTTGAAGCGCCCCATACAATATTTTGATATTTAAACAATACTATTTTCAATCACTTCCAGATATTGTTGATTCACAGCCTTATTAAATTGTGATTCAGTAAATTTAAAAGGGCTCTATTTAAGTACACAGCATATTTTTTTACAGAAGTTTTTAGTTTTTAGTCTATCCAAAAGCAAGGTCTTCACTAACTAAAAACGTCTGTAAATAAAATATGCTGTGTGCTTAAATAGAGCCCTTTTAAATTTCCCGAATCACAATTTAATAGGGCTGTCAGTGTCTAAGAGAGAGAGATCAGATAATCTTCCGCTGATCATCTATATCACTCCATTTATATATTGCTAGTCCAACAACCAACTAAGTTCAAACACTCAGGTGGTGGCCCTTGAGGTTAAAGCAAGTGCTTCATTGCTCGGTGCTACTTCCCCAGCAAAGAGGAATGGGTGGCTTTAAAAGAGAGAATAATTTTGTAATGTATGCATAGTTAACAGATCTCATTTTAGGAAAGAATTTAGAAGCAAGAGCGATGACCGTAGCATCTGTGATTACCAAGGACTGCAGAGGAGAAAGGTTAGAGGTAGTTAGAACTAAAACTAGGGGGTTGCTAAGGAAGACTATGGTAGGAGTCTACAATAGGTCTGGTTACCCACTCAGAGAGCAACCTCTTTTAGCTCACTTGTGCCCTTCACATGGAGAAATATCCTGTAGTATATCAGTTTGGTCCCACTCAGAAGAGTGATCCAGATGCCGAAACCGTACGTCTGGGGTTTGCAGTTTCTCCTGTTCAGGGAGAATTCCCTGGTATTTTGGGGCTGTGTCACTTTAGTGAGTGGGACCAGACTGATATACTACAGGATATATGTATCCCTGTGAAGGGCTAAGTGAGCTAAAAGAGGTTGCTCTCTGAGTAGGTAACCAGATCTATAGATAAAACCTACTTAGGTATTGTTCGTTTTCAGATTGAGCACCTCTAATTTGTTGTAGGATAAGAGTCTAAACTGTGGAGACAGAGTAAGGGTCTAGTTTGTTTATTTAACTGCTATAACCTAATCTAAAGTTTGGGATAAAACTCAAAAATATTTGAAGAAAATGTCATTGGCTGTTGAATACCTGCTCAGGTATGCTGCATGGAGGTTGGCAGTGTGGGACTGTATTGAGCCACTTTATTAGCTGCATCAGTCACTCTTCAGAGAGAATTATCCTAACTGACTTGCTCCAAGTTATTGTAAGTATTTATTTTATCTGATTTTATACATAATCATAAACTGGTTTGATACATTTTGAAGATATCAAAGCTTTTTTGCAAACTATTTTGTTCTTCTGTCTAATCTATTTTTAAACAAGCAGCATAGATGCATACTACTATCATAGTTTTATCATGCCAGCAAATTCCAGGAAATACTAATCCCTTAGGTGCACAGGCAAATCACATTAAATAACCCCTGAGACTATATTTCTTTCGCTTAGTAGCTATGATTAAAGCAAGCATTCTATAACATTTTGAGTAACAACATTCATGATTGTGAGTGATGCTGATGCAGTGTATATGCAGAAGTCAGGCATCAATTATGTGAGTTCTCTACAAGGAATTGCAAACAACATCCCTGTTACTAGGTAAAATATACCTTTGTTGTTTTGCTCTTCCATTGACACGTTTCAATGTTTATGGAATATATTATCAATACTTCTGTCATTAATTTACTTTTTGTTGTGGGCAATTTAGACAAGCATATCTGTTCATTAGCGAGATATATATTTTCCTTTTACTTATGTTAATAGGGAAAGAACATTGAAAATAAATGAGTGCTTACAGATTTTTTATGATAGGCTTGTGCAGTTATTTGAGTTGTCAAAATATACTAGGCAATTATGCATAGTCAGTGAGAGCTGTAATATATGCACATATGGAGTATTTACTAAGCTATCACAGGTACTGTGATGAGGTGTGAAGGACTGTGATGGTAATTTTAAATAGGAAATAGAACATATCCAGAGATATACACCACATCCCTTGTGATAGCTTTGTACATATCCATGAAAGAGCCCTATGCTACTCCTGGCAAAAGCAATTATGAGAGGCGTAGTAGCACAGAAAATCCTAACTAGCTATGTTTATCATCCTTGCCTAAAACACTGTGAGAGAACTGCTACCAGTCACCAAGGCTAGCCATAAATGTGATTTACGGCACTCCTTCCCATTGATTTTTGGCCTGCTAATAAATAATGAGTTACTCCGGGAGACCTTTCCCCAATACCCTGTGCTAATAAGATTTTACTGATCACTCAAAAATCAGAGCACTGCAATAACTGCAAAGAGCAGAAGAAAGATTAATGTGTACCAAAGACCACTCACAAGTAGTTTTCAAAGCCTTGCTGAGTCCCCAAGGAACATTTGAAGTGACAGTATAGCACAAAAAGCACAAAATGATGAAATTTCAACATTATTTGACACTTAATAATCCGATATCAACGTGTGTAATTACCAAATATATGTTAGTAGTAAGCCTGCTTTATGATACAAATTCCCTGTGTCATCCATAAAGCTTGGTTTGGCTACTCCCTACACAGATATCTGTTTCACCTAAGGCAGAATTTATGGCTGTGGGCCATAACATTATAATTTTTATGACATATATTTATTATACTCTAAATATTAGAAATTTGTATTTTATAATATTATTATTCATATTAATAATGTTTATTTTTCTTCTGTTACATATTACTATTAATAGTATGTTTCATATAAAATAATGCAATATTTTTTAGGATGTGAAGAAAATAAAGGTCTTTGAGTTTGACCTGGCATTATTCCTTCACAGATGATTATGTCTCAGATGATTATGTCTTGACTAGTGCAATGTATAGACACTTTTTAATGCTTTTTAAGTACCATATTTTTCTTTGTATATGATGATTTTTTGTACAGTTCTTGTGTATTTCATAACTTCTTATTGTGCTACACATATATTTAAGTGCACTTTCTGTCACGATCTTCACTGATTTCCATTCCATCTAAATATCCCTGTGACTACATCACGTAATACTGTGTTAAACCGAAAAACAGCGTGACTGAGTAATATGGTCACAGGGATATTAAGCTGGAATGGAAATCAATGAAAATCATGAAAGAAAGTGCACTTAAATATATGTGTAGCACAATAAGAAGTTATAGAATACACATTTGCATATTTATTTATTTATTAATTTTGGGCTCCAAAAATAGTGGTCTTCTTATACATGGGGCATCTTATACACGGAAAAATACTATTTTTTTGTTTAAATAAAATAATTCTAGTGCATATGTGCATAGACATTTCTTGGGTATTTAAGGACAGCAAATGGCTGAGATATGCATCCGTTGATTTACTGTGCACTATTTCTGGTAGCTATAAACTGTATTTACCACCATTCTCACCTAATCTCAGCCACTTGAGATGCTTAGTAAATCCCCCCCATAGTATTTGTTGGTTCATATACAAACATCTTGCACTAAAACAACATCCAACAGATTATTTCTGTCTTTTTGAAGACTTGGTTGATGCATAAATGCGGATAATGAATTTGGAAGCTGGAGAAGAGACAATAAAGTATGTTGGATAAAAAGTGGCAAACATTTCCATTACACAAAGCCAATAAATAGTGTAATAAATTATATGGTTTTAATGATACTATGAACAATATATTACTTTGAGAGGGTTTTATACTATATTGTGCTTCATGTAATTTTTTTAAGGAGTGTTATCAGCAGTAAGATGTTAATGGAAATGCGTCCTGAACTGACACTTTTCCAATGTGTAGTAGTTACAAGATTAGATAATTTATCTCATGGACCTTTTCCAGACTGTCAGAAAGCAATCCAGCAAAAATCTGAATATTTTTATTAGCCGAATAAAATATTTATGGTCCTTAAGGACAAAATGTATTGCATGCAAATAAATTAGTACAGTTCTTTTGGGTCTGCTGTTGTGTTAAAGATAAAATTATATAAATGTTCATGGAATATATTAGTATAACTTAGTCTTTATTCTCACATGTGCAGATAAGAAGTGATAGATAGATAGACAGATAAATTATTTTTAGCGATGAAATTTGATCTTTATTTGTTTTGTTTAATAAATCAATTAGAACGTATGCCTATGCATAGCAAAGATCTTCACTATAACAATGCCTGAGGTTTATTTAAAAAACACATGGTTTTGCATCATTTAAGCAGCATTGTCGAGTATTGCAACCATAAATATTTAGTTATTTACTAGAAGATTAAAAGCAATACACACATTTGCAGATATTAAATCTGATTTGCTTATTCACTCCACAGTAATATGCTGATGTTTGAATGGCTGATATTAGGGGAAAACCTTGTAGACCTCTCTGAAAAATGTTTTCAAGAGTGTTTAAAGCTGTGAAGCGTAGGAGAGAGTCTAACAGAGCAAGGTAGAGAATTCCAGGTGGGGCATTAAAAAAAGTATTTGAGATGAGAGTGAGGAGGTAATGATAGTTGAAGAGAGATAGAAATTATGGATGGAAGAGGACATTTACGGAAGTATCTGGATGTACACAAGAGGGTGCCATATTCTTGAGTGTGTTTGTAGGTGATGGGCATTTTTTTTAAGTCAAGCTGATAAGTGAAGGTTGACAGAATGGAGCATCAGATGAGAAGTGATTGGTGAGATGTATGAGTATAGCAGAGGCATTTAAGATGGATTGTAGTAGAAAGCCTAGTTATGGGAAGGTCAGATAGAAGTGAGTTGCAGTAGTCTAAGCAAGAAATTATAAGTGAATGAATTAGGATTTTTGTTTCTTATGTGAGAAAATTATGGATTTTTCAAATGTTTTGCAGAAGCACTCAGCAGGTTTTGGTAAGCAATTGGATAAGGGAAATTAAAGAGAGAGAGGAATGCAAAGTAATCTAAAGGCAGTGGACTTGGCTTTTATGTGTTATGGAACAGTTGCCAAATATGAGGGTGATGTCCAGAGAGAAGATTGTGATAGAGGCAAGGGTGTGTTTCTGCCTAGACCCACAAAGTCAAGGCCTAGGGCAGCACATTTTCAGTGGCCAGCAGGCTGCTTAAAGATGCAGTGAAGTACATTAAATATGTTTTTATACACATAAATGTCTATATTCAGGAATATTTCTGTCTATAAGTGTACTTAACACTTTCTGACATTCCATATATATAATAGACACACATCAACTCATAATTTGATATATAGAAAGAGAAAATGAGGAGCTGCAAGTGGAGGGTGGTGGAGCACAAATAAAAATTGCCTAGATCGGCATAAACCTAATGTCATGCCCAGGGCCTGACTGGACTATTTTACCCTGTTTTTATTATTATGGTTATGAATTTCTTAGCGCTTATGGTTAAAATATTATTATACTGTTATAATGTATGTATGTTTGTTTATGTATTATACTTCATGTTATAGGAATTGTTGTAAAAAAAAAATAAAAAATAAAATATATATATATATATATATATATATATATATATATTAGATATTCTGCATATTGCATCTGCCAGACACCCAAGACTGTAGTCTCATACATAATCATAATCCTTGTACACACACTTCAAGATTACAGCAAATGGTTGTAGTTAATATAATCACTAAGATAAGCTATAGGGGCCTGATGGTTGTAGTTAAATATAATCACCATAATAAGCTTAAGGGCCTGGCCTCCTCAGATGTACAGGGTTACCAAGTAATGAAGAGGGCAGCCTATTATTTAGGTATGGGGCTTACTGTGATTGGCCAGCCTGTGTGCCAGAAAATTGTATAACATGTGACAAATAATAAAGGTATGCCAGTTGTGTCTGAACTTACATAATACAAGGTGTAAGTGTCATTCTGTGCATTAATCCTAATTCCAAGGGATTATATGGTGTTCCTAATATCCTGGTGTTCTTTATATCCTTGAAGCAAGCTCCTGGGTGTGATATCTGTGTTTGGTCCATCTTCTGCTATCGGAGGTGTAAACAGACCGCACGATTCTGCTGGATAGGTTTGAACTAGGTTCTTACCAAGTTCAATTGAAGTAGCAGATAGTGACACCTAAATATATCCATGGACAAAGGGTGGAATTATTAGGAGCTCAGTTCTTGACATGTTTTTGTTTAGGTTGGGGGAGGCCATGCAGGAGGAGATGTTGGGTAGGAAAGGAGTTATAGACGTGGGTATCATCATCACAAATATGATACTGGAACCCAAGAGAGCTTCTTCGTTTGTCAAAGGAGGCAAACAGTTTATTTTATTATAAAAGGTTAATCTTATAAGAAAATGCTACTCTAAAAATTATTTGGTTTCCCACAACATCTGGCTGGGGCTAGTCCTACTCTTTAATAACAACATATGGAAAAGTTGTTAATACTGGTCTTTTCATGGAAACTGGATCATTACAGTGACCATTAGGAGTTCAAATAATAATGCATGTATATGCACTACATGCTTATTACACTAAATTGCCACATTTAATAAACAATACACCCACTTATACACATTATACAGTATAAAAATGTGCAACTCATTTGATAGACAAGTACCAGTTAGTGCCTTTTTTAAACTCTGTACTTTTTTTTAGAAGTATGCTATGCTTTGGTCCATTAATTCAGTCTAGCCTGAAGTGGCTTATTACGCTATTGTTGGAGAAACGTTTTTGTATTTCAACACTTCAGAGTATATTAAATTACCCCTGATATCCATATTTAGTCGAATGTGGCGATTTAAATGATTCAGCCACTTTGGACCAGATTGTGTAAAATCATGTGAATACTTTAATGTCCGCATCAGATGAAGGATTTTATGTGAATGTTCATAACTTGAAAACTAAAGCAACCAAACATTTGAGTTAATAAATAATCATCTCTTGCCCAGTTGAGCATTCTATCATTCACTTGTGTTAATAGAAATATAAAAAATATGCATGGGGCTATAATATGATAGGAAACCAATTATGATTTGTCTTGTTATTGTCTTAACAAAGACCTATTTTTGACTTGTGGTTGGACTTCTGCACTGCGACCAGCACACAGGAACAGCTTCTGCAGCTTTTGTGGATAACATAATTTAAACCTCAATCTAGTGATCATTATAGGATATAAACCACACAGCACAGCAAGTAAAGTCGGTGTCTTCCTAAGCTGCAGAGGGTAGACCCAGTCAGGTAATACTGTATTTGTTTATTTTATTGCTTATAAGCTCCGTTGTACTGACTAAAATGAAAGGACATAAAAGGAATAAAATACACAGGTATGTTATATACCAAGGATAATCCAGAAACCTTCTATATCTCTCTAACAGGTTGACATATCAGTTGATACACAAAGGTTGATTATTTTTGGCATGGAGTGGATGGAGGGACTGAGGCTTCTACATCAGAGGAAGCTCGCTCTCTCAGATATCCATATGTCAACAACTCCTTATTCCCTTATGTTATTTAATTCTAAATGCTGTAAAGGTTTCTCCTAATCTTAGAATGCTCCCGCTCCCGTCTATCACCATCTCCCTTTCCTCTCAATTTTCCTGTATCCCTTCCTCTCCTCGCACCAAAAACAAAAAAAAGAAGATCCAACTTTAGTTATTTTTCTTAATAGCTTTTCTTTATTGATCACATTGTTCTTATTCCTCTTAAACTTGATCGTTTCAGCAAGATGTTTTTTATTCAACATCGCTTATCTTACCACATTTGTTGACTTTTATTCATAATGTATATCTTTTCTCACAATAAAAATATATATAAAAAATATTTTCACCGTGTGCCAGCTGTAGACATTCTATTTTTAAGCAAAAATGTAATTAAAAGTATAAAATCCTCATATTTTCATTTATCTTTACTAGAGGCAGGGTTATTTCTTGTCTTTTCCCTTTATTTTTTTCATTTTTGACCACCTCATAAACTAATTAACAAACAGTGCCCCCAGTTAACATACTTTGTAGCAAAGAGAAAAGGTGATGTATATTTATAAATATTTAGTTTTGAAATAGTACCAAATATAGCCACTTTAATGCTCATTAAGGCAAAACCCATGACAGTTCCATTTTAAACTATGTTCTGTTGTCAAAAATAACAATGTGTTGTCGATGCATGAACAGCAGATACATGCTTAATGTGAAGTGGACACTGTTTATCTTCAGGTCGGTCAAGAGTCAGACTCTCAGAAAAATTGTAAAGCACTTATAATATTTATGACAGTGTTGTTATCACATTTACTTGGCATATATATTATACCTCCAAAAGCAGTGAGGAGTTTTTTTCAATGAAAATGTTCTGCCTTCACCTTCTTACTTTCTTTCTAAAGTTTCTCTGTATGAAGTGGCATCAATAAGACTATTTATGGATTTTGAGTTTCAATGTATTTGAAAATCCGAAATCCAATTAAATAATACATAGACTATGTAGAAAGATGGCTATGGGAGCTATTGCATCAAATATAAAAAGTTTTAAGTCTGAATCCCACTAGTTCACCCTTTTATAAAGTTTAAGAAGGAAGTACTTTCCAAAAAAAAGACCAGAAGGTCATGAAGTTGGAGGCTGAAAGATTTCTTAATCATATGTGAAAGAACTACTTTAATGAAAGAGTAGCAAATAAGTGAAATAGCCTTTCAGAGGGAATGGCAGGGACAAACATAGTAAATGTATTCAAATATGCCTGGGAAATCATATTACCACCCCGAGGATTACTTAAAGGCCCACTATAAGCACTATTTTTAGTTCATCATTAATAAACATAAAAAAATATGCGGAAACAGCAGAAATTATAATTTAAAACCCCAGTTTATCTTATAATAGTCATTGCTATACCAATCCCCACATCCTTCATTGTCCTGAATACTAGTGAAAAGAAGGGAAATATTTTAATTGAGGTAACATTATCGAGCCCTTATCAAGAAAGACTAATATTATCTCAGTTGAAATCTTTCACTTGATTCAGTGGACAATGAGACAGCTGGGGAAGTACGGCAGTGGCCATTAATGGGGGAACCTTTTTTTAAATTGTATTCTATGGCCAAAAATTCTGCATTGTTGCTGTTTGTACATGTATTTTAATGTTAATTAAGGGTGAAATAAAACAGTTATGGTGCATATTTGAGAAATACTTCATATTGTGCCAAAAAACTAGCACATTCACACATTTCCTTATTGAAAATTAGTTTACAATTCATATCATATTCAAAAATGAGAACTTACATTTTTCTGGTAATTATTTGTCACTAGCGAATTGCCCGTTAAAAAATGACGGCAATGAAATTGTAAGTGAGCTAATGCTGTTTGGTGTATAATAATGAAATAAATAATACATCAATACATTAATATACTTTACCTATTTTCAAGTAATATATGCAGGAAGCATTGTGTTGAAGAGTTTTGATGTTGCTGCAGCATTAGTGATGTGGAGCTGCTGTGTAAGCACGATGAATGTGTGCAGTGTAATAGTGTGCGCGAGGCAAATCCGTTAGCGTAGCTGTATACTTCCGCATTGTATAAGTTATTGTTCTAAAATGGCGGCTAATGTGTGGTATGCTGCTGTCGCGGAATATCCGTAGGTGTTTTGTGGTGTTTTGTGTGTTTTTGGTGGTGTAGCCTCATTTTCGTTTTGTTCGGCGGCCATTTTTTCTCTCGCTAAGGTGATTTTCTGGTGTTAAAACTCCTAAATTTGGACTTAAATCGAGGTGTAACTTTACTTGCAGAGGTCCTGGGTGCACCACCTTGCTGTGGGTAAGCTTTTTATATGTTTGTTGTGTGTATTTATTCTGTTTGTAATGTGTTTGGGGTCGCACGGGTTGCGTCCTTGTTTTCAAATCTCGTATGTGTTTTTCGGCAATTCCGTAGGTGGTGTTTTGCGTCTTTACAGTGCTGTAGCCTCATTTTCGTTTTTTCTGCGGCCATTTTTTCTCTCACTTAGAGAATTTTTTTGTGTCTAAACTCTTTTATTTTGAGTTAAATTGAGGTGTAACTTCAGTTTTTGATGTCCTGGATGCTCCCTCTTGCTGTAGGTAAGCTTTTTATGTATGTGTTGTGTGTATTTATTGCGTTTTTCATTTTTTCATGTCCGCGGGTTGCGGACGATTTTTGCGAGGTCGTAATTGGTCGTAACGTGTCTCGTACTTTTTTGCGAGGGCTGCAGTTGCTGGCAATGAGCGCCTTCGGTGCTCCTTGTCAGCAACTGCGGCCCTCGCTTCGCTGCGCGAGCCTGCAAGCGTCACAACTATAGATGTGATGCTTTTGAAACCATGTTTATTTTTTATTATGTCTAGTGCTGTGCATGCTGAGGCACCAGAGTATCCATCAAGCATAGCAATAGGCTGAATAAGCTTTCTTTTATGCAGAACTCTAAGGCTTAGTACCGTCTCAAAAGTGAATATGTTGTCCACTAGACTTTAAATCATCTCTGATAAAAATTCATATTTGTGAACTGACACATTGGTGGTTGAATAAAAAAAAAATGAAATAAATGTATATTCATTTAAATTTCTTTCTTGACAGAGAAAGATTTTTCTAAGCATACATTTCTAAAAGCACCTTCTGACTTTTGACTGTCCTCATTACCATAGAAGTACTCTTCTTGATTAATTAAGGTACTAAAACATACTAAAATTTATAAAGGGCTCTCTTTGTATTCATATGCATGAACCATATTTACACAACATTTCAACATATTACATTCTAATAAAAGTCGCAAATTTGTAAGGATTAATGCTGTAATATCTCCTTATATTTGTACTAGTTCTGAATGATCTCTACACCAGCATTTCTATTTTAATTGGATATGACAGAGAGAAAAAGATCAATGTTAAACTTTAAAGTACAGTCTCAGAATATTGAATTTTGAAGCTTTAAAAGTTCAGCTCAGAAGATTAACATCTTTGCCACCTATATTCAGTTGCCCAAAGCTCAAAGAACATGAGATGTACCAACAAGCACTCTTAATCCAAGAAGATTTATATCGGATTTCTTGGACAAAACAAGAAAATCGTTTTTTTAAGACAAAGTAAGGTACAATTATTTTAGAAGTTCACTTAACACCAAACTTCAGATATCCTATATAATGATAGGTTTTATTTATTTAGCCTTTAACACTGTAGAATTTGATTGATTTCAATTAATGCAATCAATACCTTTTTATTTCTGGACTCCAAAATGTATAATTCTTTGGTGGAACCCAAAAACTATAGGTAGTAACAAGTACCTATCAATTGAATATTATAAATCTATTTTTCACAGTAACGAGAGGTTAAGATATGTGATTTGTACATGTTAATTATTTTTTTTCTGATACACCCGCCAATACTTTAGTTCTATCTCTGTGACCAATTGTAATTATTGGAAATCTATGCTAATTGTTACATTGGGGTCTGTACACATTGTTTTGAGCTTTAAAAGAGAACCAGAGCATGTGCAGATGTAAGGGAGTAATTAACAATGTTAGAAAGTTATGATTGCTAATATTCACATTACTTTAATAACACAGAGATAAAATGGTGGGTTAAAATTGACAAAATAAGTTTACTGTAAAACAATGTAATGTTTTAATTCAGTTGATAAAGTAGTTGGCACTACCTATAATTTTTAATTATACTATATTTGTAAATATACTCAGATATCACAATTTCTTCTGATTTAGCAACCATGTGTCAATATATTATATAATTTTAATTAATATATTAATACTAAGAATATTATTTAAGGACAGTGACATATGTTATCAAAATTAATAACACAGGAAGACAATTACTTTATTGAGGCAGCATTTTTTTTGTGTAAATATGTATTTTACAAATTCTATGTTATCCTGATCCCATCCAGTACAAATAAAAAGCTGCTTGTTTAAAGCTATTGGAGTGAATTTCATCTAGCTGGGATTCAACCCCACAAGTGTCACATCATAGACAACGCAATTCACTACTAGGTTGTGTCCCTGGATACTGGATGAAAAGGAACAATGCAACTAATATAGAGCTAATACTGGAAATATGACATATTTCTCTTATGTATTACAATGGCTATATATATATATATATATATATATATATATATATATATATATATATATATATATATTGAAACCAGAATACATATTACTATAGAAAATCCCCACAAACATTTTCATAGTCCATTCTGTTAACCAATAGACTAATGCCTCAGCATGATTTATAACGAGTGAAAAGAACAATATAACTAACATTAGAACTCTGACATTTTCTTATGTGTTTTCATGTCACGTTTAATCAGTATCACCGGAAGCTCATTAGATGCTGCCAATGCAGGGGAAGGTAGAGGCAGCCTAAAAGTGCAAACTTCAAAAGCTCAGTCAAGCCACTCATATAATTTGGGAGCTGTTTTAAAAGGGAAAACAATATTTCCACTTCTTTTCCACTCTATATCTAATATTGCAAAATGGCGAGTGACTTCAGTATATATTTAAGGCTTAGGGACACAAATTTCATATTTCCTGTGCATACACCTGCTTCCCCCAAAATGTTATTTGAAATATCTATATGTACAATAAATATGTGAATGTCTTTAATATTTCTGAGTGCTGTACTTTTATTATTTTACAGTGTATTGGCATATTATTGATCACTCGTTTCATGCTTTTCATAATTTCAATATTTTAATTCAGATATACGGTCTGTCGGATGGTATTCATGACACAATGTTACAAACATGTAACTTTTCACACTAATTTAGACAGAATAATATCATTGTAGCCTGGTTTGTATTATATTGGGTAGTCAATGTCAGTTTGTATCACTGACTCTAGTAGTTTTTGTACACATTTTTCCTCTCAAATTATTAATGTTATCCCTTGAATTAGATGGCTGTTCCAGTTCTTACACTAATATAGGCTTTTGTTAAATGGGAAATTGCAACAGACATGGTAATGCTCCAGCCATGGGTCAGTGTAAAGTCAGTTTTGGAGGCTTTACTTTAGTATGGAGGTAGGGCACCATAACTGGAACATGTTGAATTCATGCAGGTCTGGATTACAGATTTATAACTGCTTCCATGCTTGGTTAAAGTCAGTATTATGTAAAACAAATGTATCCATATTTTAAATATATCACTCAGACATTTAGATATAGTTTATTGGTAAATAAACAAGCCAGTTTATGGATCATTGAGACTTTTTTCCAGTCTTGCTTTTTGTCTGCTTTCATAGAAAGGATTGCGTGAGATTACTACAAAGGACGCGAAAAACAAGAGTAATGATTGTGTCTCGGTCTGAATAAGTGAGCTTTGACGTGTTTTTAGCAACAGAGCCAAAACAGTAGTAAAATGGTATTTTGTGGGACAGGGGGAATGATGTTAAGGCATGATCATAGAGTACCAAATGCAGCTTGTGTATATTGTTAAATCATGAAAAATGGAACTGTATTGCTAATAACATTAAGTGATGTATATTTTTAGGTGTTCAAATAAGAGGTGAAATGTAAAAAAGGGACTCTGAACTCATGAATTACCATTCTGCATCATTATGTAAAACCGTCAGAAGTAAGTGGAAAGTTGTAAAAACATTTTACACTATTTTACTATTGTTTTTATTTTTAGCATTGGCTTGTACTGGACGATTTACTTACCTTGAGAGTTATCTACAGGTCAGTTGGACCTGCTTATGGTCACAGGCCCTCAATGTTCTGAAGGGACCATGATTTACAAGTTCATTTTAAATGCTTATATTTTCTCTTCTGTAATAATAACTGTTTTTTTTTTAGTTGGTATGTTAATATAGAAGGCTGCAAGATTACTGTCTGATAAAATACTAAGGAGTGTATATATATATATATATATATATATATATATATATATATATATATATATATATATGAAAAAAACCTCTGAGACTGACTAAGATGAATTAGGCAAGAAAAAGTCATAAGGCTATGTCTTAAGGTGAAAAATATTATCTCATGCCTCTGTTGGTGCCTTGAGGCATCATTAATACTTTTAAGGAGGAGCAGGACTTGCATTTATTGATGCAAGCTACATTGCTTGTCAGCTTGAAAACAGGAAGAGAGTTTATGTCAAATTCAATGAGATCTGATTATCTAACAATTCCTTCTTACCTCTTGATTATCCCTCCTCCCTCACCCCTTCTTTAACGAATAGATAAAAATAAGCTCACCCTTCTGAATTCAAACTTCAAGCTCTCAAGAAGTTTTCAAAAATTCAGGTTTTCTCTAAAATAATACTATACTGATGTATTACACAGCAGCTAATGTTCAGAGGTGCACATACTGCAGAAATATGCAGTTTTCTTGAACTAGAGCAGTCCTTTAAGTCTGACATTTAATATATGTAAGGAAAGTAGGATAATATGGTATGAATACACCCAGCTGATATTGAAGCACTTAATAATAACATCACTGTGCTTTATGGAAAAGGGAGATTGTTAATATATATCCTCCTTTGTAACAGAGCGCAAAAAAATACATTACAAACAGGTGGCTGCACCTGTGCTATCACAGCTGGACAATCTCTGTGCCAAAAAAGAATATAAAAAGGAGAGGTAGCAAAGCATTTTTGTCAAGGGACACAGAAAAGGCCTTGAATTTGCTATAGTTAAAATAATTCTTAAAAACAAGTATGTTGTAATTGAATTTTAGTAAAAAATGACTTTGTAGGCTACAACTTAAGTTGAAGTTGGATGCCAGGTAAGCAGTTTGGTCATATTCTGAGCAAGATGAGGAATGACTACTTGTAATTACAAAAGTTCTACAGAGTATCTTGGTCACAAGGCTCATAGGTGGTCTGATGCAGTAACGCATTACTTTTTGAGATATCCTTGTGAGCAAAAGTAATTTTTGTAATGTATAATACATTTTAGTAAAGAACTATGTGCATTTTTCTATAAACAGTTGTACTCATTTCTACTCTGAAAGGGAAGAATATTGCATTTAAAGGCTTTAACTACTCTTTGAAAACCTGATCTCTCCACTATATTGTGATGGAGTAGTGGAAAGGTCATATATTCTTGAATTTACATAAAATACTTATCATGCTTGTTTGTTTGTCTGTACCATGTCCTTGACTTTACTAGATTATTGTGTTGTTTTTGCTTTTCTTTTGAAATAACAAAACAATCTGTTCTGTTCAGTAAAATACATCTAATGTGAAGTCAAAAGAGTTAAGTTAAAATGCCTGTTTAATTCATTTATTGTGTTCCACATGAAATAGCCATAATTCTGATGAGATGTTTAATCAAAGCATAGGAGCAAACAATTAGTGGCAAGCATTACCAATGTTAGCAAACATTACCAATGTTTTTGGCCTTACATACAGATATGTAGAATTAATATTTTGAATTAATTGTAAGCACCCTCTCATTCAATAAGGAATCTGATATTGATGACAACACGTTACTTGAACATAGTGATTTTGGACTTGGATACCAATATGCTATGACATATACTAAATGGATGAGATTCAGTATAAAGAAAAAATATAAGTGAAGCACCTGCAAAAGGAGTGTTGTGTGGTTCTAAAAATATATGAGGCTTGAGCCCATGACATATATCATCATAACCAAAATGACCTTTCAGATTCACCACATAATGTGCAGAATGGAGAGGTCATACTCAGTGATGGTAGAACTTGGTTGCGCACACATTTAGAAACAGCTAAAATTGTTGCCTTCCCAACCATTATTCAGAACATGTAGTGTGTATCATTTAAAACACAAATCTAACAAGCATGCTTGGGCCTATTAGGCTCGGGACTAAAGCCTCATTTGTCTGTAACTTCCCAGACCCAAGAGACCTGTATTTGCAGCAACTATTTTTTGGCATTGTTCAGTAGTTTCCGTGACCTCATGGACCATGACACACCAGAACATCTTTATGTCCGTGGTCATGCTGATCCACCTGGTATTCATGGCAGAGATACTGGAGTCCTTCTCCAGTGGACCACAGCATACAGCTCCTGGTATTCCTAGGTGGTCTTCCATCCCAGTACTGACCAGGCCCAACCCTGCCCGGCTTCATCTATAGTTTCTCTTAAATTATGTCTCAATTAAATTATCTTATTATTAAATTATCTTAAATTATCTGGGACATAAGTTTGGAATGATAAACATCACAATAGACGTGACATTCCATTTAGGTTTAAATTAATAGTTTAGGTAAATAAAACAAATTAACTGGTTTTAATGACAAGGTGACAAATAGCACACTTCTGTCATGAAACCACCAATGTGAATATAGCATTCAATGATACAAAAAACAAAATAGAAATGCCATGCAGAGATCGCGATCCAGCTGCTAAGTTGTACAGGGAGAGGTATTAATTTGTGTGATTGTTTCCTTCCAGTGAATAAACAAAGACAACTGTGGTTCTTTTATCCAACACCAAACTATTCCAAGGTAACAACTAAATATAATAGAGACGCGTTTGTGCACTGATTATACATTTCACATTAAATGCATGTCATTTACAATACATTACATTTCATGAATTATTCTTGTCTCATTTTTGAAACCCCTTTTCAATAAAGTGGGTGAGATTTACAGCACATTATAGTTGAATGTAGATATGAATACAAATAACTTTATTTATGCCTTTTATGTGGGTGTTATAATCAAGCACAATTGTGCATGAAAAATCGCAAATGAATCTGCTGGAAGCGTTAAAATGCACTGATTCTGGCATATTTTATTAAACATTGGTATTGTGCCAGATTTGTAATATTGTGAGTGGCATATATTATAGATTACACCAAAACCTTGTTTTATCACATTTTGTACTCTTAACGAAAGGTATTTAGCATACAGTGGCTAAAGTTTGTAAAGAGACAATGAACACAACTTTTTTCATCCTTTTAAAAGAATAATGTTTCCCGGTGCCTAACGCCACATTAATAATTACAATGTAAAAAATTGGTAAAACTTTATTGACACTTTAACTCAAAAATACGCTACTATTAAAATAAAAGAACTTGTGTAATGTACAGTTAATATTATACTATACCTTTGGGCTTTGGTTATATTTCATCAAAGGACCTTACTACAACATTCATCTAGATGCACGTCTCATCCAGTATATTAGCTTATATTTGCCTGTGTATGCCACCCACTTTAGGTCACCCAGTTGGGAGGAAATCAAGGGGGATAAATGTAATATTGTATAATCGCTTATAAAGTCCTCTGCTATATATTTTCACAATATTTTTCAATTCAAAGGGTTAAATACTTTTTAATCCAATACCATTTCACATAATGTGTGTTGTGTTTGTGCATACTCAAACTCACTCCTTAAATGGGGGCGTTATTGTAATATATAGGGGTTATTGGACTTAGTCTCTATTGTGGCCAGATTCAGCGAAGAGCTGTCCCAAATTTTATAGGCCAACCTATTGTAATTTGGATTGTAATACTTGACACATATTCTAGTTAGTAAGAGGGAAGTAAAGAATTTGTCAACTATTATAATCCAAATTACAATAGATTGAGTATCAATTTATGAAATGTAGGACAGTTCTTCACTGAATTTGGCCAATAACTCCGATGTATTAATATATTGGCCTCCCATTTAAGGACTGAAGTATGCACAAGCACAACACACATTAAGTCAAATGGTTTGGGATTAAAAAGTATTAAACCTTTTGAAATGAAAAATCTAGCTAAGGATTTTATAAGTAATTATACGCTATTACATTTATCCCCCTTGATTTCCTCCCAATTGGGGAGCATACACAGGCAAATATAAGTTAATATACTGGATTAGAAGTACATCTAGATGAACGTTGTAGTAAGGTCCTTTGATGAAATATAACCAAAGCCCAAATATATAAGTAATTGGAGACTGGAAAGTATAAATTAAATAAGTTGTTTTATTTTAGTAGCTGTGTATTTTTGAGATTAAGTGTCAAAAAAGTTTTCCTAATTTTTTTAATTTTGTAATTCTTTTAAAAGAGCATGTTTTAACCATTACAAAAGTTGTTTTTTAGAATGAGAAAATATTATGAAAAACCTGTTTAAACTACTTTGCCACAAACTGGAAATGCAGAGAGTATAGTTATGTGTGCAAATCACATTGGCATCGGCAGACAAATGGCAAGCCCCCCATGAGCAGCTAATCTTCTGAATACGTTTTTGAAATCTGGCACCTTCACTTGAAAAACGAAAACACACTGTGAAACATTATCAAATACCCTCTATTTGATGCAACAATGAGAAAAAAATCTAGGTCCTTTTAGTATAATAGTAAAGGGGCACTTATGTGAGTAATGCTGTAGCGCTGCAGTTGCTGAGTATGTATCTGTCAATAGTGCTACTAGTAATCACATTAGCATACCAGCTAAGATAAAAATAAAAATGTGTAACCATAAAATGGCCAACTGCTAAGAAGTTGCCATTTTTATACAATACCATTAGTGGTACAATGTAGTGGTAAAATATATCATGGACATTTAAAAGTTCCATCTAGTATAATGAAAAGGCTTTCAGTCAAACTGTATGAAGTTATGAATCATTATTCATTTTTAATTTCCTTTCAGTGGTCTCTCCCGTCGTTCTCCAAATTGCATCTGCTAAAGCAATCAACTCCCAAAAAACTTGTATTGGTCCAAACAGTTATTCCATGTTGGCACTACAAGCTATGCAAGCAATGCCACATGACCTATTGGGCCAATAAGAAGCTTCTGCTTACTCTGAGCCCGATTCAATTGAGCTATCGTAAGTTACTGTAGCCCATAAGTGCTATTCAATTGGCATTTTTTGGAGGGCTCAGAATGGGTTATGGGTTACGGGCTAGAAATCCTTGTGGTTGTTAAAACTAGAACTTACAGCCTCCTGAAGCCTTTGATCTTTCACGGCCGCAATAGCTCTGATCGCTAAAATCGCAAATCGCTATTCAATTGCAAAAATTGCTCAAGACCGCACCCGTAGTCAAGCCCGCAAATGAGGACCCAGAGCTTACGGGTTCAAAATAGGACATGCAAAGGGTTTACAGACTAGTTTGGAACACTGCAAAACACAATAAAAACACATCAAATGCACTTTAAAATATGGCCAAAGCAATTGAAGGCATTACAATTAATTGCTTACAACTCTCAACTATCAAATATTGAAATAAATAACATTTAATTTTTCTCATAGGTTGTAAAAGTCATGCATATGCCAATATGAAAAGTCATGCTGCAAGATGCTGAAAGCTATTAAAGACACACTACCTCATTAAATTGCAACACGAATACATGGAAATGGCTGCCATATTAACCTTCCTCACCCACAGAGGCTCTAATGTGGACCCTAAAAATACAAATATCATCTTATATACATCTCACTCATCACTTCTACATTGGGAAAACAAATAGTGGACAAATTACACCGCCACATGGCATATATCAAGTACCAGGAGAACATTTTATTTATGGTTGTTCAGTCCCTCTGTGGTGTCCTACTCTCTGTGAACCTATGAGCTACATCACACTTACTCATGTCTCTGTCTATGCTAATTTACAAGGTTTGCATGCCAAAGATACTGGAGTGGGTTGCCAGTTCCTACTCTAGTGGACTGTGATTTGTCTGAACTTCCCACCTACAGTGGCCATATATGGTATAGCTCATTCAGGTACACAAGCCACGTCACCACCATCACTTAGCAATCCTGAAGGGGATCAGGGGGACATACACCCCACTAATCTACTCTAACTCATCAGGAAGGACTGCAAAAACACATGGAGGCTGTGCAGAGGCACGTGGAGCAACAGCCAACTCACTTCCATCTCCGCTATGCCCCTCCTGGAAAGTCCCATGTCATTGCTGGTGGCCATGTTCCAAGATGTATACCCATGATCATTTGCTGACCTCCCATTAAGTGTTTTGCTATCAATCAATTCACATTATCACCTGTCATATTCCTATCAGGCATTCAGGGGAATGTTGATACTCCACAGTATCACAAATTGGGCTTTGCATGTGTATTAACCCTTTATTATTATATATTATATATATTATTATATTATATCTCATGATATTATTACTATTAATATTGTTATTATTGTTGTTATATGTATTAACCCATTGCATAGTAACTAGGGTTCATTAGTTTACTGATACAGGAATGTGACACAAATGTTATTTATGTGGATGTCACAAAACCCCAACCATTGAAAGCACACTGACACAGTGAGAACGTTATAACAAAGCTTCATATCATACACAGAGCACACTCAGAAATGGTATGGGTGGATCCCGGGAGAGCAAGAGGCTATTGTTGGGGAAAAGGGGATACCCTAAAGGGGCTAATGTCATAGTCTAGAATAAGCATGATGGTATGGGTGGATCCCGAGAGAGCAAGAGGCTATTGTTGGGAAAAAGGGGATACCTAAAGGGGGTAATGTCATAGTCTAGAATAAGCATGAAGCAAAGCACCTACCACGGTCACATGTGGTCACTACACCACTGCAACTGAATTCTGATTATAAAAGGATCATCAGAAATCATTCCACTTACAACTTGTCTATATCTGCTCAATGAAACTGATGCTTAAACCTCTAGACTGTGTAATCCAATACAGTTTCAAGCATACAGTGTGTTTCCAAAACAAAAATCTCAAAAAGTGTTTAAAAAAAAGGCGGTGGAGTATAAAAAACAATACATGCATGTACAGTACTAAATACTGTAACTGTAACAATATACCAACTCACCTGTAATCTGCAAGCATTACTAACCATTAGCTAGTTCTCAGGATAACTCACTGACCATGACCATTAATAATGATGTGTTATATCACAATAAATGCTTAGCAGTGACCAGCGTCAGTGGTCAATGTGTACTATCACCTACTCCATATGATATTGTTCATCAAGATTGATATCACATGCATCAGCCATACAGCTGTTAGCACATGTTAAAGGATACTTATGGTATCAGCAATAGGGGAAAATACCCATTAATACAGACGGGACACAAAGGTCAGCTGCCACATTCAATGTTACTTACATCAGATCCAAGGATCTGTTCTTAGACTGGTATTGAGGTCAGGATCACATGCTTCACTAGTGCATATATTAATGCAGGCTGTCATTAACATGCCATTGTGAGAATTTGCAAGTCCACCACCATAGCTGTATTAGTCTACATTTAAGCTAACAATAATCATGTCTTAGATATCTGGCTATATGATAGCTCTAAAATTGTGGCAGCTACATGCTAAGTGGGGGGGCTCTCATTGAAGTAATGTCTACCTGAGAGACACTGGGAAAACCTTAAACGTCATATGTTTCCTTCACAATGCATGAAGATCATGGACCTGAATTGTACCGAAAACAAAACAAAGCAAAAACATAACAGCTACAAAATAAGGCCTTTTAGAAGGTGAAATGTTAAACAGAACCCTACGTGTCCACAGAGAAGAGGATCATGGACCATGTGATGGGAGGTATCACATGGGGGGGGGGGGGGGCAGGGGGTGGCATCCCCCCAGGAGTCTAGCGGCACCTGCAGTGGTGGTGATGGAGGCATGGGGGGCAGGGCTGGGGACCAGAGTGCATTGCATGGTGTCTGCAGTCACTTGCTGGATTGCGCTCTGGTCTGCCCCAATCCTCAGCAGCCCAGCCACGTAGGATTCTGTCATCAGATGATGCCTCCTCTCCTCCCTATTGCGACTGGCCAGGCTGCGCGTGACCTCCACATGATTGGCAGAGATGCTGGCCTGGATCCCCTCAAGACACTCCAACTGCTGATGGCCACAGTAGGAGGGCCCTGGAGAGATGCTGAGTCTCTGGAGGAGGAGGATAGTGGAATCAAATGCTGGCGGTGTGGCCAATGGTCCTGCTGGTGACCCCACTAGCCAGATGACATCCTCCTCCTCCAAATCAGGGCCCTCTGCTCCTCTTTTTTCCTCCTCCCGTGCCGGATTCTGCTGAGCGGGTGTTTGAGGCTGAAAGGTATATGTTATTAGTATGATGAATAATTAGATAGTTAGGAATGAACACACATCAATGTATTATAATACATTATTCTGTGTGCATTCCTAACTATCTGACATCTAGGCTTGAACCTGGATGATTCTCCTAATTGCAACTCAGATTAGCTATCATTTGCTAGATGTGATCTATTCTTTAGTCCTTGATCTTGATTGTTCTTGGCCCCTAACACTATCTTGATTACGGCTGCAGTCTATAACTGCATACTCTGCAGTGGGCACACCAATACATGGACTCTCTGTTGGTTGATTACTGTTGTTGTGCCCACGAATGACAGGGATTTGTCAGCTTCATGAATTTAATGATGCATCCATCTACCCCTTGTTAATTCCATAGAGCTGACATGTCAGTGTCCTTGTTGGTCGTCATGTACATGTGTAGTGTGTGATGTACATGTGGTGTCATGTTGGTGTATGTAATATTCACCTGACATGGAGGCTGGGTCCTGCTGGGCCACCAGGTCTGAAGCACCAGTGGCGGGCACCTGGCTGAGAAGGTCCTTGGCCACCCTCTCCCACTTGTTGTAGCACACAGTCCCTTTGTGCTGTGCCCACTGCTGTTACCTCGGCCGCTACCTCCTTCCATGCCTGGGCCCTGGCCTGACTTCCCCACCCCCGCGCAAGGATCACGAGGCAGCTACGGATGGCATCAAGGAGGACCACATTCTCCTGGGGTGTGTAATTGTGGGCCCTGTGCTTGTCCTTAGCCTCTTACCCTCCCAACTGTGGACGGGGATCCTGAGCTCCCTCATCTGTCCTTGAAGCCTGTCCCTCCCCCGAACTACCACCCCTCCTGGGATTAGGCCCCTCCCCCACTGTCCCTGGTCTAGATGTGCCTCTTGCTAGGGCCGCCCTGCCTCTGCACTCTCCTCCTCGTCTCCACCCTCCACCACTACTCCATCACTCTCCTCCTCCATCCAACTCCTCAACCCCCTCCTCCTCTCCTCCACCACTGCCTGGGCCATCTCTCTCTCCTCCTCATCTCTTCTCATCTTCTCCTCCCCGCCTCTCCACTCCTCTCTCCTACTCTCTCCTCCCTGCATTTAAATCCCTAAAATAATATAAGGTTAAATAAAAATATGTTTTTCTGCATATGTATGAGGGGGAAAAAATGTGTGTATTATGTGTGTTTATTAACTGTTGGGGGATGGGGTGTGGGAGATGGGGGTATATGGAGTGACCTAGCTCTGGGCCTCATTCAATTGCGATTTGGCCAATTGAATAGGGCTCTATATAAGCACAGAACATATTTATTTACAGAAGTTTTTAGTTAGTAACCTTCTATCCAAAAGCAAGATCTATTATGTGTAATCTGTAAATATGTGTAATTCAAATATTAAGTGTAAATTCGTAATTGGATGAATGGAAATAAACAAAACCGAAATACACTGCTCTCACAACTCGCTCTCTCACTCAAAAACCTCCACAGTCGATCATGGGTGGGGGTAACGCAACTTTATAATTTCCCTCTGTCCATCATCTGCGGCTAGACCAATTTCTATTGGTTGAGAGGCTTGTGATGCACTCCGGTATAACGTGATTGGATCTCATCTCGGCTAGCCCATTAACATTTTGCGGCCGCAGGAGAGGTTTACAGGCTTAAGGCTTCAGCCCGTAACTTTATTTCTTTACTCAATTGAATAGCGCCGGAGACAAATGGGAGCCCTAAGACATACAGCCTGTATAACATGAGATGCGGGCTTGCAATTGAATTGGGCTCTCTGTGTTTGCAATAGGAGATGCAAAATGGGCATGTTGCCCACCCAACTAATATAGCGGCACACTGAAGGATCTGCAGAGGGTGAGAAGGTAACATAAAAAAAATGATAATTAATTTTTATCATTTAGCTAAAAGGGTTAACATTATGCAATATACAACTTATACATGTAAAGAGCCATGACTATATTGCTTATTTATGAAACAATCACAGAAATTGTTCAGTAGATTCTACGTATTGCATATTGTGTGGTACTTAGTCTATTGATTACTGTATGTTAGTAGTGGGTGTAGTAGAGTAATGGAGAATGTTTTATCTTGTTACAATTTTTTTATATTCAATAGTTAATTATAAATATTGTCAAGCCACATAGGTATAATCTAAAAGCTTAATACAAATACAATGCAAACTAAGGGCCCTATTAAATTCTCCCTCGTAGTTCTCTCGGTGCTCGCAAAAGGCAGTTTTCCTGCTGTTTGCGAGAACCGAATCTCTCGCAGCCTGCTTTACGATATGACTGCGAGAAAATGGCCGAGAATAGGCTCCGAGAGAGCTACGTAGCCTTAAATCTATGCACGAGTCTCGCATATCGTAAGAATCCCTACGTGGACAAAAAGTCCACGCAAGGGATCCGAAAGCCTCTACGTGCTGCCTCGGAACAGCCCGAGACAGCAGTGTGAGGCTCCCCCCTGCACCCTATACACATCCCCATGCTGCAGGGGTCTCTATCGGGACCCCTGCAGCACCCCCACATTAACCCCTTGCAGCGGGGGTCCCCGATCTGCATAGATCAGGCCCCCCCGCTGCATTTAAAACTTTTAAATTCCCCGCCGCGGCTCCTTAAAGGGACCGCGGCACACTATTACCCAATCCCGGCCGCGGCACTTAAAATTAACCCCCCTCTATGCTGGGGGTCCCCATCGGGACCCCCGAAGTGTCCCCACATAAACCCCCTGCAGCGGGGGGCCCCGATCGGCACCGATCGTGACCCTGCTGCAATTCAATTTTAAATTTCCCGCCTCGCGGGTCCTCAAAGGACCGTAAAGGTCCTGAAAGGACTCGCACTAAAAATAATAACCCCAGGCAACTATAATTACCCCATTAACTCATGATGGTCAATCCAGACCACCATAAGACCTAAATTACCCCATTAACTCATGGTGGTCAATCCAGACCACCATAAGGCTCTATTTAACCCATTAACTCATGGTGGTCAATCCAGACCACCATAAGGCTCTAATTAACCCATTAACTCATGGTGGTCAATCCAGACCACCATAAGGCCTAAATTAACCCATTAACTCATGATGGTCAATCCAGACCACCATAAGGCTCTATTTAACCCCATCAGTCCCATAAGGGTATATTATTACCATTATGGGCCTGTTACAACCCAACATTAACCACATAAGTGCCATGATGGTCCTCAAGGACCATCATGACACTAACTACAAACACTACACTATAACCCCCAATAAACCATTTAATCTAAACTAACCCCCCTCTACACTAATCTATTAACACTTACACTACCTACCTACACTACCTACCCCCTAATAAACCTTCCCACCACTCTAATTACAAAAAATAAAAAACCTACAGCACAGAAAACAAAAAACCTACAGTACAAAAAACAAAAAAACCTACAGTACAGAAAACAAAAAACAATTACAACCCCACCCCCCACTACAGAAAACAAAAAAATACATTACAACCCCACCCCCCACTACAGAAAATAAAAAAATTACACACCTGAAAAGGAAAGACAGATAAACACAATACAATACATACATATAATACATTACATACATTACATACAATACATGACATTACATATAATATATTAAATATAATATATTACATATAATATATTACATATAATACATTACATACATTACATACAATACATGACATTACATACATTACATATAATATATTAAATATAATATATTACATATAATATATTACATATAATATATTACATATAGTCCTAATCAAATACCCCCTATCTATCTAACATACAATCTATTTAATTTAAAATAAATCCTAACTATATCAAATACATCCCCCTATCTATCTAATATACAAAAAATCCTAACTACATACACAGACCATTATTCTAAAGTAAAATAAAATAATTACAGTCCTAACTACATACACAGACCCTAATTCTAAGCTAAAATCAATAAATTAAGACCACTTACCTTTAAGATGTTGCTTCAGATCACTAACCTATGGGTCAAACAAAAAATAAAAATTAGTACAAAACATTAACATCAAATAAATAAACATTCTATACATTCTAAATATTCAACTTACCTTTACAGCATGTCCAGTCACTGTTTAGCTCTTCCGGCGCGGCCCTGTTAAAAAAAAAACACAATACATGAATACATGAATACAATATATAAACAATAAATAAAATACACAAATAAACATCTAAATATACATTGAACTTACCTCCCCGCGATGTCCCCGGCCTTCTCTCCTTCAGCCCCGGCTGGGCCGCGGAACCATCCGCGCTCTAAAAAAAAAAAAAAAAAAAACTAACGGAGGTCTGCACTGGCAGACCTCCCCGACGCTACTGAACCTCCCGGAGTCGTTTCCGGGAGGAAATTGGCATTGGCGGCTTGTGATTGGCTGAAAAAGCTGTCTATCAATTTCAGCCAATCAAAAGTAGTCAATGTGTGAGCCAATCAGGATGGGATACACCCCAATATCCCACCCTGATTGGCTTAAACACTTGTCTATCTTTCTGGGAACCAATCACAACGCTCAGATGCCTTCAGCCAATCACTATGGGATACACCCCCACGGAGTGATTGGTAGAAGACATCTGCGCATCCTGATTGGCTCCTACATTGACGACTTTTGATTGGCTGACAGCTTTTTCAGCCAATCACAAGCCGACAATGCCAATTTCCTCCCGGAAACGACTCCGGGAGGTTCAGTAGCGTCGGGGAGGTCTGCCAGTGCAGACCTCCGTTAGTTTTTTTTTTTTTTTTTTTTAGAGCGCGGATGGTTCCGCGGCCCAGCCGGGGCTGAAGGAGAGAAGGCCGGGGACATCGCGGGGAGGTAAGTTCAATGTATATTTAGATGTTTATTTGTGTATTTTATTTATTGTTTATATATTGTATTCATGTATTCATGTATTGTGTTTTTTTTTTAACAGGGCCGCGCCGGAAGAGCTAAACAGTGACTGGACATGCTGTAAAGGTAAGTTGAATATTTAGAATGTATAGAATGTTTATTTATTTGATGTTAATGTTTTGTACTAATTTTTATTTTTTGTTTGACCCATAGGTTAGTGATCTGAAGCAACATCTTAAAGGTAAGTGGTCTTAATTTATTGATTTTAGCTTAGAATTAGGGTCTGTGTAGTTAGGACTGTAATTATTTTATTTTATTTTAGAATAAGGGTCTGTGTATGTAGTTAGGACTGTAATTATTTTATTTTATTTTAAAATTAGGGTCTGTGTATGTAGTTAGGATTTGTTGTATATTAGATAGATAGGGAGATGTATTTGATATAGTTAGGATTTTTTTTAAATTAAATAGATTGTATGTTAGATAGATAGGGGGTATTTGATTAGGACTATATGTAATATATTATATGTAATATATTATATGTAATATATTATATTTAATGTATGTAATGTCATGTATTGTATGTAATGTATGTAATGTATTATATGTAATATATTATATGTAATATATTATATGTAATGTCATGTATTGTATGTAATGTATGTAATGTATTATATGTATGTATTGTATTGTGTTTATCTGTCTTTCCTTTTCAGGTGTGTAATTTTTTTATTTTCTGTAGTGGGGGGTGGGGTTGTAATGTATTTTTTTGTTTTCTGTAGTGGGGGGTGGGGTTGTAATTGTTTTTTGTTTTCTGTACTGTAGGTTTTTTTGTTTTTTGTACTGTAGGTTTTTTGTTTTCTGTGCTGTAGGTTTTTTATTTTTTGTAATTAGAGTGTTGGGGAGGTTTATTAGGGGGTAGGTAGTGTAGGTAGGTAGTGTAAGTGTTAATAGATTAGTGTAGAGGGGGGTTAGTTTAGATTAAATGGTTTATTGGGGGTTATAGTGTAGTGTTTGTAGTTAGTGTCATGATGGTCCTTGAGGACCATCATGGCACTTATGTGGTTAATGTTGGGTTGTAACAGGCCCATAATGGTAATAATATACCCTTATGGGACTGATGGGGTTAATTAGAGCCTTATGGTGGTCTGTATTGACCACCATGAGTTAATGGGTTAATTTAGGCCTTATGGTGGTCTGGATTGACCATCATGAGTTAATGGGTTAATTAGAGCCTTATGGTGGTCTGTATTGACCACCATGAGTTAATGGGTTAATTAGAGCCTTATGGTGGTCTGTATTGACCACCATGAGTTAATGGGTTAATTAGAGCCTTATGGTGGTCTGTATTGACCACCATGAGTTAATGGGTTAATTTAGGCCTTATGGTGGTCTGGATTGACCACCATGAGTTAATGGGTTAATTAGAGCCTTATGGTGGTCTGTATTGACCACCATGAGTTAATGGGTTAATTTAGGCCTTATGGTGGTCTGGATTGACCACCATGAGTTAATGGGTTAATTAGAGCCTTATGGTGGTCTGTATTGACCACCATGAGTTAATGGGTTAATTTAGGCCTTATGGTGGTCTGGATTGACCACCATGAGTTAATGGGTTAATTAGAGCCTTATGGTGGTCTGGATTGACCATCATGAGTTAATGGGGTAATTATAGTTGCCTGGGGTTAATATTTTTAGTGCGAGTCCTTTCAGGACCTTTACGGTCCTTTGAGGACCCGTGAGGCGGGAAATTTAAAATTGAATTGCAGCAGGGTCACGATCGGTGCCGATCGGGGCCCCCCGCAGCAGGGGGTTTATATGGGAACACTTCGGGGGTCCCGATGGGGACCCCCAGCATAGAGGGGGGTTAATTTTAAGTGCCGCGGCCGGGATTGGGTAATAGTGTGCCGCGGTCCCTTTAAGGAGCCGCGGCGGGGAATTTAAAAGTTTTAAATGCAGCGGAGGGCCTGATCTATGCAGATCGGGGACCCCCCCTGCAATGGGTTTATGTGGGGACACTTCGGGGGTCCCGATGGGGACCCCCAGCATAGAGGGGGGTTAATTTTAAGTGCCGCGGCCGGGATTGGGTAATAGTGTGCCGCGGTCCCTTTAAGGAGCCGCGGCGGGGAATTTAAAAGTTTTAAATGCAGCGGGGGCCTGATCGGTGCCGATCGGGGACCCCCGCTGCAAGGGGTTAATGTGTGGGGGCTGCGGGGGTTCCTATGGACCCCTGCAGCAAGGTGTTCATGTGAGGACACTTCGGGGGTCCCGACAGGGACCCCCGCATTGAGGGGGGGTTCATTTTAGGTGCCTAGGGGGGGGTTTGGAGTACCCCCCACGGCAGGGCTTATGTGGGGGACTGCCGCGGAGGTCCCTTTTAGGACCCCCGCAGCACTTGATGAGGAGTGGGAGCCTGCGATATCATCTCGCAGGCTGTCACTCCTCATGTACATTTACGCAGTGTAGATACGTACGGGCCTGCTGCGTAGCTCATACGTTGCTCGCAGCAGGGCTAATTTAATAGCATTGTAAGTTAGAGAAACTTTGCAGTACGTAGGGCTTAAGTAGAAGCCTCTTATTTACGAGGCTGGAATTTAATGAGGCCCTAAATTTTTAAACATTGTTGTGTCGATAGTGAAGAATGCAAGGTTGCCATAGTTGTCAAACTGGGTAAACAGTGGCCATCAGTACAACTATACCCTATAGAAGGGAAAGCAGAGAAAATGTGAGAATTAACCAAAATGTATTTAACCTTGCTTATTAGCACTTTTCATTTTGTTTGGCATATATACCAGTCAATACTAGTCTCCAGAATTAACCTTATAAACCTCTATAATAAAATTAATTACGTTTGCGAGATTTCCAGATCAAAAGTAATTCTCAATGGTTTGAGACAAATTGTATTTTGTCATCCTGATGTGCAAGCCTCAAACCAAGAGGAGTGGAAATGTGTGTTGATATATAATTTCCATGTAATGTAGTATAACATTACTATGTCTGATTGCATGCTAATTATTAGATTATTGGCATATATAACTGGCAACAAATTGAGACAAGAAGAAACGCACAGTGTGTTTCTTTCAGTGCAGAATTAGGAGTATAACACATGGTATCTGCAAATGTTCAGATATTGTACATGTAAGAAAATTCTAGAATTGTCCCAAGGTAGATTTATTAATTTGTACACCAGCTGCAAGGTGCTTCACTAATACTAATATGGCAAAATCCATCAAATAAAACAGACAATTTGGATTTTCTAAGCATCACCAGTGTCTGTGATAAGGTGCGAAGAGCTGCAATCGCAATTATTCTCCATAGCATGCAGTTACACATCACAGCCACTGGTGATCCTTAGTTGTATATGCCCCAGCCATTAAGAAGCATTGTGAATGTAGCAGCTTTGTACGGAATATGAAATATTGAAATATTTATATCAGCAGTTCACACATAATTTACACATGTTTGTATATATATATGGTATAGCAGGATATAAAGAGAGGAAGCTCTTGAAAGCTCGTCAAGTGATTTGTCCATGTTTGTCCATTAAAAAAGGTATCACTATATACTGCAATACTCTGATTATACATCTGGATTGCTGGACATTTACAGCTACCTCACTCTTTATATATTGCCCACCATAAATTAAATGATTGTTATGATAAACTACCTCCCTACATAATCTACTAAACAAGCTAGGAACCGGCCCCACACTGATGAGAGGCAGTAACCACAAAACAGCTGTCTGTGGGTAGTTGTCCTGGCTTGTGCATAATCCTGAGCTTTGCTTAAAACTGTGTTATACCGCAGGCATATGCTTAAAATGAGCCATGTTTGAATTGGTATTGGATTAAAGAGCAAAGCCTTTTTGAGTACATTTGCATATCCCTGCCCAGGTTCCCAGAATGCTGTGCACTAACTGTATTTCTTGGCATTCTGAGCAGGAAATATGTTTTTTAACTTATTTAAGACTTTCAAATGTAAACCCAAATGTTACTACCACAAAATGAAACACGCTAAAATGAATTATTACAGTGAAAGCTTGGACAAGCATTTATGTTAATGTTTTTAAAAAATGTAGCGCTTCTCTACTAGACTTTTTTTCTTCCCTTTTTTAAACTTGTATTCATATTCTCAATTAGAATATGCTGTAATAATCAAACAATAAATTACAAAACCAATTTACAAAATATATTAAACAGAAATCAAAAAAAATAACAAAATAAACCGCTCAAAAATCAAGAATAATTATTCATTTTAGGTTCTCCAATTGATTATAACTACTTTTGCATGATCAACACAGCACTGTCCATGAGCATCACCTTAAGGCCTTTATGTAAAATATAACTTGGAAATTTAAGCAACTGAAAATTCATTTTGAATGAATAGCAAATCTATTTGATCTATACATGTAAAGTTTTCAGAATATTACTATGTCAATTCTAAAAATGTTTTTAAAATAGTAAAATGTACAAACTCTTTTGCAATTTCACACTTTTCAACTAAAATATAAAATATATTTCCTTGTGCACTATGTAATACTGAAATCTCTGAACATATTTTTATTATCTCATCTCATAAGTCCTGTATATAAATAAATGTTCTTTTTTATTATACCATTATTGCTATGGAATTTGTTAAAGTTCTACAAATAAAACATAGTAATAATTACTTATACACATTCATTGATGGAACAAAAATAGACACCAAGCACCATCTTGATATTTGTAATATAAGTATATTGAGATTACTGGGAAACACAGTATCGACAATCTAATCTTTTTATGTAGAATTTGTAGCACACAATACATGCAAACAATATTACATTTTGCATCATTAAGTTTATCACTGAGTATTATACATATATATATCAAGACAATTGCCCTGATCATTGTTTATAAAACGTAGCATTCAGTAAATTCTGATTCATGACCTTCCATCTATGCATAAAATCATTTACACTTTGACTATTGTGACAGAGTTCCCCTAGAGGCTGATTTAAACTACAGGTTTGCAAATACTTTTTCCAAGGAGATGAAAGAGTTAAACTACTGGATAAGACTTAATTAGCTCAGGGGAAGTACAGCGTTAAAAGCCTGGAAAGGAGAGATGGGAGGGTACATGTTGTGTGCTGCTGTTAAGCAGTGAGTGCAAACCAGTAAGCATGGCTTGCTGGCACTGTTTGGCCCTACAGTCTTGAAAAGACTGTGAAAGCAAACTTGGAGAAGAACAAATTGTTTACGGGAGCTGCCAGTTTTGGACTGCAGAAAGAAAAAGTGTATGCTGTTTATGGAATCTGCATCCTGACAAGAGTTGAGAGAGAGCAACTACAGACTCAGGTGGTGTAAGCTGTTTTCAAGAGGGACACCAGAGAGAAAGTCTGTCTGCATGAACTATAGCCTTATAGTATTGCTGTACGGATTGCTGCATCTAAGTTTGGAGTGAGGAGGGCCTGCCTGGAGATTGTTTGCAACCATTAAGGTACCATTATAGAGACTGTTAATATACCCCAGGGAGAAGTATGTTAAAATAACAGATTTTAGCCTTCACCAAAAGAGGGTGTTAAGGGTCCATAGGGTTTGGGCTGTTTGTGTGAAAAGGAAAGATGACTGTCTGAGGAGAAAAGATACTTGGAAAAAAGTACTGTTGAAAAAGGACTGTAAAAAGAAAACTGCACCTGAGATCTGAGAAGTAGTTTCAGGGCTAGCTAGGGTGTCCAGCAGTGAGCTAGTATGTTTATGTAGATTTTTATTTTATGCTGAAGTAAGCTATTTCTTCTGTATTTTGGAGTTTTTTTCTATTAAATATTACAAAAAGAACCTTGGAATCTCTGCTGCTTATGTATATTCATCTATTGGAGTAATGGATCACAAAAGGCAACCTTGCCACACTACACAATTTGAAATAATGCAGGAGTACACACAAATTTTTGGCACTAATCTGCTGAATTGCCACATTTTATACCAAAAATATAGTTTGAACTTAATATTATTTTACTTTGATTACAGATAAACAGTTACAGTGAACCATATACTCACCGAACAAATAATTACAGATCACAGATCATCTTTTGTTGAATAAATATATCCATAAACTAAAGTGCTGTGCTCAAGTAAGAATAGCCAACTTCTGGCCTGCTATTGAGGTCTGAAATTGGTTATCCATAATGCAGTGTAATATACATTTTACCTTAATGATCATTTTGTAGTTACCATGTCCTCTGCTTGGCCTTTCCATCAAAAACATATTTTCTTCATGAAATCCTCTTTTTACCATTCCGCTTTTCAAATTAGCGAGACAACCCAGAGTGAAATATAACACATTTTCCATGAAAACAGCACATAAAGTAAAATATATTAAGTACTACATAATATGTAACCGTGTATGTCTCTAGCTTTGAGATAATTTGATTAGCTGAAGAGGCAGTCAAACTTCGGCTGCAATTCTACACCATTAAATTCATTCCATTGCAGCTTGCATCACTTGGTTTCCAATACAGTCTAATTGCAGCAATAAAGGCCTAGTTCTATAACTTTTACATATATATTTTGTCTTATCTTTCAAGTAAAGAGTAAAAACAACTTTCTGTTTTTAGAAAACATTTACATAGAAAGGAGTTAAATAACTGAATGCATTTTTTAGCATGTAAGAAATCAGTGATAATACAGTGTTTTCATGAAAAACAGTAAACTTAACAATATATATTTTAGTCTCTAATGGAAGTTTAAAATAGAGATTTTTGTAAAGTAAAATAAAGTAAAATGCAAAAGTAATTTAAAAATCGGTTTCCATCTATTAAATTCCATTGCATACCTAAAAAAAACAATAACAGCCCCACATTTTCCAAGTTTGCATTAAATCAATTTGCTTAATGATACTCCAGAAAATAAATCTGTGATTATTATGTAATTATATTTATACTTTGAATTGGGGAAATAAAATAAAAGGTTTTGGTATAGCAGACTATACTAAAAAAAAACATGTCACTTGATGGAAATGGCTTGTTTCACCCCATTTATCAAGAAAGCAGGAAATGGTAACAAAGTAAAATCATTGGTTAGAGGAAATATGTGAAAATTGTGGGGTCAGAAAAAAATAAAGGGAGCAAAAGTAGAACATATTTATATAATGAAATGCTTGTGTGTGTGTATATACATTAATATTCAGTTGGTCTGCTCTTTGCTGATTTATGTGTCCAATGGTGGTGTGCTTTACACCACTCCAGCTGACACATGGCTATGCACATGATGATCTTAGGCTTCTGTGTTATTGCTCAGCCAAAGAAAACCAATTCACGAAGCGCCCAATAAACCGTTCTTGTGCTGATTGCTTCCATGGGCATTTTCAAACTCGGTAATTAGTGTTACAACTTAGGATAGATGATTTTTACGCTCTACATGTTTCAGCAATCCCATTCTGTGAGCTTGTGTGGCCTACCGCTTCTTGACTTGGCTGTTAGTGCTCTTAACCTTTTCCACTTCACAGCAGTAGCACTTGCAATTTTTAAGGCATTCAGTGACGCTATGGACCTCAGCATGCCAGAAACATCTGTCAGCCACTACCTCTTGTAGCTCCATCAAGCTCACGTTCATTGCTTCAATGACCACATCTATCCATCTCTGCCACTGCCTTCAATCTTTTCCAGAGTCTTCTCTAGGGAATCCTATCTTCTCATGATATGGCCAAAATATTTGAGTATTAACCTCATGATCATACCTTCCTAATGAACAGTTTGAGTTGATTTCTTGTAGTATGGAGTGCATCTTCTTACATTCCAATGAACTCTAAGAAATTCTAGTGTGCTCAGCCTTCTTTATGGTCAAGCTCTCACATCCATATATTACTACTGGGAATACCAAAGTTTTAACTATGCAGACCTTTGTTGATAGTGATATATCTTTGATTTTTAATAGCTTATCCAGACTTGAAACATTTAGTTGTTCCATGTTTGGTTCTGACCATCAGCCACTTTAAATTTGAAGCTTGTATGTGCAACGTGAGACCCTCAATGGCTGCAAGCTTGAAATTTTGTGGATTAACAGAGCTATTAAATTAGAACATGCTGCGAGTTATGGGCTTGAGAGGCAAACCCATAATCCATTTTTTGCTCATTGGATATGCGGCCATGAACGTGATCAATTAGTCAAATTTGTAGTTACGGGTTTAGAGGGAGCCAATGAAAACAGAGATCGTCAGAATTACGTCACTGAGAAATGAAGGTTGATTTCAAAGTCATACGGGGTTCAAACACGAGTTACGATCGGACCCACATTCCAGATATTATGCAATATTGATAAAGCCATACATATGATATTCTATTACATGCAAGTTCCATTATATGTATTAACACATTGATTGCCGGGATCAATATAACTAAAAAATAAAGAAAATAAATATGAAATAAAGTATTTTTTCTGCCGATTTGCGAGCTTGAGGATGTTGTGCTATTAATTCTAAGACCTAACCTCCCTTTCCCTGTTAATAGTAGTACAGTAGTGTGTGTGTATATGTGCATTTAGTGTTACGGATTGGACTTTAACCCCCTTGCGGGTCTCTATCACTCGTTGGTTTATTGGCACCATTTGCGAGCTACAGGGTTGAACGTCAGTGATTTTGATGCAATTTAATAGTGCAATTGGAACATATCAGTTACGGGCTTGACAGATCAAAGGATTTGCGGGCTCGCAAGTCGAATTTTCATGTCCCATCGGGTTTTCTCACACCTACCCCACAAGTCGTCGGCAGACTGGTTTAAGATAAATAGCCGTAAGTCTTGCGAGTTACGTTACCAGTTATGGTTTTACACGTTAGCGGAATTTAATGGGGCTGCATGTCTTTTTGGTACACATATAGACTTCCCAGGAGGCTGATGATATGGTCTGGTATCCTCTTATCTTTAAGAACTTGCCACATTTTGTCGTGATCCACACAGTCAAAGATTTAATAATAATAGTCTATGAAGGTGTGGTAAAATTTTTTTTTTTTTTGTGGAACTCTCTTGCTTTCTCTATAATCCAGTCGATATTTGGAATTTGATCTCTTGTACCACTGCCTCTGAGAAACCCAGCTGGAACATCTGGTAGTTTTTGGTCTATATATTGTTGGAGCCGAGCTTGCATGATCTTAAGCATTCCCATTGCGGGCATGTGAAATTAGTGCAATTGTTTGGAGCGCTCTAGCACTGCGTTTTTGGGATTGGGGTATAATCTGACCTTTTCCAGTCTATTGGCCACTGTTAAATTTTCCAAATGTGTTGGCAAAAGGCAAGCAACAATTTCACACCATCATCTTCTAGGAAATCTCACTTTACTCTCCGCTACATTTCGCTTTTTTTTTGCTGGGCTACTTTCATCACACAGCCAGTTTGCCTTCTAGGCTTTCTTTCTTGTAATGCTATCATTAAAAGTTTTATTTTAGTAACTATTTAAATAAAAAAAAATTATGTGATTGTACATTTAGAGAGATTTATTTAAACATAGAAATAAATATGATTACACTTTTTGTACAACTATTATTTATTAAGCTATATACATACATTTCTGACAATGTAACATACTGATAATAAGTAAATTGGCCTTAAAATGCTTTTTCAAAAATGCTTAGTTTTATGTCAATCAATTCTTTAATGGTCCATTCTGCACCTTGGCACATCGCCGATGTTACTATAACAACGCTCACCCTGATTATCCCGATCAACATCTGGATTATGGCTGATTCTATCTCCTGGTTATTGAAGCTAACAATTTGATTGACAGAACAGTTAATAAGATGTCCATTTTAAGCAGAAAATCTCTAGTTTTACATGCCAGATTTATCATCTGTTATTTAAGAAAATCTGTGCCCTTGCATTTCAACTAATTGACAGTAATAGTTGGCAGACTGAAAATAAAGCAGGAAGAATATTGGCCGAAAATATGCTTTTAGCATATTGCTTCTTAATCTTTATATTATTTTTCCTTTCCAGCTATTGGTAGCATATTCAAGTGGGTGCTAATTATTTAGTATAAAGAAGTCAGTTTAACTATTAGTATCAATTAATGTAGTACTGACCGGTTGTATTTATTGTGAAAACAGTTTTTCCTTCTGGCTGCAGAAAAATAATGCATTAATAGAGCACAATGAATGAGCAATATATTGAAAGATTAGCCCCTTTTCATAGACATTTCATTGGGCTGTTGCAAAACAGTTATAGAATTCAGTAGAATGCTTTGGGCTTATACTGACAGCAGTATATGTTTCAAACATATGATAAAACAGCTATGACTAAACTATTATTATAGAGTATTTTAATATCTTGTAAAGACATTTTGGGGTATGGGAAGAATTTGGGATAGAGCTAAATGTACATATGTGTGGTGATTCATTATAGCAATTTGAAAAGCTCCTATAAGCTAGTAATTATGCCTTTTTTTCATAGATGCTGTTATATAGAATTTGAATGGGTGACAGAGTACAATTGGACCAAAGTATTTCCAGTTTAAGAAAATCTAAATTTTCACCAAATTAGCGTAGTTCCTTTTTGCTATTGGAGGAATGATATTAGAAGGCTAATGTATTCATCTTTGTGGATAGAAGAAGTTTTCCAGTAACGTAAGGCCCCATTCAATTGGTCAAATCACATTTACTTGAACTCGTAAAGCAGCTCAGAAAAGTTACAGATATTCATTTGGCTACATTTAGCAGCTAACATTACAATTGGCTAGCCAAAGACGCAAAACAGGCCTTAGAACTACATTGGATTTAGCACAGCTCAAGATTTACAAGTGCTAAATAATTAAAGTTACACAAAATCAATATTCTATTAGACCCGTAGCTCTAGCCTGTAAATTCTGATAAAATGTATCAAGTTTCTGTCAAAAATGTTATGAGTGCTGAATAAGACTCACAAGGGCTTTTTCAAACACTTATCACAGCAATTTAAAACAAAGTAATGTACTTCAAAAGCATAGGAAGGCATATAAATACATTACAATTTATTGCCCAACAGTCTCAAACCCACAAATATGCAACTAAAATATATATTTTTTTAATGTTTTTTTTTGTGTGAAATGGACCCCATGACTTAAGGGGTTAATACATATCATGAAACCCACATGGACTAGAACTTCTCAAGACTAATTAATTTGTAGTCTCTTAAGGAAGTTTAAGTATAAACTCCATGTTTTACTGACATCATGATGAGGGTCTCACTTACTATTTGTGGTGTCTAAGAAGTAAATTACTAGCGTGCTTAAATATTGGAAGGATCATATAATCACACCGCCTGAAATCCTACTTACGAGTGCATGGTTTCCAGACAATTGAATGTGTCTTAATGTTTAGAAAAAATGCAATTGAATGGGGCCCTTACAGCCTTATTCTATTTGAGCAGTGTGATCTGCTTTATACCGTACAATCTACTACAGGAGCTTTTTTCCCCTACATTACTCATCTATTAAAGCATTTCACTCACAATATTATAGCACTCAGCCCACATCCGTAAATTCTGTCTTGTCCTGTAAAATTTTTAGTGTAGGAAGTATGTGTTCATTCATAATATTACACCAAACCAGACATTTCACTTAAATTATGGATGAGACACAGCTCTAGGAACCAATAGAACTTGAGAATGTCATGATTATTATAATGAGTAAGAATAAGCGCTGAAAACTGCAACAAGAGAGAGAGATCCTAGTTCACATGATTTTCTGATATTTATTAACCCCTTGAGTATTGGTTGTGTGTTACCATGGATTTTGTATAATGACACAAACATAATCATTTTTTAATTCCACAAATGTGAATATTTGAACGTGAAGCGTCAAATAATGATTAACTTCCATGCTTTTTAGTGCTGTACTGTCTCTTTCACTGAACTGAACTCCAGAACTCCGAAATGGTTTTAAGACCCATACATTTTCCTTCAGGTTGTTGATGTTACAGTTCTGACCTAATTTGCGAGTGATCCATAAAGTCTGATAAGAATAGGATTTTGGTGTAAAATATTTCGGCAGTGCAAAAATCAATGGAATAGTTTGCCGAATTTTCGGCTTAGTCTTGCCGCAGTCACTCGTAGTATTTCTCTCACATTGTTTCCACGATGGGTGAATAGAGCAGCTGGGTAGTTTTACTTTGTCCTTAAACATGGTGTTATTCGTGATATAAGGAATATAATAGTGCTCTTAATCTGAAAATACAAGGGGATATCTGGGAAACAATATGGCTAGATTCAACATACATCTGTTTCTACAGCAACTTGGTTTTATTCCTTAAATGGGAATGTCCACCTGAACTCTTATATTAAAGAACACTCATACAGGAGAGTATACATCAATCTAAAAACAATGGAACTTGCATAGCATAGTATCACCTTCCACCCTAACAAACTTATCACCTCTCTCAACCTCTTTTACTACTCACTACCCCTTAGATTGCAAGTCTCTGCAAGTTTCTAGCCTAAGTACTTTGGGAATTCACCATGGACATTGGATTCCTAGCTCAAAGACAGGGCCCTCCTTGCTTTGCTAAATGTTAATCTGTATTTATCTTTGTCTGAACTTAATTTATGTACAGTGCTACGGAATATGTTGGCACATTACAAATGAACTATAATAATAATAATATTAATAGCTTGCCAGTTATTCCTTCATGTTTGTGGACAGCAGAAACCACCATATCAAGCTTTGATTTTTCTCTGACACTGAGCTCAGTAAACTGATTGGGGTAAAAGTTCAAGAGCGGGTCAAACTGCAGATCTTAGAGTTCTAAGCTGTGTCAGTTCATTGTTCGGTTTTCTTTAGCAACTATATCACCTAACATTGTACCAATAAAAGGCAAGTGCTGGAAACCCGTGCACATATTTTTGAACTTCTGAAAGTGATCTTTTTATATAATATAAGGCGAAACTCTCCCTTTATTCACTAGGCATATTTCCCAGACGTCTTTAATACTTCCATGTTATTGTGGTGGTCTCCATTCCATTAGAGGAAGGTTTCTACAACATAAGGATATGCTAACTGAACAGATTGTAGAGTTTATTTTTTTCTTAAGGTTACATTACACTTGATTAAAATAGTGTCTGTTTTCCATATGAGGAAATGTACACAAATGAATGGCATGTTGTGATAATACAAAAGCCTACTGAAACAAAGTATGGCTTCACTGCAATATATGCAAATATAGCCCCCAAATTTGTATGATTGTTGTTTGAAATTTGGAATTTCAGTCATATTCTGTGATTAAAAGGACTTCAGCTAAATTTTATAAGTGAAATATTTTATTTATTAACTTATGATTTTCATGAACAGGAAATGTTTCTTAGGTATTAAGATAATTTATGTGGTATGAAGACTCTTGGTATCTTACAGTTACTAAGTTCTTGTGGATGTGAGCTGTAAATCTTCCAGTAAAGCTACGTGCCTCAATGTGACAGCAGATCTATCTTTTATAGGATAAAACTGTACCACACAAGTCTGTTTCCATGAAGTGCATAGTTCTGGTTTCTTGGAACTGGAAAAGTGAGGCAAAATCTTATCACATTGAAGGAAGATTCAGTGGGATCTATTAAATTATAAAAGAAGTACAACACTCCTCTCACCACATGTACTGCCGCATCACATATCTAAATTATTTTTTATTCTTCACTGCGCGTACTTCACGTCAATGGTTTGCACAGCATTTCAGAAGAAGAAATAGTGTTTGATATATAAAAATACTTCAGCAAGGAGCAGAGGGCCAGTAGTTTAGACATATGAACCAATTTCATAAATATTTATGACAAGCCCCAGAATTCACTAAGCATCACAAGCGGCAGCAGTGGAAGTTTTCTATATGAGAAGTAGACATTGTAGCCATCAGTGATCTGCATTGCGGCCCCTGCGGCCTAGCTGAATCTGAGGCCATGCATTAAAAGCTTGTAACCTTAAACAGGACGTACATACCATTAGTCAAAACCCTTTACCTGCAATCATAAATAGTGTCACAAATCTAAAAATTAATATTACTATCTAATGAGTCCCAGTGGTAAATATTGTCATAGTCAGCACAAAGGACTAGTTTTTTTGTAAAATGTTTGGGGTGGCAAACTGTCACTATGTTATAATAAAAGGCAATTTAGCCACATATATATTTGCTGGCTTTTTGTAAATGGCTTCTAAGTATTCATCAAATACATGTGTTTTAAGGAAATACAAAATCAATAACTAGACAGTTTTCTTGTATGTGAACAACTGAAAAGGCTAAGTGAATTATCCATTTAGCACTGTCAGCCTTACAAAGCTGTAACAGTAGTGGCTTAATCTTTTTCTGGATAACATTTGGGTGTAATTTTATTAGCCAGTACAATAAAAAGGAGATACAAATATTTGAATTCATGTTAGTGAATTGGACATGTACACATATTTATAATTTAATATTTGTATTGTAAACTTGTTTAGGGCATTCCCTCTCTGAGTATCTGTCTCATCTATCTCATCTTCAGATAGCTGTGACTATGGCTTTCCATTCATACATACCATTAAATAAATGCACACATTAATATAAGTAGTTATTATAGTTTAGTTAAGGATTAATCTACATAGGCATTCTATAAAAAAGCACAATGCAGACTGTTGTACCCCAGTTGGACACCATTTTACCCAGAATAATCACTCCATCCAAAAACTGAAAATGGAAATACTCAGGGAATTTGAAAACACCCAGGAGAGAAACACATTGGAAATTAAGATAATCACATTCATCAAAACTAAAGATACAGCATTTAATATGCACTTGAGTTTTCTGACACCTTATCGAAATTTGTTGTGATTCTCCCTCAATCTTTCTCATGTTTGGTTTGTCTCAGTATAATAAGCTTATCATTCTTAGTGAAGTGTATATATATATATATATATATATATATATATATATATATATATATATAAATTGGTATAAGGAGGGAGGTTGAGGGGGGTTTAGGTTGAGAAGGGGGCTTGGGGTTGAGGGAGGTTGAGGGGGAGGTTGAAAGGGGTTGAGGTTGAGGAGGTGGGTTGGGGTTGAGGGGGGTTGAGGTTGAGGAGGGGGGTTGAGGTTGAGGATGGGGGGTTGAGGATGAGGATGGGGGGTTGAGGATGAGGATGGGGGTTGAGGAGGGGGTTGAGGATGGGGGGATGAGGATGGGGGGGTTGAGGATGAGGAGGGAGGTTGAGGAGGGGGTTGAGGATGAGGAGGGAGGTTGAGGAGGGGGGTTGAGGATGGGGGGTTGAGGAGAGAAGATGAGGATGGGGGGTTGAGAATGGGGGGGTTGAGGAGGGAGGTTGAGGAGGGGGGGTTGGGGTTGAGGGGGGGGTTGAGGTTGAGGAGGGTTGAGGTTGAGGAGGGGGTTGAGGATGAGGATGGGGTGGTTGAGGAGGGGGTTGAGGATGGGGGGTTGAGGAGGGAAGTTGAGGAAGGGGTTGAGGAGGGAGGTTGAGGATGAGGAGGGAGGTTGAGGATGAGGAGAAGGGGTTGAGGATGAGGAGGGGGGTTGAGGTTGAGGAGGGGGTTTGAGGATGGGGGGTTGAGGAGAGAGGATGAGGATGGGGGGTGAGGAGGGGGATTAAGGATGGGGGTTTGAGGATGGGGGGTTGTGGAGGAGCGCGCATGTGACGCGGCGCGCATGTGACGTCACATGCGCGCAAGCGCAGGTTCAAGGAGCGGAGGCCGGAGCACAAGCAGGTAAGTGAGGGGAGAGAGGGAGGTATTTAGGGGGTTTAGGTGGAGGAGGGGGGTTGAGGGGGGTTTATGCTGAGGAGGGGGATTTAGGTTGAGGAGGGGGGAGGGAAAAGAGACACCGGGGGTAGAGACACACACGTGGGGGTTAGAGACACACGGGGGGGTTAGAGAGACACGGGGGGGGGGGGGGGGGAGAGTGACTCGAGTATAAGCCAAGGGGGGCCTTTTTTGCCTTAAAAAAGGGCTGAAAAACTTGGCCTATACTCGAGTATATACGGTATATATATATATTACTGGACATTCACGGCTGCTTCACTCTTCAATATATATATATATATATATATATATATTGAAGAGTGAAGCAGCCGTGAATGTCCAGTAATCTAGTAATTTAGTAATTATTAATCTCTATATATAGATTAATAATGAGTATTGCAATATAATTTGATATCTTTTGTATTGGACAAACGTCTTATTTATAATAAATAAGATGTTTGTCCAGTACAAAAGGTATCAAATTATATAGAAATACTCAATATTAATATACAGTTGCAAGCAAAAGTATGTGAACCCTTTGGAATGATATGGATTTCTGCACAAATTGGTCATAAAATGTGATCTGATCTTCATCTAAGGCACAACAATAGACAATCACACTCTGCTTAAACTAATAACACACAAAGAATTAAATGTTACCATGTTGTTATTGAACACACCATGGGCCTCATTCTATTATCGGCCGTAAATCGGCCGTAAGGCTGCGATTCCTTGCGAAGGTTCAGTTAACTCGCGATTCTATTATACGGCCCCGCAAGGATCTCCTTTTACGGCCGGCCGCATATCTTGGAACCGGCCGTAATCTGTGAAATATAAAAACGCAAAAATAAATTCAAGCCTGCACTGTACAGCTCTGTAAATGCTAGGGATCATATTGGGGGACATGAGGATTAAAAGGAACCCACTCTCAAGCTTGCACATCTGCCCAAACCCGAGTTCAAATTAACTGTTTATTTTCCGGCTGCGGCGTGGGCGTGTCTGAAGTGCTCCAAGCACTCTGGACTTTTTACATGGATATTTTACGGATATTAAAAATGAAATATTTTACGGATTTGAGTACAGGATAATTATGTGCTATTTTTTCTAACACCTAAAATCCCTTTATAGTCTTCTCAAAGTGCAGGATGGCTTTATTTGAGCTATTATGTGCTTAATTGGTGCTAGCGAGACCTTTTTCCTGCAAGTAACTGCGGCTCGCTTTTAGCCTTGCAGAGAGGTTTCCCGGAGCAATTGAATTGCAAATCTCTTGCGGCCGTTTTAGATCAAAGGCTTTCCTCCGGCGCGTGCGGCCGCAAGAGATAGCAAGGCACCGGCCGCAAGCCTGCCGGAATCCCCGGCCGTAAGGGAATAGAATAGCCGAATAGCTTGCGGCCGGTCCTTGCGGCCCCGCAACGGCTGCGGCCGATAATAGAATGAGGCCCCATGTAAACATTCACAGTGCAGGTGGAAAAAGTATGTGAACCCCGAGACTAATGACATCTCCAAAAGCTAATTGGAGTGACGTGTCAGCCAACTGGAGTCCAATCAATGAGATGGAGGTGAAAGAAAAAAAGAGGCACAGCACACCAACATCAAAACCTCATCCCAACTGTGAAGTACGGTGGTGGGGGCATCATGGTTTGGGGCTGCTTTGCTGCGTCAGGGCCTGGACGGATTGCTATCATCGAAGGAAAAATGAATTCCCAAGTTTATGAAGACATTTTGCAGGAGAACTTAAGGCCATCTGTCCACCAGCTGAAGCTCAACAGAAGATGGGTGTTACAACAGGACAACGACCCAAAGCATAGAAGTAAATCAACAACAGAATGGGTTAAACAGAAGAAAATACGCCTTCTGAAGTGGCCCTGTCAGAGTCCTGACCGCAACTCGATTGAGATGTTGTGGCATGACCTCAAGAAAGCAATTCACACCAGACATCCCAAGAATATTGCTGAACTGAAACAGTTCTGTAAAGAGAAATGGTCAAGAATTACTCCTGACCGTTGTGCACATCTGATCTGCAACTACAGGAAACGTTTGGTTGTAGTTATTGCTACTAAAAGGAGGTTCAACCAGTTAATAAATCCAAGGGTTCACATATTTTTTCCACCTGCACTGTGAATGTTTACATGGTGTGTTGAATAAAAACATGGCAACATTTAATACTTTGTGTGTTATTAGTTTAAGCAGACTGTGATTGTCTATTGTTGTGACTTAGATGAAGATCAGATCACATTTTTTGACCAATTTGTGCAGAAATCCATATCATCAGGGTTCACATACTTTTGCTTGCAACTGTATATATATTTATATATATATATATATATATATATATATATATATATATATATATATATATATAAAATGCTGTGTAATAACTGTATTTCCCGGAATTCTGGATTTTGGGCATGAAACAAGTTTTTTAACTTACTTTAGACATTCAAATGTGAACAAAAATGTACTAATTATTTACTATATATATATATATATATATATATATATATATATATATAATTTGTTATAAGAAAATAAAGAGATAGATAGATAGGTTGGATAGACAGATAAATCTGTCAGACAGACACATACATTTAGACCACCTCGTGCTATGTTATATTGTCCAACATTTACTGGGATATAACTTTCCTACCTGGTATTTGAATGCAGCTATAGTTTATAAGATGTTGCTACATTAGTTTATAAGATGTTGTAAAATGGTAAATGTCACATATTCCTTTGTTCATCACCTTTTGGTATTTTTTCCACTCCAAATTCCTGAACGTATTCATCTAGTCCCTTAGTAATAGACTGCTCTGCTTACTTACACACGTCATGCTGCTGCTCTGTTTGTCTACCCACATTACAAACCACTGGTCTGTCTGCAGCTGACGTCAGTAGCTGCCTTCATGCTGTCTTGAAGTTGTACCACTCGTATGCAGTCATTAGTTTGTGTTTTTTTTTCTTAAAGCAGTTTTGTCTAGTTTCCCTCTTTTATAAGGAATAATGCTAGCTTCATATCAGGCTAAATACAAGATATACTGTATGTCCCATTTCTCTCTAAATTCTGTATTTGTATTTATATCTTATCTTATTTCAAATCACATTCATTATAATGAACTCACAGATTTTTAAATTAGACGTTTGTTCTAGTTCTGTGATATGTTCGGCCATGCGCTGTGCTTCATTAAGCTTGGTGTTGCAAAATTACTGTACATGATGCATAAATGATGTATATACTGCAAATTGAGAAAGAAGGATAGAGGAAAATTATACTATGCAGCAACTAAATCAAGACATACGCATACATTCTTGCCATCCTGTCCATATTAAGGGGATGCAAGTTACTTATTAATAGGATATATATATATATATATATATATATATATATATATATATATATGTATATCAGCAAAAACTACCTTAAAGTGTAGTTAAGGTTGCAGCACAGGATGGATACTGTGACATACTGAAGCAGAGCCTGATCCCCTCCCTTCAGGGACTGGGCCGCAGGGCAATATTCCAACATGATAACGACCCCAAACACACCTCTAAGATGGCCACTGCCTTGCTAAAGAAGATGAAGGTAAAGGTGATTGACTGGCCAAGCATGTCACCAGACCTAAACCCTATTGAGCATTTGTGGGGCATCCTCAAACGAAAGGTGGGGTAGTGCAAGGTCTCTAACATCCACCAGCTCTGTGATGTCATCATGGAGGAGTGGAAGAGGACTCCAGTGGCAACTTGTGAAGCTCTGGTGAACTCCATGATGATTAAGGTAGTGCCGGAAAATAATGGTGTCTACTTTTGGTGGCTTCTTCTGGCACCTCTCTTATTCTCCATCTATGCATCCTCACTTGGTACCTTAATAAAGTCTTTTGGATTTCAGTATCATATCTATGCAGATAACACTCAAATCTACCTGATCTATCCCCCTCTCTTCTAACAAGTGCTTCCAACTGCCTCTCAAGCATATCCTCCTGGACAAAATCTTGTCTTTTCAACTTAAAACCATTTCCAAAATATGTCACTACCTTACACAAGACACAACTTCTAAGGTTCTAATACATTCTCTCATCATATCTCATCTTGACTACTGCAAGCCATCACCCGTCTATCCCCACTTCAATCCATAATGGATGCCTCCGCTAGACTCATCTACCATACTAAATGTTCAGTGTCTGCTGCAGCTCTCTGTCAGTCACTCCACTTGCTTCCAATAGCCTCCAGAATAACATTTTAAATCATGACCCTAACTTACAAAGCCCTCAACAGCAGTGCACCCCTTCTCTCTGCTAATGACCTTCTTCTTTTCTTTTCTCTCATCACCTCCAGCCTTCAGGACTTTTCTTATGCTGCCCCTATTCTCTGGAACTCCTTGCCTCACTCCACTAGACTACCCTCCTGCCTCAAATCATTCAAAATCTCACAAAAAAATGCATCTGTTTAAAGCAGCTGATCGCCTTCAGCCTTAATATGCACAATGTATTTTTCACCCTCCTGTACCACTCTTAAAACCTTTAGATTGTAAGTCCGCAAGTTTTCCTATCTTGCAAGGCGCTTTGGGGAAAGCACTATGGTCACTGGATTCTAAACTTAAAGAGAGGGTGCTGCATTTTTGTAATGTAGTAATATTGCTTTGTGTTGATCACAACGCATGTATAGCACTACAGAATATATTGGCGTATTACATAATAATAATAATAATAATATATGTAATGTCATGAATAATGTAACCAAATGATAGACATAATGTCATGAATGTTCTCATCGAAAAACCTTTGCATGGGAGGAAAGGATGTTAAGGTTGAGCGCAACCTTAACTTTCCAATTTCCTGCGTCTTTCCAGTCTTAAAATGCCCCTAACTATACTTTAACAAAGTTTTTTCTAATAAGTTTCCAGTGTTTTTCTCAACTCCAATATAAGGAAATCTTTACTTGTAACGTATGAAATTATACAACTAGTCTTAATCAGTGTATTTCTTTATTACTTAAAAGAAAATATAAAACAACTTTTCCTAAACTACTGACTTATTAACATACATACTGACACATATAAACCAACACCTTTGAACCTCTTATAAGGTCAGTAAAAACACAGTAAAATCACAGACATAACTCCATACATATAACATTGTTTTTGCTCTTTTTATCAAAACCAATTATTTATGCAAGGTATCATTGGCTTCTAAGAATGTTTAAATGTATCAAGTGACAGTGTTATTAATCAACATATCTTACTGTGAAAAAGGATTTGTGTCAATGTATGCATGAAGTGAAGTATGTTGTTTAATTAAACTTGTAATTTAATGTAAACTTGTCTGCTGATCAGTTTTTTTCAGAATTGATAACAGCTGCCTTATGAATGCGTATATTTTGTTGAACATAGAAAATTGATTTCAATGCTAATAAGAAGCAAATTGGCCACCTGGTGTGGGCAGTTTGGGTTAATTTATCCTGGGGATAGCCTTATGTCAGGCAGCCTTAAATTACATAAATGTGTTTGACTCTAACACATTCACTGGAAGGCTGTTATGTACTACTTTTTTAGATAAAACAATTTATCTTCCCTTAGATTACATCACCCTACCCCTACTTTCACTGGAAGGGTGTACAACTTCTCTACTACTTTTCTAGATAGAACATTCTCTTCCATTATATTCCATCACCCCCACATTAACTGGAAGTCTGCTTCACCTCTCTCTCTCTCTCTCCAGTGTCTAATAAATGTTTGCTCTCCCCTCTGTCGACCCAATATAAAGCAATGCACATTTTGTTTGGTTCCCCCTCTGGCTAACCAGTATAAAGTAATACAATTTTTTTTGGTTCACCCCCTCTAACTTAAGTCCGGCACTGTAGGCAAACCATAACTACAAAACCTCTAAAAAACCTTATCTTACAATAACTGACCAATCAAAATGCATGAAATCTCCATTAAAATTGTTTTCCCTACAAGTGAGCACAAATCCCTATGGGGAAAAAAACATTTCATCACTCAGAATTTCATGAAAATTGGAAAAAAAATCAAACAGATTTCTCAAGAGAACGCAGAGCTATCGAAAACAATTAAGTTGTTTGTTTATTAAAAAGTGCTTATATAATGTGCTACACATTTTTTATTGCATAATAATTTTTAATATATAGACCATTCTCTATATATGACTTAATATCCTAATCTGTGATACAGTGCTAGTTTCTTCTATAACATTATCAAGATCAATCAGCATGCAGTTTGTATAACACATTATCCTCTGATGCCCTTATATTTGATATTTGGGACCTTTGAATCTCAATTAACTATTTTTGGGAATTAAATTACTGTAGTCTAATACTTCCAAAATACTACAGAGACTTGGAGCTTATGTATTTAATCCTATTTGTGTGTTGAACATTAATATGCACTAACTACGCTGTGATATAGTGTATACAGTCTCTTATAGTGCATTTTTTTAGTATACATTGTTAATAATTTCATACTAAAAGGAGTTGAGTATTTACTATTTTATATTTAATTATATGCAAATTACTCTAAGCACCAGAATACTAGTTCTCAAGATGGTCATTAAATATTATCAGGGAAGTGAAGTGATTCATTACATTAAAATCAACAAGCATTTAGTATATAAAAACTAGCTATTGCAGAAAAATATGTATACTTACAAATAATTACAAAGGAAATCACATTTCTTCCACTGAAAACTATTCTGAAATGTTTATAGATGGTCTCAAGTGGCACGTTTTTGGGTTATCAAAGATAACTTCATTGTCTTCTCACTCAAAAATATCCCTAGATCAATTCATTACAGAGCATTTATGGCTTGGGTTTGGAAGAAAGCTGGTGCCAAGCTGGAGTAATTCTGTTTGGGAGTCTCTGGTATGTCCGATGAAGCAGGAAATGCACAAATATTACACAATGAAGAAGCTTCCCTGTGATCTTGTCTGCAGCTGTATATACCACAGAAGGGTTCATTATTTAATAAGTTCCTGTTGCTTCAGTGTCTTTTATATTTAACCAAAGATTGGCATTATGTTTTTGCTGAATATATCAAATATTGAGAATTATATGTTAAATTATAATGTGTCCTTTAATAAAGCACCTTTTAGTAAATACAATTATAGTTAGGCCTTTACAAATGCAAGAGGCAATATCAAGAACATAATTTCCCCATATGGGCCTCAAATGAATAAAGTATAAGAGCCCTAATATTCTGATATTACTCAACATCTGCACGCTTTAATTTATGGAGAATAAAAACACTAATCCATCAATAGCGGAAGAAGATGACAGCTGTCCCAGGCCCTACTAGACAGGGTGCTTGGCCGTTTCCATGACCTAAATCTGGGTTCATACAAACAGCTGGGTGCCAAGATGTGGTTTTTTTTTGGTTTGCTTTTTAATAACCAACAGCAGGTCATGACTTTCCTAGTTCTAAAATAAGAGTCAAGCACACAAACAGTTTTGTTTATACAACAATTTGCAATTTATGCCAGAAATGATGAAATGATGACATCATCTTGTTGGTCACGTTCAAATCACCACCCTGTTCCACAAGTCTATGGTTGGCACACATAATAACATGTCCTACAACTACTTCCCTTATCCAGTGGAAACTAAGTCACCTATGACCTGTAGAGAGGAGAGACTACACTATGATCATACAAATATTTCAAGTCACAGCACAAATAGAGGAACATCAATCAAATACATTTTATAATACTTTCTGTAGCACGGAAAGCTTTATTTCTGGTGCTACCTAATGAATGGGGAAGATTCCTCAGGGCAGCTGCTGGAATATAGTTAGGGGACTATTTCTTTTATAGAGAGGCAAATTTTCCTTGAGTATACATGAGTTACAGCTGATTTATCTTGACACTTTAAATAGTTGTCTTTACTCGGAGATGGGTGGAGTTGTCCCGGGCCTTAGATGGACTTTTTAAGCTATATCTTATTGTAACGGAGCAGGAACACGCAGTCCAAAATCTCCGCTGGTATACGATAAAATACCCAAGAGGCACTACAGTCTCACCATTCCCGACCTCCCATATTGGACGACACACAATTTGGGAGTCAAATGAATACTGACTTTATTTTGTTATTGCAGAAATACTTATACCCATCTCTTCCCACAGGCAATACACATGCCCATATTTGGCGACACAATATACATAAAGAGAACAATAGGTGGGTCACACCTCCCTGGCAACTTTGATACAATCAGACATTGATTCAATTACACTTCTTTGTTCTTATCTGAGAATGAAAACACTTTGGAAAATGCAAGGATCCTTTACAACTTTCTTATCTCTTGAATCTCTGTAATAGGATTATCTATTAGCCAAGGTCTGCAAAAGTCTGGCTAATATTCTGCAGAGCATAAACCAGCATACATATTGTAGGATCATATTTTAACCATAATAATCATAAAACAGGGTAAAACAGTGATGGGTTCCGCTACACACCTCCCCCGTGACCATAAGCCGGCATACACGGTCTGATCCCGACGGATCGGCCTGGGGATGTCCGGACAAAAGTATTTGTTGGTCAATTCTCTAGTTTGACAACCCATCAGCATTACTGCAACTCACATTTACTCACATTTCCCATATCCCCAGATAGCTGGGATCTGAGCGCACAAAACTCCCGAATAGCGCTCAGATCCTCTTCACACAGTTCAATTGCCATGTAGCTAAAGTCTTTCCCATAGTCTTTCATCATATGAATGGGCTCCATGGCATAGCTATCTGGGGTATCACCGCTCCCACAGGGCAAGTACAGAATGACCCCCTGTATGTAAAGGGCCAGAATGAGTGACATACACTCTGGTATGGCCGAACACTGGTTCCAAAGGGCAATATGTACCAGGGCCATAGTCGCAGGGCAGGAGGCTGGCAAACAGTCCTCTCCAAGCCAAAGTGGCGAAGGGCACTTCGTCACACATCTCCCCTTTGGGGGGAAGTCTAACCAGGCACCTGGATATTTTGCTGGGGTGATGGTGCAACACGCTGAGGGGACTTGAGGGGCAGAGGCCAGCGGCACTCTGCCCTGATGCCAGCTCTTCTGCTGGTATAACCTGCAGGACCTCCTTCTCTGTACAAGGGACAAAGGGAGGGCAGAGGTCGACTGCACTCTGCCCCGCTGTCAGCTCTTCTGCTGGGGTACTTGGGACATATTCCGGCTCAGTAGCCAGGGAAACGTGGGGGTCAGTGGGGGTTAACATTTCCTCTGTTAACCCTGGGGCCACATTAGAAGTTAGCTGGGGAGGGGAATTTGTACTTACCCCCTCCTCCGGTTGTCCCAGTGACGGTAGTTGGGCATCTGGACAAGCTGTGGGCGCAGAGACCACGGTCCCATCTGCGCCGTCTGGGAGATTGGTGTCTCCCCTGGTTAGGGTAAACTGTCGCTGGGGGGGGAAGGACGACACCTTCTGCCCCCTGTGTTTCACACTGCCGCTGGGGGGGAAGGACGACACCTTTGGCCCCCTGGGGTACCCACTGCCGCTGTGGAGGAAGGTCGACACCTTCTGCTCCCTGGGGTACACACTGCAGCTGGGGGGGAAGGACGACACCTTCTGCCCCCTGGGGTTCACACTGCCGCTGAGGGGGAAGGACGACACCTTCTGCCCCCTGGGGTTCACACTGCCGCTGGGGGAAAGGACGACACCTTCTGCCCCCTGGGGTTCACACTGCTGCTGGGGAGGAAGGACGGCCCCTTCTGCTCCCTGGGGTACACACTGCCGCTGTGGGAGAAGGCCGACAGCTTCAGCTCCCTGGGGTACACACTGTCGCTGGGGAGGAAGGACGACACCTTCAGCTCCCTGGGGTACACACTGCCGCTGGGGGGGAAGGCCGACACCTTCAGCTCTCTGGGGTACACACTGCCGCTGGGGAGAAAGGACGACACCTTCAGCTCCCTGGGGTACACACTGCCGCTGGGGGGGAAGGCCGACACCTTCTGCTCCCTGGGGTACACACTGCCGCTGGGGGGGAAGGACGACACCTTCTGCCCCCTGGGGTTCACACTGCCGCTGAGGAGGAAGGACGACACCTTCTGCCCCCTGGGGTTCACACTGCCGCTGGGGAGGAAGGACGACACCTTCAGCTCCCTGTGGTACACACTGCCGCTGGGGGGGAAGGACAACACCTTCGGGCCCCTGGGGTACACACTGCCGCTGGGGAGAAAGGACGGCACCTTCTGCTCCCTGGGGTACACACTGCCGCTGGGGAGGAAGGACGACACCTTCAGCTCCCTGGGGTACACACTGCCGCTGGGGGGGAAGGACGACACCTTCAGCTCCCTGGGGAACACACTGCCGCTGGGGAGGAAGGACGACACCTTCGGCTCCCTGGGGTACACACTGCCGCTGGGGGGGGGGAGGACGACACCTTCTGCCCCCTGGGGTTCACACTGCCGCTGGGGGGGAAGGACGACACCTTCTGCCCCCTGGGGTTCACACTGCCGCTGGGAGGGAAGGATGACACCTTCTGCCCCCTGGGGTTCACACTGCCGCTGGGGGGGAAGGACGACACCTTCTGCCCTCTGTAGGGCCGGTAGAGAGACCTCGGTCCCATCTCTACCTGCCATCTGGAGGTCATCCCAGGACCAGTCAATGAAGTCTGGTTCTGCTTGTCGAGTAGGTTGGGGCTGCACAAGGCTGAGCAGGTATTGGTAGTCCTGCTCCAGCTCCCACTCTCTCGTTACCAGGTGGGTCATGTCTTTGCTCACCTCGCCTTCGTCATCCCAGACATACATGCCCATCCGGTAGTCGTAGATGTCCCAAAACCTAGACCCCTCCGTGCTGCCAAGATCAATATCGTCCTCCAAGGCATCCCATAATAAACCCGGGCCATCATAATCATCCCCCTCCGGTAAGTCGTGTTCAGCCGTCCAGGGGGTAAGTCGAACGGTATGCCACCAGAGGGCCTGGTATGCGTTGTCTAGCCAGAGCTCTCGCCATACCAGGGTCTCTAGTCTTGTCACCCACTCATCCAGGGGCTGCTCTCCCAATAGATACATCCGCATCGCCACACGCTTCTGTACCCGCTGCTCATCACTGGGGAGAATCTCACCTCGCCGCCATTGGGCATCTTCCAGGGCATCATACCAGAGTTCCTTTCTGTCTGTTTCCCTGTAGTCTGCGGCCGCCTCCTCCTCCTTATGATGGAACGCTGTCCGAAAAATAGCCGGTTCCATCCTGCTGTAGCCAAGGGCGCTGTACGGATACTAGCGTTGCCCTCAATTTGTACTCCACGGAATGGTGTCTCCTGTAGCTGTCCTTCTGACCGTGGGAACAATTCCACCACTTGCCAACAAATGTAACGGAGCAGGAACACGCAGTCCAAAATCTCCGCTGGTATACAATAAAATACCCAAGAGGCACTACAGTCTCACCATTCCCGACCTCCCATATTGGACGACACACAATTTGGGAGTCAAATGAATACTGACTTTATTTTGTTATTGCAGAAATACTTATACCCATCTCTTCCCACAGGCAATACACATGCCCATATTTGGCGACACAATACACATAAAGAGAACAATAGGTGGGTCACACCTCCCTGGCAACTTTGATACAATCAGACATTGATTCAATTACACTTCTTTGTTCTTATCTGAGAATGAAAACACTTTGGAAAATGCAAGGATCCTTTACAACTTTCTTATCTCTTGAATCTCTGTAATAGGATTATCTATTAGCCAAGGTCTGCAAAAGTCTGGCTAATATTCTGCAGAGCATAAACCAGCATACATATTGTAGGATCATATTTTAACCATAATAATCATAAAACAGGGTAAAACAGTGATGGGTTCCGCTACACTTATGTTCTATAAGACTGAATTGGGCTGGGATGAGTAAATAGTGATGTTTTAAGTTTTGGGGCACTATCTTCATACAAACTCAATAGTATCAGACACTTGCATCCATCTCTGATCAAGATCTACCAGTCTAGAGCCATATATTGAAGTGGTTAATTTACCTCTTTAACCCCCTATACATTTTTTTATATTTAATCTACAAGATTTACTAACCATAGAAAAGTACATCAGCATTGATAGGCCGAGAAATGAAATGCATTTTGCTTCTGATTAACAAAAAAAGTTACATGTCTCTCTAGTTTAAGAACAGGTAAAGGGGTTTAATGTAAAAACAGATAAAATGTGATTTTTAGGTACAGACAGTTGTGGTGGTTCACATATAATCATATTTCAGAGTAAAACATTTAAAAAAACATGTAATTAAAAGATGATAATGCATCATGTTTATATGCAACTTATACATCTAGCCTGCAAAAACCTCAGCAAAGACTAATTTGAGCTAAAATTTTATTTTACCATTTATTTTTTCCTTTTTTATTATCCAAGCACAATAGTATATTACAAAATACAAGGTCATATTTTTTTAACAATCATAAACTAAAGATTTAAGAAATATATTTTAAAATAATAATAATAATAATAATAATAATGCTTTGCTCCTCTACAATGAATGAAAACTTAAGTTCCCGTAATGCTGTGTTTCAATGATTAAATAATGGAAAAAACTTAACAACTAGTTGAAGCAGCAACAAGTTCACTAGGATAAAATTTAACTCAGTAAAGGAAGATATTACATTTATGGAGACATTTGAACAACAGCTCCATTGGCTAGTGCTGAATGTGGTATTTTTTTATAGATGTAGTATTAACTACTATAATATTCATATACAATAAAATGCACACAACTGTAACAACTTCTATGTAATTTCCCTTTTAGTAGCAAATGTATTTGCTTAAAAGTAGACTGATACTGATAGGTGATAACATATTTCAGTTACTAATAATTTTAATTTAAGATGACCCTAGTACCAAAACAAAAATAAAAAAATATGTTCTAATGATTATGATACTTGCTGTATTCATACATCTAAAATATTTATAGCGCAATACACAATAGTACCAAAGCAATAGTAAACCAGCATGGAAACCTAATATAAGTTAACATGGCGTTTGGAACTATTTACATAGGGATTTAAACAAAATTGTTAAAACAATCTGTTAGAATAATTTACATTTTAAATTTTCTGGGAAAATACGAATAACACCTAAATTTTTTCAATGTTTTCAAGATTTATCATCTTATATTTTGCCTCCTAAAACATTACGTACTGTATTTACGGAAACAGAATGAAAAGGACACAGGCAAAAACTGCAGGCTGCTGAAAGAAATAGTGTGGGTGTTACAATTACAGGTTAAAAACCCTTATTTTCGTCTGCTCCCTTTTTCCACACGCATACTGTTACTCATCCCATGTCATATTCTTTGCTAACAGCTAACAAAATTCAGATTTTCTTTCTCCTCTGTGTCTCTGCTGAATGTTTGCATGGCGAGCGCTGACTGCCGTTGGTTTTATTTTCAAAGTCCTGCTTGCCTGGCGTTGTTAATGGAAGTGTAACTGTCTTTGCCGTCGTGTATTTTCTAAGTCCTGCGTGCCTGGCATCCTTGGTGTAAGTGTTACTGTCTTCGCCGTTGTGTATTTTCTAAGTCCTGTGTGCCTGGCGTTGTTCGTCTGTGTCCCGCGTGCCTGGTGTTGTTGGTGTGTTACTGTCTTTGCCATTGTGTATTTTCTGCGTTCCTGCATAAGTCCCGTGTGCCTGGCGTTGTTGGTGTAAGTGTTATTGTCTTTTGTATTGTGTATTTTCTAAGTTCTGCATGCCTGGCTTTGCTGAGCCTCGTTTTCATGTTGTTTCAGAAATTTTGCGATTTTTCGTTTGACATTTTTTTCCCTGCTTCTGCGATTTTTGATCGTTAAAGTCAAAATATGCCTCAAATGAACTTGCAACCTCACTCACATGCTCACTGTCTCTCCCCTGTGCTGTGTGTGAATGTGTAAGTGAATTTGAGGCATATTTGTGTTTTCAACGTCTCTTCCAATTCGGTGGTTCGGCCGTTAAAGTCATATTTTTTGTGAGCTTGTGCCTCAAATTCTTAGATCAGCGTAGGATTACATTATTATATTGCTTTATTCTTAACATAACCATTATATAAAAATGACCAATGAAAAATTGTCTATGTTTAGCGGGCATATTTAAAATTGTATTATGTATGAAGTTATTTATATATATATATATGAAAATATGAAAGTGGAGCACATTGTAATAAATTATTGAAACAAATTAAAAATATTTATTCTAAAAACATTATATCATCAAATGCATTGTGATTCTTTTTTTTTTGTTTCTTCTAAACATAAGATCCTAATGTATACAACTAGACCAGTCATACAAAGTAACAGTGATCTCCATCACCAAACACCATTCATCTAAGGTAATTTGGCTGAGCCTGAAACAATCTCAGTTCATAAAACACTGCTCACAGAGAGCATGGCAGAAGCTGAACTTTGGCTCTCTGGGACTTGATCATCACATAAGTTGTACTACACATAAAGGAAGCCTAGTAGTCATTCATCTCTTGGTCTGTCTGATCCACCCCCTCTAACAATTCCACTTTCTTGTTCTTTTCAGGGAAATGTGTCGGGCCAATAGTTCACTGACATAACAAAATTGGATGAATATAGACTCTGCACTCAGCCAAGAGATACTCAAGGGTAGATAAAAGGGTAGTGAAAAGAGACAATATGTTTTTCATATTCCAATGCCAATATACATGTAATAGCTTTATTTGTATTTAAATCTTACAGGACAGATCAAAACATAAAATATAGATATATTTGCAAACCAAGAAAATATGTCCTGCACTGTGAATATAATACATGTCAAGATTATTTCATATCAGTAAAAGCTTGCTAATTATCAGTACAGGTTTCTCAAGAGGCTATGATGAGGTTAGAAGGACTGTGAACTCGATCTGATCCCACAGGAAAAAGTGCATAGTAGATATAGGGATGCAAATCTCAGCTACTTAAGGTGCTTATTAAACTTAGCCGCACTGATATACTGGATGTTTCTAAATTGGTACTATTGAAAGAGAAATATTTGCATATGTGTTATTGATATCTATATAGAAATATTTAATATTTAATAAAATACATGTTGTAATTTATTTTTTACTTAATGAAGTCAGACTGTAAGCATAAATATTCTAGAATAATAATTTCTCTATTAGTTTTGATATAGTATTATCCTTGTCATTAGAGAAAAAATGCTATGTAAATTTTAGAAACCATTAAACACCAACAAGGGCCTCATTCAATTGCAATTTATGTGCATATTTAGAGCCCTATTCAATTGGCCAAATTGCAATTGAATGAGGGCCCAAGGAAGCAGTGGTTTAAAATGTAGAGAAAAACCCCCCCAATAAATGTGTGAAACTCTAATAAGAGTTTCAACATTTTAAGTCTAAGAAAGACATCAAGATAAATATTGAAGGAAAAAATAGTCTTTATAATTGAATCAATAAAATTCTATAATTTTATTAGAAATTCGGAGGACCACTAAGGTCCCTTTTCAATTGAGCAATTGTTGGTTACTGGAGCCCGTAATGGAGCACGTAAATCAATTTGCTATTCAATTGGTGTCTTTTAGTGAGCAGCAAACAATGTGTGGGTTACAGGCTGAAAATCACAGCAGTTGCCAAAATCGTATCTTCAAACCCATCTAAGCTTTTGATCTTTCAAGCCCGCAAAAGTTACAATTTCTAAAATCGCAAATCGCTATTCAATTGCTACAATTCCTCAAGCGTGCAAATGTTTTCACACCCGTAAATGGCAAATGTAGAAGAAAATCCTACGAGTGCCAGATAGTACTCGCAGGGGGTTAAACACCTAATCGTACCACTGTAAAATATAAAATCAATACTTCACTTTAAAAGATGGGGAAAGCAATGAAAGCCATTAGAATTAATTGCACAACAGTCTCAAGCTTGCAAATCTGCAATCAACATATTTTTTTTTAAGGTTTAATTTCCGTGTGATCACAATCTCAGGAATCAATTAGTTAATACATATCAGGCCACCCACATGGACTAGAACAGTATCGCCATTCAGTTTTATTATTTTGTACATTGCCGGATTGCAAGTCTGATCGCATATCGGACCTCTAAACGTTAATTGATTGACGTGTAACCTCCATGTTTTACTGACATAATGATTACGGTATAATTTACTAATTTACTATTGGCTGTTTCTAAATCGGTAGTTACAGCCTTGCTGTAATTGATCATGTTCACACTCTGAAATGCTACATACAATTGCATGGTTTACGGTTTTGGCTTTCGGCCCATAAATAGCTTGCTTTTTCAATTGAATCGCTCTGTAATTTTAGCAAATTTCAAGCTTACGGCCTCTATAACGTAATCTGCGGGCTTGCAATTGAATAAGGCCCTAAGTTTACAAATACAGCATGAAAAAGCAAGCAAATGTTACATAAAATGGACTGATGGCTATGTTTAAATAAATTCTAATGACCTCCGATCATAGCAAATGAATCTACAAGTGCTATCAGCCACATTTATTGCTTCTGTCTCCAGATAATATTATTATTACAATAGTGAAAGCTGTCTAATAATTATCACACACTACAGTCACAACTAACAAAGATTACTATAAGTAACTGAATATTGTCAATTAAGTTTAAATATATCCAACAAGTCACAAAAAGGCTCATATTTTAATTGTCAGATTTGAACATTTGAAAATAAAAGTGCGTTTTTTTAAATAAAGATATAATAAAGGTTACATTTTGTCCTTAATGGTGTTTAAAAATTTAAATGTTTTTTGCCTCTGCTGGCAAGTGTAACACGGTATCCAAATTAATAGAGAATTGATTCTAAAAGGACCACAAAAGTCACTGTATGTGCTCTGCACCATCAGTTAGAGGGAGTAAAATCATGTGTAAAATTTGTTTAGATATTGTCATTATAGTTTAGCCTTTGAAGCTGTCCCACAAGAGCATGCATAAATAATGAATTGCATTAGTCATTTACACAACATTTATAAGCAATGTATGGTGGTGCAGTGGTAAAACCTTGTTTTAAAGGTATTCTTTCATTGCCAAGTCATGGGTTTGAATTCTCTATCTTACCCTTTTTTTATGTATTATATATATATATATATATATATATATATATATATAATTATATATATATATATATACAGTGCCTTGCAAAAGTATTCACCCCCCCTCCCCCTTGGCATTTTTCGTGTTTTGTTGCCTTACAGCCTGGAATTAACATGGATTGTTTGGTGATTTGCATCATTTCATTTACAGAACATGCCCACAACTTTGAATATGTTTTTTTTTTATTGTGAGGCAAACAACAAATAGGACAAATAACAGAAAAAGTCAATGTGCATAACTATTCAACCCCCTCAATACTTTGTAGAGCCACCTTTTGTGGCAATCACAGCTCCAAGTCTCTTTGGATAAGTCTCTATGAGCTTGCCACATCTTACCACTGGGATTTTTGCCCATTCCTCCTTGCAAAACTGCTCCAGCTCCTTCAAGTTGGATGGTTTGCATTTGTGAACAACTGATCATAACTCCACCAATTCGTCATCAGTTTTCAAAGTTAAAACACTTTTTAACTATGATTTTTTACCCTCTATCTAGTGATGCAGACCACATATAGGTGACTTTTGTGGTCCTTTAAGTCAGAAGCATATGTTTTTTTGAGGAGGTATCAATGACTTTAAAATAAATATATAAGTTCATAAATAACCTAGAACTGAATACAGTTTCCTACTATATCTAGTACATTTAGAAGGGATTGTTTGGCAAGAGATAACAGAATATTTGCATACGTAGCTAGTGTTACTTGTAATCACGCTAATTTCCTTTCTTCGCACTAATTACTATAGCCACGTGTAACATTGTGATCAGATTATCATACACAGAGGAGCTTTGTCTTGACTTCTGCAATACCTCATTCTATAATACATATATTTCAACCTATTAAACTGCAAGGTGCTTATGAACCATGGGACACTTAGAAACAAAAATGGTCACTTGTGATATCCCTAATTTCTGCAGCTCTTATATACAAGACCATGGGCTACATTCACAAAGCTTATCAGTGGTGTCTAAGAACAGTCTGGTAAATTAGCTGCATTGCTGCCTTCCCAGTAATCGCTTGTATAGTCAACTTCACTGCCAACCTTTGCAGTGGTGTTGTGTGGTATGTAAAAGAGTAGCCCTATCATTTTTTAGGTATTCACTAAGCATTGTATTTTGTTGGAACTGACCACAAATCTGTTTTACATCTGTGCTGTCATTATCATAGTGATATGCCTTTGAGTTATAACTCATTTTATACATGTATAGTAGCTAGATATTATAATCACCAGAAACTCTGCATTATATTGTGAATTTGCCACACTCACTGTGATTGTATTGAAGTTGATAGGTAAATATATGCTTATCTTGTTGCTCTATTATAATACAAAAAGTATCATGTTGAGAATAGAGCTAAATATGGATTTGCTGAATATTTGTTATGCTGGAAACATACCAGTATTCTATCATCAGTGAAAGTATTTTATATCAGTGATTTGAAATCAAATTTAAATAATGACCCTAACAAATAAAGCCCTCAACAATAATGCACCCCCTTATATCTCTGCTTGTCTCAAAATACTCTCCCAACTCTCCTCTTCTTTCTACTAATGACCTTCTTATTTCCTTCTCTCTTATCACCTCCTCTCGCTCCCTTCTTCAGGGCTTTTCTCGTGCTGCCCCTATTCTCTGAAACTCCTCACTCCAATAGACTCCAGTATCCTCCTGCCTACAATTTTTCAAAACCTTACTAAAAACATATATGTTTAAAGAAGTTTATCACCTTCAGCCTTAATATGCACAATGCATTATACCTCACCCTTCTATAGTTCACCCTTACCCTTTGAACTGTAAGTTTGTGAGTTTTCAAGTACTTTGTATGCTCGATTTTAAGCTCAGTAACAGGGCCCTCCTTTATTTTGTAACTTGTTGTAAATTGTTTTTGACTTGTATTTACCCTATATAGTGTTACAGAATATGTTGGCATGTAGTTGGCATGTAATCAGTATTGTTTTCTACTGATGCTCATGTACAATTAGCATTTGTGCCATGCATGAAGGTTTGTGAGAAATTGCAGAGGTAAACTGAAAAAGTGAATGAGTATTAAAGAAAGCTTAAAGTAATCCACAGGGGTTCCCTGGTGGTCCAGTGTTTAGGATTTGGTGCTTTTACTTCTGTGACCTAGGTTTGATTCCAGTCAGGGAACTAAGATGTCACACCACCCTGAAGCCATATAGGGTTAGACCTGGTCAGTACTAGGATGGGAGAGCACCTAGGAATACCAAGGGTATGCTGTAGCCCACTGGAACTGGCAACCCTTTCCAGTATCCCTGCCATGAATACAAAGTGGCTCAGCATGGAGTGTTGCTGTCCATGAGGTCATGGAGAGTCAGACATGACTGAAAAAACAAACCAAAGGTACTCCACAAACCACAGATATTCAAAATAATGTTTCTGCAAGATAAACACTAGCTTACATCATCATCTCCTCTTGCTCAGCTTGGCTTTTACAACAAGTTATCAGCACTAATCCCCACAGTCAACGGCAACAGCTATAGTCCTATTAGAATGAGATGTTTGCTACTGCTTTTGCACCATTCATTTTTATTGAGTGATTCTTTATTTGTGCTCTCTCTTTATTTTTCTTAGTTTTATTTTTCTACTTCCCCTGTTTTTCTATGGTTTTTTTATTTTTGAGAACATTCATTTTTATATTGTACAAACTGATAAAACAAATATAGCAATACAACTAGAATTAACAAATAAATAAAAGTAAAAATCAATTAAACAAATGAAACAATAAATTAGAACTAAACATCATAATAAACTACAAAATAAAATGAAACCGCAAACTGTTAAAGAATAACAGCTATAAAATAAATAAATACAAAGGCTTTGGGGTAGATTTAGTTCATATATCATTTTTTTGCAAAATGTCCATGAATAACACACATTTAGATATTTGGCAAAGCTTCTGTTATGAACCTTAAGTGCTGTTTCAGAAATGAAGTTAATTCTATCTTTCAGGACCTCTATTGCAGGAATTTTAGGCTTTTTCCAGCAGGAGGCTAATGCTCTCCGAGCTGCACAGTTGGTGTGAAAAAGCAGCTATTTACAGGATTTTATGTCAGTGTATTCCATCAAAGATAACAGATCCGTCTATAATCCTATTCCTATTCGTTTTTTCTAATAAAACATAACCCTTATATGCTGAGCCATATCAAAACCAGAGGCTACCACTTCTGACTACAGGTACAGTGATGCTTTTTGAAAAACTTATTGTAATTCTATATTCAATACACTTTTTCGTCCTTTTTTGGGATTAATTAGCTTCAGTATTCATAATGTTTTGTTCCTGTGGATATCAATTTCTGTGCCCCTTTTGGCCACAGTTTATAAACTGATACGATTATAGTTTATTTGTATTTGCTTTGAAAATGCTTATTTTCTGATCTGTTTATTTGCACTGTTCTACTTTCTAATTCCCTGATGTATATTCTCTCATTCCTAGTATTCCACGTGTGCCGAATCACTGAACTCATCAACCTCCCTACCCTCTAATCCACCAACTTTATCCTCTTACCTTCTGTTCCACATATGACCCTGCTAATCTTGTCAAGTCATACAATTTCACTTTTCATCACTGTTATCTGTGCACGTACCCTGCATCTTTCACCTACTTGTTTTTCCTTTTCAGTATCAGGCATCTGCTCTTCACCACTTCAATTTATTTTCTCTATCACTATTGCCAAATACATTATCATCTCACCAGACTCCAAGAGCAATACTCTCTTCTAATTTTTCCCAATTGTGATAACTTTATGTATATTACCCACTGAACAATTAGTTTTGTGTTTGCAATGTTTTTCAGACTAAAAATATGTTGCAAACTAATATTCAAACATTTTGTGAAATGAAGTACTTTATAATATAGTAATACCGTATATACTCGAGTATAAGCCGAGTTTTTCAGCCCTTTTTTTAAGGAAAAAAAGGGTCCCCTCGGCTTATACTTGAGTCACTCCCCCCCCCCCCCCCTTGTCTTACTAACCCCCCGTGTCTCTCTATCCCCCCGTGTATTTCTAAACCCCCATGTGTCTAAAGCCCCCCCGTGTGTCTATAGCCCCCCGTGTCTCTTTCCCTCCCCCCTCCTTAACCTAAACCCCCCTCAACCCCCCTCCTCCACCTAAACCCCGCTAAATACCTCCTCCCTCTCCCCTCACTTACCTGCTTGGGCTCCGGCCTCCGCTCCTTGACCCGGCGACGGCGCACATGTGTGTGACGTCACATGCGTGCCGCATCATTAGCATATACCGGGCGCCGGCGCGGGGAAAAGGAGCAGAGGCCGGAGCACAAGCAGGTAAGTGAGGGGAGAGGGGGGAGGTATTTAGGCTGGTTTAGGTGGAGGAGGGGGGTTGAGGGGGTTTAGGTGGAGGAGGGGAGTTGAGGGGGGTTTAGGTTGAGGAGGGAGGTTGGGGATTGAGGGGGGAGGTTGAGGAGGTGGGTTGGGGTTGAGGGGGGTTGAGGTTGAGGAGGGGGGTTGAGGTTGAGGAGGGAGTTGAGGATGGGGGTTGAGGATGAGGATGGGTGGTTGAGGATGGGGGTGTTGAGGAGGGGGTTGAGGATGGGGGGTTGAGGAGGGAGGTTGAGGATGAGGAGGGAAGTTGAGGATGAGGAGGAGGGGTTGAGGAGGGGGGTTGAGGATGGTGGGTTGAGGATGGGGGTTGGGGTTGAGGGGGATTGAGGGGGGAGGTTGAGGAGGTGGTTTGGGCTTGAGGGGGGTTGAGGTTGAGGAGGGGGGGTGAGGATGAGGAGGGAGGATGAGAAGGGAGGTTGAAGATGAGGAGGGAGGTTGAGGATGAGGAGGAGGGGTTGAGGAGGGGGGTTGAGGATAGGGGGTTGGAGGGAGGTTGAGGATGAGGAGGGAGGTTGAGGATGAGGAGGGAGGTTGAGGATGGGGGGTTGAGGATGAGGGTGGGGGGTTGAGGATGGGGGGTTGCGGAGGAATGTTGAGAAGGGGGTTGAGGATGGGGGGGTTGAGGAGGGAGGTTGAGGAGGGGGTTGAGGAGGGAGGTTGAAGATGAGGAGGGAGGTTGAGGATGAGGAGGAGGGGTTGAGGAGGGGGGTTGAGGAGAGAGAGGATGAGGATGGGGAATTGAGGATGGGGGGGTTGAGGTTGAGGGGTGGTTGAGGTTGAGGAGGGTTGAGGTTGAGGAGGGGGTTGAGGATGAGGATGGGGGGTTGAGGAGGGAGGATGAGGATGGTCGGCTTGAGGATGGGGGGGTTGAGGAGGGAGGTTGTGGAAGGGGTTGAGGATGGGGGGGTTGAGGAGGGAGGTTGAAGATGAGGAGGGAGGTTGAGGATGAGGGGTTGAGGAGGGGAGTTGAGGTTGAGGAGGGGGGTTGAGGATGGGGGATTGAGGAGAGAGGATGAGGATGGGGGGTTGAGGAGGGAGGTTGAGGAGGGAGTTGAGGATGAGGTGGGAGGTTGAGGATGAGGAGGGAGGTTGAGGATGAGGAGGGAGAATGAGGAGGGAGGTTGAGGAGGGAGGTTGAGGATGAGGAGTGGGGTTGAGGAGGGTGATAAGGGAGGGGGGAAGAGACACAGGGAAGGGAGAGGTTGGAAGAGACACAGGGAAGGGAGAGGGGAGAAGAGACACAGGGAAGGGAGAGGGGAGAAGAGACACGGAGAGAGAGGGGGACACAGAGGGCACAAGAGGGACACAGGGGACAGCACATTTCCCACCCTCGGCTTATACTCGAGTCACTCATTTTACCCAGTATTTTGTGGTAAAATGGGTGCCTCGGCTTATACTCGGGTCGGCTTATACTCGAGTATATACGGTAATTAATTTGTGTATGGTAGTTGCCGGAATGTACATTTTGCATATTGAGAAACGGTGAACCCAATGGACAGTTGCAGATGTGGCTCTGCCTTTTTACTTAAGTAGTATTGATATAGATTGATTTTTTATAAGATAAAATAGATTAATGATGTCATATATATATACTGTATATATACTGTAAATAAGTAAAAAAGAAAATGACAAGAAAGAAAAACAGAAGATATTGTCCACTGCACTACGTCTCTATATGAGCAATAAGGTTAAATATCAGTAAAGCTAAATGTAATCAGTTTGCCAGTCACAGCCTGAAACATGTTGTATATCAAGATTACCGTGGGAGGGCTTCAGAGGCTACACATGCAATAATAAAAATTGACAATATTAGTCAATTCTTGGTCAATTTTTTTTTTTTTTAAACATTCCCTATCTAATAGTGCAAAATGCAATGCTCTTAGGAATGCTCTTGCTCTTGCTGCTGTCACTACTCTTTGCTTCGGCTGTCAGTGGTATACATTGTCCCCTACGGAGTTCCCGTGGTTCAGGTTTTCTCTTCAGAAGGCAGTGAATATATCAGTGTTTGATGCAGGCAGTGGCCATTGGTGACATGTTGTAGAGGCGTGATGGCTGCCTGCTGTTACTGATGAGTTTTGTCCCTTTGAGCAGAGACACTGTTCAATATAATTATATTTTTCATGTAGCATATACACTGTAGAACATTGATGGGTTGATTAAAACAGTATTTTTGTTACTTACTTTGATTCTTACATTTGGTACAATATTTCAAAACAATTGAAGAGCTTACACCAGAGGTATAGTTCTAATAATATCTACCATATTGTCATTAATGTATCAAGTGCCCCAAACCAACATGTTGTACAGCATTGATGTACACCTCTACTGTCCTACACCTACAATAAGAGGTTGTCAGCCAATCTGGATGCTGTTCTCTAAGAGATGTACATGTCAATGATTGGTAGATTGAGATTTGCTTGTTTGGCACTACTGGCTTTCACATTTTACAAGCACATACTATAATTGCAGCTATGTCTATGTCTTAGTAATAATAATAATATCAATAAAAAAATCAATAATCAATATATTCAGTACTTCTTTCACAAATCATTCACAAACTCTTAAGGAAAATGGTTATACTGAAATCTGGCAGAGGTGTTTAACAGGTTGATGTGTGTTACTCGTTTAGAAAAATGTTCAACAAGGAGACATCCCTGATTGTGTTATTTTCAGAAATTGTTGCTGCATACATGAAAAATCAAGATTCAGCGGCAGATTCTGGAGATAGCAGATTTTCACATGCAGATCTTAAAATTTGCATTGCTATTTTAATGAAATGTATAGGCAAAAAAACATAAACTCTACCAAAAACACAGATTCATGGTTATTTAAAAATACTTATGACTAGAGATGTCGCAGACAGTTCGCCCGCGGACTATTCGCGGCGATTTTGACTCTTTCGCGCTCGCAGCGGACGGCGGACACATGCGCTTTTCGGTTCGCCCCCTATTCTTTATCATTGAGTAAACTTTGACCCTGCACTTCACAGTCAGCAGACACATTCCAGCCAATCAGCAGCATACACTCCCTTCCAGAGCCTTCCATCTGAAGGACAGCATACATTTTAGAATCATTCTGAAGCTGCATTCGTTGTGAAAGGACAGATAGTGTAGCTGCTGGAGATTTAATAGGGAAATAGATAGCCAGGCTGTGTATTTAGCTTCCACTACAGACCTGAAGGACTCATCTGATATCTGCTGCAAGGACAGCAACCCAAAAAGCCCTTTTTAGGGCTAGAACATAATTTATTTTATTTTGTAATTTTTTTCTGTGTAATCTAATTGCATATGCCTGCCTGCCAGCGTGTGTGTGTGACAGGCTAACACCTAACAGCTTATATTGTGCTTATTTTCACTACTTATACCTGTTGGTGTACCATACATTGAAAACAACCATGTTTTTCCTGTAATCTAATTTCAGTTGCCTGCCTGTGTCAGGCTCACAGCTTATATTGTGCTCAGTGAAATAAAACAACACTTTTTTGACTGTAATAGATTGAATAGCAATTGCCTGCCTACAGGCGTGTTTGTGAAGCCTATTGCATCTACTCTACCAACTTTTGCCAGTGCACTGTGATACGTCATATCTGGTGCAACTGTAGTGTACAGTGACATAAAACAACACTTTTTTGACTGTAATCGATTGAATATCAGTTGCGTGATTTAGGAATGTTAGGTGATTTATGCCCTTTATGGCTTAAAACCAGACTCTGCATCAACTATGTAATTTTCCGTGGGAGTTTTGCCATGGATCCCCCTCCGGCATGCCACAGTCCAGGTGTTAGTCCCCTTGAAACAACTTTCCCATCACTATTGTGGCCAGAAAGAGTCCCTGTGGGTTTTGAAATTTGCCTGCCCATTAAAGTCTATGGCGGTTCGCCTGGTTCGCCCGTTCGCAAACATTTTGATGAAATTCGCATCCGTGGTTCCCTAACCGAAAATTTGATGTTCGCGACATCACTACTTATGACTTGTAAAATAATTATATATGAACTTTAAAATTATATACGCACATATATATATATATATATATATATATATATATATATATATATATATAGCTATATATATATATATATATATACAGTATCTCACAAAAGTGAGTGCACCCCTTACATTTTTGTAAATATTTTATTATATCTTTTCATGTGACAACACTGACTATATAACACTCTGCTACAATGTAAAGTAGTAAGTGTGCAGCCTGTATAACACTGTAAATTGACTGGCCACGCATGTCACCAGACCTAAACCGTATTGAGCATCTGTGGGGCATCCTCAAATGGAAGGTGGGGGAGCACAAGGTCTCTAACATTCACCAGCTCCGTGATGTCACCATGGAGGAGTGGAAGAGGACTCCAGTGGCAACCTGTGAAGCTCTGGTGAACTCCAGGCCCATGAGGGTTAAGGCAGTGCTGGAAAGTAATGGTGGCCACACAAAATATTTACACTTTGGGCCCAATTTGGACATTTCCACTTATGGGGTGTACTCACTTTTGTTGCCAACGGTTTAGACATTATTGACTGTTTGTTGAGTTATTTTGAGGGGACAGCAAATGTACACTGTTATACAGGCTGTACACTTACTACTTTACATTGTAGCAGAGTGTCATTTCTTCAGTGTTGTCACTAACATATTTACAAAAATGTGAGGGGTGTGCTCACGTTTGTGAGATACTGTAAATAAATACTTACTAAGAAGACCCCCTTCATTTCTGTGCATAGGAAGTGAATAAGGTCCATTTGTTTTGAAGGGACAGTCTTCCTTTTAAGGAGAAGCACATTTGTCTCTATCAGTGCTTAATGATCCAACTTTTGATGGGCAGTCCCACAGTTAAAGAGGCATAAAAATAACCTATTAAATATGATTTTTTGCAATTGGAAGTTATTAAAGAATAATGTCATTTTGTAACAGATTTATTACTACATTTTGGCTATCACTGAACTTAACAGAGACCAACTGACATTTCCCCAGTTCCATTTACCATGTTTTCTTTTGCCTCTAAACCTAGAGAATTAAATGCCACCTCTCTCCCATCTACCCTGTCCACAACCACACCCACCTATAATTTGTTTTAATTTATAGTGCAGGTTTAGTACTATCACATCTATTTTTCACAGACGAAACATCCAAAGACTTCATCAGACTTTATCACTAATTAACCCTCTACTCTCTTTTCAATTCCATGCCAGGCTCTTGTTCTTCCTTTTAATCACTTTTTTAAATTTAATTTCAAGCTCTTACCTTTATAGGTTTCTGCCTGTCTTGCTGTGTCACTTAGCTCTGCCCCTTTTACATAATTAGTGTTGCTGCAGCTGTGTGCTCTGGTATCTGACTTGGATATATCTGAGGTCTAGTACAATGGATCACACAGCAGGAAGTCTGCTACAGCTGCCCCGTGTTAATGATTCAAAAGGGGCAGAGCTAAGTGGCACAGTAAACAGACAGAAACCTATAAACCTACAATGTTCAAACGTTATAAATCTAGTATAGATATGCATGTACTTTTATTTTAACAGTGTGTACAGTGTTCCTTTAAATACATCAAAACAATGCTCTCTGGACATGCATTCCCTTTCATCCTCTTTCCTATGTAGTCTTTTGAATAGTATTGAACTTTTCTATTGCAAAGACTTAAATTTATTGATGCTTTTAACTTCTATTTTTCCAGTTCTTTATTTGGAGCGGTTAACACTTCATTGTATTTCATTAGACTGTCTGAGCTGTGAAGTAATAGAAAATAGACCATCAGATGTAATTGTAATAACAACATCCTGCTTTTATAATTTCATTTACATTTATTTTGCTGTGATTTTCATGTGCTTTAAAAATTGGTACGGTCTTCTGATAACTAGAAGTCCCCAAGCTGTGGGGTTCCAATTACATCGACACAAGAGGTTCATTACTGCGTCTGAGAGTGAGACTCTAATTAATGCTTTTATTTTTCTGTATTTCTTCTATTTAAAACAAATTGAAAGTAACAGGAAGCAAACAAAAAAAATGCAGCACTGATAGTATATAATATATATCATAAAAATAATGCACATATAACATTAAAGAGGCACTTTAGTACAATATGCACAGTAATCTCTGTTGAAGAACAAGACTTGATAGTGGGCAAAACATTTAAAAAATACTAAATAAATAAAATACAACATTTACATGATTTATTCTTTACAAGGTAGTCATTCTGTTTCCCAGCAAGATGACATTTCTATTAGTTTTGTTGAAAATCCTGGAACTACGAAACATGCGTTAAAGTTGCTCTTCTACTAGCTTATAAATATAATATATGTTGTCCATTATCCAGTGTAGAACTTAAAAAAATCATATTGTAAATATGGAGCTACTCTGCTGGTTTAATAGTTAATAATATGTTTCAGATTAGTACTATAGGGCATTGTGTTGCACCCCTTGAAAGCAGTGAAAAATGGTAAAACAATGTAAAATATACTTTTATATATATATATATATGTGGCCAGGTAAAGAATGTTATCTGGTATTTGTGGGAGGGGCCCTCTCCCAACAGTCGAACGATCGAATAGCGATAAGAACCATGGCCCTCCGGCTATAGAATGCCCTATCGGACAATATAGTGGCGAGGGCTAGCCGAGAAGTGCTGGGTGCTACTGGACATCCGGCCTGCTCAGAGGGCCAGATGAGTCCTTGCGCGAAAGCAAAGACTGCTGATACGCCCAGGAACAGCAGTGATAGTGGATGAAGTCGCTAGTGACCTGAATGTGGGTCTCAGAAAGGAGTGACGAACTGCTGGTAACCCCGGGATCAGCAGTGACTGCAGAGTAGGCTACTGGAGAGAAAGCATATTAGGCGATACATGATAGACGAGAGGGCTAGTGTACAACGTAAGAGAAGGAGTGATGGCGGTGGTGCCTAGCGAAGGCTGATGTGGGTCTTGCGAGTATGATAAAGCGTAGCGAAGGCAAGTGCGACTATGAAAGCGTGATTGACGTGGATCCTAGCAAATGTCGTTGAGCCTAGGAAATGGGGCTAAGAAAGCGTGATTGAGACAGTGCCTAGCAAAGACGAATATAGGATTTATGGAGGTATCGTAAGTGTTGCCCAGAGAGGGCCGAGTAGAGAGTGTAAGGAGGGTAGACGTTTAGTAGATCTGGGCCAGAAACCACGTGAATGAGGCGTAGGGAAACCGAAGTGCTACCTTGGACTGGACAAGGGCATAGACAAGTAGGTTCAGGCCCAGATCTGCAGTAGGAAAGCGTAAGGAAGTGAGGGTAACTTATCTCGAGAGACACCATCACTTTTCAGCAATGAAAGTGCCCTCTTGGGCAAGAAAAGGAGCCAGAAACTGCACAGCAGGAGACTCTGCATAGTATTTAGGCAACAGAAGTGATGCCCAGAGAAGGCCGATAGGAGAGTGTAAGGAGGGTAGAAGTTTAGTAGATCTGGGCCAGAAACCACGTGAATGAGGCATAGGGAAGCCAAAGTGCTACCTTGGACTGAACAAGGGCATAGACAAATAGGTTCATGCCCAGATCTGTAGTAGGAAAGTGTAAGGAAGTCAGGATAACTTACCTTGAGAGGAACCATCGCCCTCCAGCAATGAGAGTGCCCTTTCAGGCACGAAACATTACGAGGAGATATGCACAGATGCTGAAATGAGAGAGCTGAAAATGGTGGAGAGAAGCAAATAAGCAATGAACAGGCATAGGTAAATGACAGAGCTGAGAAGCAAACTGCAGAACGTAGAGTCAGAATGAGCAGAGATACAAACAACTCAAGTGAGTTATCTGAAAAGGCCAAAAAATGTACAGAGCAGCAGACAGGCGGAGCTATACCGTGCATGAATTGGGGCCAAATGAGCTGAGGTGCAATCAGGAAGCGCTTATAAAGCTGCAGAGAGCCCCACCTAAGGAAGAGCCAGGGCTAGAGAGGGACTCAAGCACAAATAAATATATATATATATATATATATATATATGTATTGTGACAAGGATGCCTGTAAAAACGGTGGTTCAGAAAAACAAATCAATAGAACGTATAGTATGATGCAGCAAACCGGTTTATTTAGGTGCCAAAAACAAAAATTTTAATCTTTTATAAAGAAAAATTGAAATCTACATAAACGGACTAACTTACATACAGGAACTAGGACTAGACCCAAGCAGCTTATCTGCTCCAGGTGAAAACAATATTTCAAATAAGAAACAGCACTATTTACCCCGGTGGGCACACAATTTCCTTATGAGCTCTGCTGGTAATAGTTTCCTTGAATATCGCCACCTTGTGGATTGGATACAAAACAGTCTCTGAAGTTCTACATGTAGTAGTTTCCTGTAATATTGCCACCTTGTGGAAAGGGCACAAAACTGTCTCTGTAGTTCTGCAAGTAGTAGTTTCCTGTAATATCGCCATCTTGTGGAAAGGACACCGGCCCTCCCTGCTCTCCGAGTCTCCTCCCCCCAGGGACCCTTTAAAGAGTATGCAGGTACTCAAATAAGTAAAGTCACTCTTATATATATCACACTCTTTTTCCTGGGGGGATGAAAATAGTAAAAGGCTTCTGACCTTAAGGTAAGCTATGCCAGTCTCTCCGGTAGCTTTTAGTCTGAGAGGCAGGTCTTCTCAAAATCTGGTAACAAGGGTCTACTAGCTGTCCCAGCAGATCTGGATGGCTCAAGCAGCAGCTTTCCCTGGAATTAAGTCCTTCACAGTTCCAGCAGTCCCAACACTTCCTGTGTGTGTGTGCTTGCTCGTTTGCTCGCTCACTCACTTACTCTTTCTCTCAAAATGAAGCTCCTCCTTTCAGGCAGTTAGTTCAAATTAGTTTAAATAGTCTGGCTGCTGCTTCAGGTGCAGTTAATTGATTTAAATCCCTCAGTACTGGGCAAATTGATCTGTTCGTTCTGTTGCTAATATATCGGCCATCAATAATGCATCCATTGGTCACGCTGACTTTCTCACAATATATATAGAAAACGAATAATACATTAATAAGTCCATTTGCATGTCTAAAAGGCGGGGACATGCAAACGAGAATACAATGTACCTCACTCTTTTAATCCTAAAATAGCAACTTTATACATTGCTCCCTTAAAGCATATGCCCGCTGTATTAAACAGCTTTTAAGCAAAGCATCGGGTTGGATTTTACACAAACCAAGAATCACTCATATACAGGCCTGTTTCAAACTTTTAGCTATCATCAGTATGAGGTAGATTCTGGTTTGTACAATAGATTTTGTAGGATTGGGTATTCCACAATAATCATTTAGTGTATGGTGAGCACAAAAGTGAGAAAAGCTCTCCACCGTACAAAGTACAGAAAACGAATAATACATTAATAAGCCCATTTGCATGTCTAAAAGGCGGGGACATGCAAACGAGAATACAATGTACCTCACTCTTTTAATCCAAAAATAGCAACTTTATACATTGCTCCCTTAAAGCATATGCCCGCTGTATTAAACAGCTTTTAAGCAAAGCATCGGGTTGGATTTTGCACAAACCAAGAATCACTCATATACAGGCCTGTTTCAAGCTTTTGGCTATCATCAGTATGAGGTAGATTCTGGTTTGTGCAATAGATTTTGTAGGATTGGGTATTCCACAATAATCATTTAGTGTATGGTGAGCACAAAAGTGAGAAAAGCTCTCCACCGTACAAAGTACAGAAAACGAATAATACATTAATAAGCCCATTTGCATGTCTAAAAGGCGGGGACATGCAAACGAGAATACAATGAACCTCACTCTTTTAATCCAAAAATAGCAACTTTATACATTGCTCCCTTAAAGCATATGCCCGCTGTATTAAACAGCTTTTAAGCAAAGCATCGGGTTGGATTTTACACAAACCAAGAATCACTCATATACAGGCCTGTTTCAAGCTTTTGGCTATCATCAGTATGAGGTAGATTCTGGTTTGTGCAATAGATTTTGTAGGATTGGGTATTCCACAATATGATTACCAATGTGTAAATTAACCAAATGGTGTATATTCTCATCTGGAGCCAAATGTAAATCTATACTGCATTTAAAATTGGTATTTGTTTTTATAGGTATAAAAACCCCTGTAAAACAGTTGGGGCTATATTTCCAGTAAATTGAGAAATTCCAATGTTAGCCCATTCTATGTGGGTCTGCACACTGAGAGTTTTTAGGAGAAATCACTTTTGATCATAAAGCTCAAAATTATATTTCTGGGGAATGTGCATGTTTCATTTATCATACCTTATTTATATTTGGTTCCACTCCATCATATGTCAATGTCCATTTAATAAAACTAGACCTTTTGCATCTGCCGGTCTCTTGGGCAAACACATATTGACACTGGCTTTTGAGTAAGTTGTTACATATCATATTTATATTTTTTTTCTAAATAGTTTTATCATAAATCACATAAGAGAGCTTTAGCCAGTGAACTTCATAACACAGCTGAAAAACAAGACATGAATCTCCATTGATTTTTGCACGGACAATAAATTACGAGTTACTCCCTGACACTCTGACACCCAAATCATATGACAGTTAGATTTTACGAATCACTCGCAAATCAGGACAGTGCCATAGCTGAAAAAGTAGAAGAAAGATTTACGGATACGAAAGACCACTCACAAGTGGTGTTCAAATCCTTGCTAAGTCCCCCAGAAGCATTTAAAGTATAGCACAAAAAGCACTTCAAAATGAGGAAATATCAACATTACGTAACAGTCCGATATAAACATATGTGTTAATATTTAGCCCGTTGTGTAATATAAAATCCAGGGTAACACACAACCCAGTATGCAAGGGGTTAATACACGGCACAAAACCACGCTGCCTAGGAACAAATTCTCTGATACGTTGTCTATAACTATATCAGATTTTAACACAAAATAAACACATTTTTACTGTTTGGAGCTATAAATACAATTGTCACATCTTTTTTAATATCAAAATATATTTTTAACTAAAAAACAATTACTTTCTATATATCTCTAATGTTTCCTTGAAGCTGCAGTTACTGGTAGTTGAACTGCACTTCACACTCATAAAATTTATGAGGGCCCTGTCTCATACATAAAGTTTGGTTTGGCTGCTTCCTGCACAGAAATTTGTTGCGTCTAAAGCAGGAGTGCTCTAACCTGGGGAAGTGAAAGATTTATATTAATGTAGAAAAAAAAGTTCCTGCAGAAAATTTATGGCAGTGCCCTAACTTAGAGCATTTCATTTGCATAATAATATATATATATAATATAAGGTAGCTTTTTCTGCTAAAGTAATTGTTAAAGGTGCCTTGTTTGAAGTGGTATTGGATTAAATGCATTTGCATATCCCCAACCAGTTTCCCAGAGTGCAGTGCAATAACTGTTTTTTTATGTACCTCTGAGCAGGAAATCCATTTCTAACTTATTTTTAGTTGTCCAAATGTGAACACAAAAGTACTATTTTTTTATGTACTCTGTATGATTGAGTGCTTCTATCACTTCATTGACCACTATAAATGAAATGATGTTGGACATAGGACATGACGGGGTTGGAGTCTGTAACTGTGACTCATTCTACTTTAAATGTATAAGGTATTGGTTGGAATGTCATGCCATCCATTTACTTTTTAATTATCTTATGTGTGTGTGTGTATATATATATATATATATATATATATATATATATATATATATATATATACTGTATATACTTATATTTATCCAATGTATACTGTGAAAATTGCATCAATGTTGAATTTAGGGTCTGGAAAAATTACATGTTTAAGAACAGAGCCATTAATTGGTAACAGGACAGAAATATGAAAGTCAACAACAGTGGTTTTAATGCTTCTTTATAAGACTGGAGAATATCTCCTATAAAACAGTTTTATTGTTGAAGGTTGGCATTCTCGTTTCAAAGGACAGATAATCCTTCCTGATTAAGCTGAGTGCTGGGAGAATAGCGAGAGGGAGACAAAAAAAAAAACCAACACATTATATAACAAAAAGAATAAAAGAGATTTTTTTACAAATCAAGAGCCACAACAATATTTTGATGATCAATCTGAACAGTATTGATGAAGAAAATAGATATAGATACATTGTAATTTCTTCCTGACACCAATAGCTGGCCACTCTACATATCATTTTGTATTTCTCACATAGAATTCAGTTTAAAAACTGGATTAATTTGAATTAATCCATAGACCAGGTTAATATTTTAGCTGAATTTGTGAGATTGTCTTTGAAATTCTTGTATTTATATACAATAATAAATGTAAATTATAGTGCAGTCTTCTACATATAAGCCAGCCCTGACAGATGAAGAATTATTTTCTTAAGAAACATTTCATTCACGAATCTTCCTTCTTTCCTACAATGCTCAGTCTATTTACTCTCTCTCTCTACTCACATATGATTGATCTCCAAACACCACACAAGTGTGTCCTGCCATATTCAAGTAGACAATGTCTCTGAGAGGTTTCTGTGTAATAGTGAGCCAGGAGGGAGGTGATCTTATAATGGTTTCAGACCTGCTTGTCTAGTTCTAGTAGAATGTAGATGAAAGACTGCACACAGTGCTAGAGGTGCCAAGGGGTCAGTGCCAGGCTCATGGTAATGTAGCTCAAGGAAAAGAACAAAGCAGCAACTTTTAAGATTTGGTTCTCTTCATGAGAATATTGCCTTCTACTGCTATTTAGAGATTTATCTGTAAGTACACTAACTCTGTGACTCATTTGCTATACTTGTTGCTCCACAGATACATTTTGATTTTCTGTTATTGCAGTGCTGTGCTTGTCCAGTGCTACAGATTGGTTAAAAAACACTCCTTATCTCCTTTTTGTAATATCCAAATTAAAGTGACATGGAACGCATTTAATAATGTTTCACATTGTGACGGAGCATAAGAAAATTTGAGCCCAATTCAATTGCAAGCCCGCATCTCGCAGGATCCAGGCTGTATGTCTGCGGGTGTGCTGGGGGATCCTGTTCGTCTCCAATTCCTGCGCTATTTAATTGAAGCAGCCCGCAAGTTAAGAAAGCCAACTACATAAACCATGCACTTGTCCGTAGCAGTTCAGCGCGGGAATATCATCAATTGAGCAAGACCTTAACCTACATTTCGAAACAGCCAATAGAAAATTAGACCACCATCATTACAGCAGTAAAACATTGAGGTTACATGTCAATCAATTAGGTTTGGGGGTCCGATATGCGATGGGACTCGCAAACCTTCAAAATAAAAAAATATAAAAATGAATGTCAATACTGTTCTAGTCCATGTGGGTGGCTTGAAATGTATTAAGTCATTGATTCCCGAGATCAATATAGCCCCAAAATGAAACATAAAAATGATTTTTTTTTTACTGCCGATTTGCGAGCTTGAGACTGTTGTGCAATTAATTCTAATGTCTTTCATCGCTTTCCCCGTCATTTTCAGTGCAGTATTGATTTTTTATTTGCATTTACAGTGCGGGTCCTCTCTAGCGCTCATAGGATTTTCTCCTACATTTTCCGTTTACAGGTGTGAAAACATTTGCGGGCTTGGGGAATTGAAGCAATTAAATAGCGATTTGCGTTTTTAGCGATCGTAACTCTGTCGATCAAAGGCTTCGGGAGGCTGTAAGTTCCAAGTTTAACAACCACAGAGTTTTCAAGCCCATAAAGTGTAAACCGTTTGGATACCGCAAAAATATGCCAATTGAAGAGCAAATTAACTTACAGCCTCGCTTACAAGCTCCAGCAACTTACGATTGCTCAATTGAATCAGGCTCTTAGAATGTCTTTGGGTGTATTGCTATTTGCCATTGTGCAGGAATATATCTGCCTGTAACGGAGCTGGAACACGCAGTACAATATCTCCACTGGTATACGGTAAAATACCCAAGAGGCACTACAGTTTCACCATTCCCGACCTCCCATATTGGACGACACACAATTTGGGAGCCAAATGAATACTGACTTTATTTTGTTATGTGCAGAAATATTTATACCCATCTCTTCCCACAGGCAATACACATGCCCATATTTGGCCACACAATACACATAGAGAGACAATAGGTGGGTCACACCTCCCCGAGGCTCCCTGGCAACTTTGATACAATCAGACATTGATTCAATTACACTTCTTTGTTCTTATCTGAGAATGAAAACACTGTATACAATAGACTTCCTTTATCTTATGCGGATTCTCTGTAACAGGATTATCTCCCATGCCAAGTAGCTGCAAATGTCTGGGACAATATTCTGCAGAGCATCCACCAACATACATGCAGTATAATAGTAGGATCATATTTTAACCATAATAATCATAAAACAGGGTAAAACAGTGATGGGTTCCGTTACACTGCCCATACACAGTTACATAGTTACATAGTAATTGAGGTTGAAAAAAGACTTTTGGCCCATCAAGTTCAAGTTTTTAAGATCTCCTCTGATCTGCAATATGCAGATTAATTGCTAATTGATCCAGAGGAAGGCACCCTTCCCCCCCCCCCCCAAAAAAAAAAACAAGTGAATCAATTATTCCTTCCTATCCCCAGATACTGGTGATTGGATTCCTCCCTGGATCAATACTCCCTCTCTAATTAACCAGGATAACCCTGAATGCCCTTTTGTTTTTTATATATCCACTCGCTATTTAAAATTATCTATTGAATCCACTGTCACCACCTCCCTTGGTAGGGTATTCCACAGATTAGTTAGCTAGTTTCATGGAAGTTTAAAAAAGGTGTACTTAATATTTTGTAATAAAATGAAAACCTACATTTTTAAATTCACATGTCATGTTGTTTTAAGCATTAGTACATACTGTAGGTCAGGGCTTTCCAACATGTTCTACATTCAAAGCTGCAAAAAAAGATGGTATGTTCTTTCTCAAAACTATGATTGGGTAGGTTTCTTTATGGAGGTTGATGGCAATGTCAATGCTGTAGAGTAAGCTGCTGTTTAACACCAGTGTAACTACCAGACGTATAAATAGGGTATACATGTTTCTGGGAGGAATGGACTATATAAATGTATTATTATTATATTTACATTTTTTTCAATACTTCACCCAGTAGTACATATGAACCAATGTGTTATTTGAAATGTGAGTGTCATTGTTTTTTATTAAAGAGCGAGAGAGAAAAAAAAGACGAAATATAGTAAAATTGGCATTAAATGAAGGAATAATTAAATATGTGTGACACTGAATCAGATAAATAGAAAAAAGGATTGAATGAACAATTTAATCAATGAGTACATTCAATTAATAGGAATTGGGGCTTAATAATAAGTAATTGTGAAATGGGAAAGCAGAGGGTGGGTGAGGGTGTTAGTGAAGAAATTAAATGACTGCGCATGGGAAAGATGGAATTTTAAGGGAAGTTAAATAAAAGAGAAAGAGGAACAAAAATAGATTAGGCTGGGAAGTGAAATGGCAATTGAAATGAAGGGGCAGTGAGTAAATACTTGTGTGTATGGGTGTGTAAACATCCACAGTAAGACTGTAACTATAATAAAACTTATGTTTGTAAGCTAAAACAAAGGTGTCTGCTGTGGAATATGAACAATTAGGAGCCACAAACCATAATATGTTATGTATAAAACATTACTGTCAGGTAAACACAAACATAATTCTTAAAAAAAACATTTTGCTGTAAATACCAATTTTAGGATGTCATTCCCATGGCCTGACTGGACTGTTTTACACTATGGCTGGGCCTGACCGGCCAGAGTTACCAGTTTTTATTATTATGGTTATGTATTTCTTAGAGTTTATGGTTAAAATATGATTACACTGTTATATTGTATGTATGTTGGTTTATGTATTATGTTTCATGTTATAGGAATTGTTGTAAAAAACATATTAGCCAGTCTGCAGGCTATTGCACCAGCCTATTATGTTACAATGTTGTTATCTCACTTAGCCGACCTAAATATAATCAACAGGATGAGATTAAAGATCTGATCTCATCATAGGTACAGGGGTTCCCAGTAAGCAGGGGGCAGCCTATTATATTACAATGTTGTTATCTGGGATAACTCACTCAGCCCACCTAAATATAATCAACAGGATGAGATTAAAGATCTGATTTCATCCTAATTCTAAGGGATTATTTTAATTAATCCTAATTCTAAGGGATTATATGGTGTCCCTGATATTCTGATCTGCTGAAGCAAGTTCCTGGGCATGGTTCCTGTGTATGGTCCATCTTCTGCTATCAGAGGTGTACAAGGACCGCACAATTCTGCTGGATAGGTTTAAACTTGGTTCTTACCAAGTACAATTGAAGTAGCAGATCGTGAAATAGGATAACATATCTTTCTTTTTAAATCCATTGGAATACATTTTATGAACTAGGAAACTGGAACAATGTGTTTCCAAGCTTTTAATTGGCATACATATTAATCACTAACTAATATATACATACATGGTTTCCAATTCAGTTATATTTGTTATCCCAAGTTTAAAGAAACAACCAAAATGTTCTAAAAACTCAATATTTTTTGTCCTAGCCATTAAAGGTATCATCTTCATACCACTTTTGTTATTTTTTATTGTAAGTACTTTCATCTGTTCTACTAGCAAACACAGCATCACCCTTTCTTTGTAATTTAATATACAAAAATATTGGTTAGAAGAACTAATTTAATTTGCAAACTGGAATAATGGAAAAAGATTGATCACCGCTAAAACTCAGATTATAGGAAAATCAACGGAACATTTATTTAAAGTATATATAAGGTATACTTTATCATTATGCTTTGTGAAATACTATATATACAAGTGTAGTACTGAGAGACTACATCATGTAGTTTGCTTTGCTGAAACTAAGAACAAAGGTACAAAGGGTTCCTTGACATTCTATAGGAATACGTTTATTTTCTGATAACAATTTTTTGTTAAACTAAATGTAAGCACAAATAAAATTCAAAATTTTTTCATGGTTTTAAACTGAAAAGCCATCATAAATTCTAGGAAATGTATTACCTTTCCATATACACATTTGTAAACTATTGAATTATTACCTTTATATAGATGTTGACACCACAATACACTTGTATTATATCCGTTAATTACATTTCTGTAATCATTCCTTGCATCGGGTAACACTGTGAATAGGACTGTAATCAAGTCTTCTGATATCCACTGAATCATAACTAGTTTTATATGATTCAGGACACCCATTAGAAGTGCTAACAACAATGATGTAAAATGATTAGATAATCAAATTATTGTATGTGCAAGTAAATGTAATAGGATTAAGGTGCCAGAAGTACTAATAGTGGGTTCTATTCAGTGAGCTGTAATGAGATTGTTCTCAGCCAGATAAGCCTTCACAACGAGACTGGATTACAAAGAGTGAATATGTAGCATTAGTAGATTCTTTCAATTCGCTGCCTTCCTGTGTTTTATTGATAAACTCTCTAATCCTAATTTGTCATTGAATAACTGATAGAAAGCTGCTTGTCACATACCTTCAGTGAAATCTTAGTGGAAGTGCTCAGTCCATATATGTGTGTCCTTTTCAAAGTCTAATCATAATTATAGAAATATGTTGCAGAATATAAAGAAACTCGCTCTACATGTCATGTAGTGAAGGAAATAATGAATGCTTTAGGAGAATTTTAAAGGGCAAGTTCCATCTAAATCTAAGTGAGTTTCTTTTATGGCAAAGCAAACTTTAAACTAAAACAGTTTAACGGTGTAAGTAAGAGTTATGAAACTGTTGTCAGTTATAGCTCCAAAATTGGAAACTGCTATTAGAAAAGAAATTCTGTTTCTGTTGCTGAGCCATGTAATCTGAATGGCTCAAAGAGCTAATCAAACTAGAGCTGCAGATCTACAGCCTTATTAAATTGTGATTTGGCCAATTGAATAGGGCTCTATATAATAAGCACATAGCATATTGTTTTACAGATGTTATTAGTTAGGGAACTTCTATCCAAAAGCAAGGTCTTCACTAACTAAAAACTTCTGTAAAAAAAAAAAAGGATGTGTGCTTTTATAGAGCCCTATTCAATTGACCAAATCACAATTTAATAAAGCTGCTAATCTGTGTCTGTTACTTTTATTTTCCTGTATTCTGTAGCTCACATCACTTGCACTAACATACAGACTTCTTGTATCAATAAAAGGCAAGTGATGCTACTTTTACACAAATATTTGAACTTTACTAAGTATACTAAATAAGTATAGTCTATAAATAAATTGTTTGCAAATAACAGTAGGTACGATGCAATACGGGGTTCCCTGGTGGTCAAGTGGTTATGATTCGTTGCTTTCACTGTTGTGACCTGGGTTCGATTCCAATCAGGGAAACAAGAGGTCACACTACACTGAAGCTGAGCAGGGATGGGCCTGGTCGGTACTTGGATGAGAGACCACCTAGTAATACCATGAGCTGTATGCTGTGGTCCACTGGAGAAGGAACTGGCATCCCACTCCAGTATCTATGACATGAATATCAACATGACCATGGACCTAAAAATATGCCTGGTGTGTTACGGTCCATGAGGTCACAAAGAGTCAGAACAGACTGAACGACGCAAAAAAATAAACAAACATTTCAATACACATGGATATTATTTCAAATGTCAATAGTAGTACAAAGAGCACCAAGACTACAATCAAAAAAAGGTAGCAGCATAGATAAGACATGGCTATTTGCAGTATATTAGCTCCACTTTAACATTTGTTTCATGGTATTAAACCATTTTCTGTTTTACCTTCCCTTCAAACAAACAATCTGATTAGTTTCCTTACTAAACCTACTCTTAGGTATTATCACATGCCAACTATAGGCTATACAATGCATACTGTTTTAAAATGTAAAAAAAAAAAAAAGTTTTGTCTCTTGTAGTATATTTGTGAAGATGTACTACAAACAAACAGAAATATAGGGGGCAATTCAATTGCAAGCCCACAACTCGATCGTTGTAGGCGATATTTGTCTCTTGGTGTATTGTGGGCTCCCGTTCGTCTCTGATTGCGATGCTATTCAATTGCTCAAGGCCGCAAGTTTCTGGCCCAAAGCTGACTCAGTGAACCATGCATCATGATTAATTAAGCATCCCGTAACCTCCCATTTCAAAACAGCCAGAGACTGTCATTATTACGGCAGTAAAACATGGCGGTTACATGTCAATCAATTAGGTTCGGGGGTCCGTATATGCGATCAGACTTACAAACCTGCAAAATAAAGAATTATGAAAATCAATACTAATACTGTTCTAGTCCATATGGGTGGCCTGATATGTATTACCTCATTGATACCCGAGATCGATTTAACCCTGAAATGAAACATAAAAATAAATGTTATATACTGCCGATTTGCAAGCTTGAGACTGTTGTGCAATTAATTCTAATGTCTATCATCGCTTTCCCCGTTATTTACAGTGCAGTACTGATTTTTTTATTTGCATTTACAGTGCTACAAATAGGTGTTCAACCCCCTTGCAGGTCCTCTCTAGCACTCGAAGGATTTTCTCCTTTTGTTGCCATTTACTGGTGTGAAAACATTTGCAGGCTTGGGGAAATTGAGCAATTGATCAGCGATTTGCAATTTGAGCCATTGTAACTCTTGTAAAAGTGAAAGATCACATGAGGCTGTAAGTTATGGGTTTAACCAACAATTTTTTTTTCAAGGTCGTAACTTGTAACCCGTTTGGAGCCCACAAAAAGCCAATTGAACAGCAAATTAACTTGCGACCTTACTTACAAGCTCCAGTAACATGCTAAGGCTCAATTTAATCGGGCTCATAATAATTACCATCAATAGATAACTTAGAAAAAAGGGTTGGATATGTCTTGAATAAAAAGGACAGACAATGTTATATGGAATGAGGGGGATTAATCCAGATTGCCTGTATTTGGGATCAGGAAGGAATTTTTGTTCTTTTTAAGAGATGATTGGCAGTATTTCAATGTTTGTTTGTTTTTTTGCTTGCTTCTGGATCAATTTGCATAATACAAGGATACATTTAAGTTATAAAAGGACATTTGCTGTTTTTTTGTCTCTTATTGCTCACCATTGTATTTACTATAGTTTTATATTGCACTAAAGTTACATTTAAAACACAAGAACAGATTAAATATGTAAATGGATGGACTGTCTTTAGAAAAAAAGATTTTATCTTCTCTAAATTACTTAAAAAACAGCATAGTCTGATTTCCTTATAAGGGCTGCCTTTGACAATCTTTTACAACATTTCTGTGGGAAGGAAACCGCTGTTGCTCGATTTTTAACTAAATAAAAAGTGAATTTTTATGTTTGTAGAAACACCGAATGAGAACAAGCAAAAAGACAAAATCATTTGCAAAATAAATATCAGAAAATGCATATGACAAACAGCCATCCTAACAAGTACCTTTATAGTTATGTTTGTTTATTTGCTTGTGTGTTTAAAGAAAGAAATAACTGGCCAGACATCATTGAAGGATGAGTAATTTGGACCTGACACTAAGAGCTGTAATGTTACAAATTTATGCATTCGGATATGAAATGTGGTGTACATCAATTGTTGTAAATGTTAATGAAGCACTAAGCATTTCAATTAAGAGCCTGCTGCTGGTCTGCCCTTGATGAAGTGCTCACCTGTCTAGACATGTGAATATTGGTGTTGCTGTTGTTTGCATATTGAATGATGAAAAAAAGCATGGCAGATTTTAAGCATATAAATCTATTATTATTAGTTTATAATTGAGCAGATTGATGTAGCATTTGGTAAAACGAATAGTTGCATTAAACTATAATAGTTATAAATACTAATTTTTTACCTTGCCCGACCTCTGAAGCAGTAGAACAGATAAGGGACATAAACTACAAACATCTATATCAAATTTAGTTCTATTTATAGAAGCGGAGAAATGTTTAACTTCCAATAAAATTCTTAAAATGACTCAATGTATCTAGATCAATGTCCACAATTTAGCCAGAACCAAAGGTCAGTAAGTTAAAATAATATAGATTTAAAATAATTTATATACTGGTATTAAATATAGTGATAATGTGATAACAAAGGCTGGTGATTTTACACCAACAATACCGACAGAAAAGATTACACCAAATGTCGGATCTGAAAATCAGAACAGATTACAAAACTAGTTCTACAGTATTGTAAAACCATATGATTGCTGGCAAGCTAGTTTGTGCTACAAGCTTAGCGGATGACCAAATCATGATGGACTTAGATTTAATGCTTTATGCCTTACAATTGTGAATGACAGAAACAAGTGAAGTAAAATGAATTAAGGTTTAACTATAAATATAATTAAACACACTCATGTCAGAACATCTGTGCCTCTCTCTTCTTTTATTCTCCTTTCTTTTCCTCTTACTCTCTTTGATTTTATGTTTAGTTTATATGTTGTTATCGTTATTAGTTTAGTTTGTTTTTTTACTAAGGGTTGGTATGTTTGTATTTAAAATTCAAAAATAGCAAAATTCAAAATTCATTTAGACTTTGGACTTGCAGGATTTTATAAATATTACATTTATACATTTATTACAGGCAGTGTAATTAATCACTTTACATAAATATGTAACAATTGATCATTATACTATGTCCTTTTCTTATTTAATAAAATAAATAATTAATAAAAACACTCTTAAAGACAGTTTATTTATATGCTTGTAGAAACTGGGTGATCTTGAAGCTTGATGTACATGTCTGCATTGTGAGGCCACTTGGTGGCTCAGCCTCATGTTAGAATTTAGTGAATTTTCCAGATTGTCTTATTTTTCAATCTCTTTATTCAGGAGATGATGTGATGAAATCTTAATGGTAAAAATAATTAGTGTTGTACAGATACATGATTTCTTATCTTCCAAATGCCCATAATTGGTTAGGATAGTTTGTGTAATGATATTACACAAATGAAAGCCTCTCCATTACCTTACAGCAAAAGAGTCTATCCCTTTAGCAATACTCAATGTTAGATCTGCATATGCGTTTTGAATAATAAATCAGCTCACGGTTCTAATATTCACATCGTCATAAATTATTAGATTAGTAAACTGAAAATAATAGATAGTAGAAAGTGGTCAAAGAGGCAACAACAGTTTTTCTTTTTCCTTCAGACCCAGGATACAGACCCACATTAGCTCACATCTACTGCTTTTAACTGGACCCAAGCCCTACTCATCTAAGACCCAGTACATGGATCCACTGTAGCTCACATTCACTGATTGTAACTGAACCCAAGCCCTACTCCAGCTAAGATCAGGACACAGACATGGCCGGGTCACCCATTAGGCCAACTAGGCAGCCGCCCGGAGGCACTTCCCTGTGAGGGGCGACACTTTTTTTTAAAAATGGTTCCTGGCTTTAAAAAAAGGAAATGTTGCAGTTCGTAGACTGGCTACTAGGGGGTAACCACCTAGCACAAGACACTTACAACAGGAAAGGGAACTTACACGTACAGAAAAGCTCCTCCACTTCACTGCTTAAGGGCTCCAAAAAGGTAGATACGGCCCTGGACACAGACCCACCTTAGCTCACATCCAATCCTTCCAATTGGACCAATCCCTACTCTAGCTAAGACCAGGACACAGACAAAAAACCTTTTTTCCAGCTCTGACCATGTCCACTCTCTCTGGTTCCATCTGTTTCTGTCATGGTATTGGAGAGAACTAGAAGGATGGAGTGTTAGTTTTAAGGAGAATATATTTGCATTGAACATTGCGCACATATTAAGAGTTGGTATCCCTAAAACTACCTAAAAGTCCATAACTCAATCTAGATTATAAATGTTCCTCCTGACCACTTGAAATATTGGAAGGTGGGCCAGACCACTAACGCATATAAACCTGAGAATCAAGAGTCAGTTGTTGGATCAAAAAGACAAAATCAGTGAGGGAATGAAATGTCCAGAAAGAGAACAAGTTCATCTTATTTCATAATTGTTTAACATCGTAGAAATCTTCTGATGAGTCAGACTGAAAATGTAATTGGCGATTAATCATCTAGTTATTTCTAATGCCTTAGGGCAAATTTGAATATTATGATTAATGAACTTACTTTCTTCAATGAACTTCTGCAATACAGTCATTAAATTGCAATTCATTTCTCTCTGTGATACAGGGTCATTTGCTTTACCACCATAATAATACGATTTGGGTTTTGGAAAATCAAGTGCTTCTGTGATGCAAAATGATTAACGGCTTCCTTTCTAGATCCGCTGATAAAAGTAATATGTGGTTCAATTTGTTAGCAGAGTACAAATGATCCAGTATATAGCATAATTACAATTAAGCAGCCAGCATCTCGTTTGCTTCCTTCATCTCTTTTCTTTAGTAATTTTATGGCTAATGATTAATAGTTGGAGAGATTGTGTAGAGTGGGAGGTTTCCAGGAAGCCAATTAATTATTTCTTAGTTACAATAGGGAATTAATCCATGTTTAGCCCAGAAAAAATATGACATCTTTGTTTATCAAAAGAGATTTATTAATTTAGATTTGTACTCCTAGAGGTACATTGTATATAGAAAGATGTTGCTGTAATTAAATGTTATATTCCCCATAAGAATGATAGTTTGACTTGCAAGCTCTATTTTATAATTTTACATGTATTATATGGGTGATTATTTGTGACGAATGACGTGTCAGCACACAGATAGGAAACAAGGGGAAAGACTATGGCCCAGAATTATCAAATGGTGAATGCACTTTGGCGTATTGATTCCCTTCAATAAAGCTCAGTAAGCCACTAGCATTCAGCATTTAAACTGGCAAATTTATCAAACAATGTATGTGAATCATCAGTAGCAAAAACTAAATTATAGCATGTTCTGATAGATACCGTAAGTTATAAGTTTGTAGTACATAGGATATCTCGTAATAGTTTTCAATGTGAGGCGTATTACATAATACGTATATACAGTATGTTTAAGTGTATTCCACTTAACATATAAATTTATATGTATAGTAATTGAAAAATCATCGAAATAGAACAATAATAACAATAATAATAAGTATATTAATAATAACAAATATTAACAGTAAAAAACACACATATATATATATATATATATATATATATATATATATAATATATTTTATATTGTTATATATTATATTATTTACCAGATTATTTTTAACATGAATGTTTATTATTATTTGTATTAAATTATTACTATATTGTTACTACTATTACATTTATGATTATTATTACTATTAATATTATTATTATCAAGAAGTTATTTTTACATTATAAATTGTTATTTTTCCCAATTTATGTCTATAATTTCTCACCTATGCGCCTATCTCTATTTAACTACAACAGCTTAAGAAAAGAAATAGCTGACGTGTTCAAGAATATCATGGCATTTTTAAGCTGTTCCCTATCCCTTGTGCTATCTAATTGCATGCACGCATTTTCTTTTGTAATGAATAAGCTCATTCACTACTTGATAAATATTATTTTGAGTATAGGGTGATAGGGTATTGTCTACTCTAATCGATAGTTGCTTACTAGGGCCTTCATTCCATGGTTTCTGTAAGTCCTCCTGGAAGACTGACTCTCAGCTACAGGAATTTTCAAAAGCTAATTTATATTGCAGATCTATGGCTCCTCCAATAAAGAATCCCATAAAACGTACTGACTTGCATCCAGGTTGGTTTGACTGGAGCTCTCTAGCACTAACATGTGCTCACAGCCTGCTCCCATGAGCCTGAATGTCAGTAGTCTCCATAGCAACGCTAAGGGATGGTACCCACTAACTTGAACACTCTACACTAGCCCTCACATCTTCCCCTATACCTATCTATCTATATAAAGCCCTTCTCATGGTAGGGAAGAGTAAATGATAATAAAAACAAAGGCATGGAGATTTATGACCCCTCTGCTTATGACCAGTTACCCCCTATGAGCTGGGTATCCCCTGGCATTCCCCCCTAACCTCTGTAAGACCCTCTAAGCCTGAGTATGCCCGGGTATTCCCTCTTAATACCCACTACCCCATATGGCCTGACATAAATAAGGTGTTAGCTTCTTCATAGCAACAGATTTGTGGCATCCAGGCTACTCGGAAGTATTTTTCTGCTTTTACAGGTGGTTGAAGGAATCCAGAGAGATTGGATATTGTTACAAGAGGCATGAGAATGTAAGTTTGTGAGTTTTCAATCTTGTGAGGTGCTTTAGGGAAAGCACAGTGTATATCTGATTGAAAGCTCAATAACAGGGTCTTCCATTATTTTCATTGTGGGGAAATTGTTTATACTTGTACCTTACCCCTGTATAGCGCTACTGAATATGTTGGCGCGTTACAAATAAAGGAAATAATAATACAATTAGATAGTGATGCCTCCTGGTAAATAGACTCAGTCTCTGTCAGCTAGGTCCTAAGGGAGGAAGCTGCCCTAACAAAGGAACTGCAAGTAAAAGTACTTACATTGGAGCCCATATATTAAATATGTTGTGTAAATACTCTGTATATGTGTACTAGCTAGAGTTTTTTCTATTTTTCAGGAAATATTATAGGTGATTTACTTGTCAGCACATAAGTATATTAGAATTTTAGTGTGCACTTTATTAATTTTAATTTAACTTTACATACTTGTATGCAACATATTATTACAATAATAAAAACACCAGCAAATCACATGTCTTTTTAATCCTATAATAAATGATCACGGTGCCTGGGACAGGCTGTAATGGCAATATTCCCTCTATAGGAAACAGTGAATATTGAATATCGTGGGGGAACATCTCAACCACCTAAATCCTTCAGTAAATCTCCCTTTTCACTACAGCCCATGTAATGGCTTAGTACATACCCCCAAAGAATATGTACTATATGCACATTATTGTTGTAGGATATTTACTGTACATAACACCAATTAACAATAACAAAAATCATTAAGCGTCCCCTTTGCTGAGAAAAAAAATCATGTTGGCCGTAAATGTCTGCATATAATAAAATAGATGTGAGTACAACATTAGCATAAAACGTATCCATATAATTAAACAATTCTATACAAGTTACATTAGTTACTGAATCCGTAGGGGCAAATTCAGATTATTATCATTATCTGTTATTTGTAAAGTGCCAAACATATGTAGCGCTACGGTACTGTAATTACAATAAAACAAAACCTAATAAATCAAACAATGAGATTTAAGGGCCCCGTCTTTGCTCTTGCAGTAATACAACATTAATGCCTTTACACAAAGCAATCTGCAAGAGTTTGCAAGATTTAAATGTAATTAAGGATTTCATGAAGACATTAAAAAGACTGATATATAAAATAGCTGAATATGGTTTCATTCTATGTTCATAGGCAGTGAACAGAACAGGTTGCAAGGATGTTAGTGGCAAGACTAGTTGTAGGGTCTCTCAGGGGCACAGCCAATGAGTTCATGCATCAGAAGACCTGATTTCAACTAATTAAAACCAATTGCCAGTTCTTTAAATAGATAAGTAAATGTAGAATACATGACTCAGTAACATATATATGTTAATTGGGAAGTTAAATTGATTTAACTCATTAATGATGCCATCCATGTCAAATTCTGAGCAGATCCCAGTTCAGAACCACTGTACAATCCACAAATTTTAAATTCATATATTACTTTCATGTGCTTTTAGAAAGTCACAAAATATTAGCTTTTAAATGCAAACAGGCATTGTAATAAATCAAGACTGTTATCACATAAAGTGCACCGAAAGGTCAACATTAGTCTTGTCAAAGTAGAAAACCTATGACCTCTAAAAAGACAGAGTCTAAAGATAATTCTTCTATTCTCAGAAATTTTGCTTTTCTCTGTCTAGGGATTAAATGGGTTTAGACTGATTAGCAGATACATTTAAAGTCATACTATCCTGATGAAAATAAATGCTTAACCTGAAATGGCACAAGTAAAATATATCTATATATTTAAATACAAGTCTCTAATTTCTTAAAGGTTTGATATTTTGTACTCTTATCAACCACTAGCTTTTACTCCCTGCTTGGTATCTTCTGTTTCATTTTTCAAGAACCAGCTTGTCATCTTATTGAAACTTGAGTGTGCAAAAGTGTGACTAATTTCCAATGGTTACTTCACAACTATGGCAATGTTCCTTACTAATTACATTTTGGCTGAAAAATGGCACTCAATGTGAACCTGTCCCCACTGACCCCTGTGTCTGTTTTCCCCCTCTCCCTTCCACGTGTCTGGTTCCTCCTCTCTTCCTCCCCCTTCTCTCCCTGCCCTGTGTGTTTTATTTTTCCTTATTTCCCTCTCCTGTGTCTCTTTTCCTTTGTCTCTCAGGCCTGTGTTTCTTTGCACCCTCTCCCCCCTCTCCCTTCCCTGTGTCTTCCGCCTCTGTGTCTCTCCTCAAATTTTGTGTGACTCGCGCAGAGTGCCGTTGCTTTTATTTTCAAAGTCCTGCGTGTTGTGCGGTGATCGGCTGAAGTGGCGGGTTGTACGACGTCTACAATGAGCGCTCATAGCAGGGCTCGCGAAGAGCGCAGAAGGCGCTTATCACGAGTCCCGTAAACTACACAGGGGAGAGGCTCGCAATGAGCGCCGAAGGTGATCATTGCAAAGCACGAAAGTTGCAGGTTACCAAGGCCTGCAATGAGCGGCCCATAAAGTAGACGGACAGAGAGGCTCACAATGAGCACCGAAGGTGTTCAGAGGTGGCATAGACTCGCATTGTGTGGCAAACAACATTGCCAGGATTAAAATTGTATTGCCGTCATTTTTGGTGGGCAAGTAGCTAGTATAAGATAATAATAATACAGATGCCAATAAAACTACAAATACAGGCATTGCCAAAGTCATAAATGTGTGCAGTGAAATTTGTTAAATTTACAAAAGCAGACTATTTATTATATAATACTAGCAACTTATTACGGCAATAAAATTGTAAGGCAGGTAATGCTGTTTGCCACACAATGTAAGGCTTTTGCTCCTCTGAGCACCCTGGGCGTTCATTGTGAGCTCCGCGCTGAGCGCTTTTGTCAAAGCGAGTCTCTCCTCTGCTCTTTTTTTTTTATATAAATATATATTTTTTATAATAATTAATTAATTAAATAATACATTAATATACTTTACCTATTTGTAATGAATATATCCAGGAATGAATATGCTGAAGAGCTAACAATCGCTGTTGTTTTTCTGCAGCATAAAATGTACATTTGGAGTGTTGGTGATCTGAGGAGAAAGTGTCAGCAATGTTTGTAGTGTGCAGCGTAAATAGGCTGCGTGCATGAGGGCAAAACATTTGTTTAGTTGCGTAATGAGGTACTTTAGATTGGTAATGTTATTAGTTTGAAGTTAGTGTTGTAAAATGGCTGCGAGTGTATATGTGTCACGCAGGTCTCCAGCATTTTCCGTCCTTCCTAAAAGTGTATTTTGTACCTCTTACGTTCCTGGGTAAAAGTCGTATGTGCCTGTCGGTGTTTTGCGTGTTTAGGGTTCGTATAGCCTCGTTTTTGTTTTTTTAGGGCGGCCATTTTTTCTCTTGAGTGGCGAAACTCTGCAATTTCAACTTAAATTTGCATGCAATCTCACTTCCAAACGTCTTGGCTGTCCCCCTGTGCTGTGTGTGATGTTTTTTTTTTTGTTGTGTTTTTGGATGTGCGTTGTTCGGCTGTTAAGTTCGCATTTTTTGTGGGTCGTATTTTTTTTTCTCTAAGTGGTGGTTTCCTTTTTAAAGTGTTATAGGCCTTAATTTTTTCAGGCGATTTTCTCAAAGTGCTACGCGTCGCACTATGAATTGTGTATTTAAGTTTTCTGTTGTTCTGTAGTGCCGCGGGTCAGGCGTACATTTTTTTCCGATTTTTTTAAAGTGCTACGGGTCTCGCACTGTGAATTGTGTATTTGAGTTTTCTGTTGTTCTGTAGTCCCGCGGGTCGTAGCTATGATACTCAATGTGTGTGTCGTCGTAGGGATGAGCTCTTACAGCGCTCATTTCCGCCAGCGTAGTGAGTGCCTTCGTCGCTCCCTGCCTAAGTCATACGGGGTCGTAGGGATGAGCGCCTATGGTGCTCATCTCCCTCAGAGCAAGGAGCACCTTCGAGCTCCTTGCGTGGTCGCAACCGCTGCCCTCGCTTCGTGAGCTCGCAGTTTTAACGTTGCGTTACCAAGGTTTTTGGCAAGCCCGCACTGCTGAGAACTATATATGTGATAAATCTTGTTAATGTAATGGGCCATGTCTAGATGATCTGTCCTTCACTGAAGATGAACTTCTCAACTAACACCAGTGACAGGGTATATGTTTCAACATCATAATGTTTCAACAACATAATGTGAAAATGGGACTATTCTGATACACTGTCAAGTATAATAACCTTGGCTACACCTGTATAAATCTGTACATCTGTATGGTCCTGAGCTTAAGGTGGGCATTCTGTTTACATTGCTAACCCTGGAATTAATTTTCTAAATGTGCTTCTGATTCTTCAGATACGACTGTTGCATTGAAGTTATTTCAATAAATAACTGATTTGTTTATTCCATATCTTATTTTCCTTCCCCTGTGCCAACAGCAGAAGGAAATGTTTTTCTTCCTGTTTACTTGTGATAGACATAAGAACAAACATGTTTGTGAAATTAATTTGGAAATGACTGCTTGTTGGAAACATAGAATGTTCTACTGAAATAGAGAATACAGAGGAATAAAGTGATCCCTTCCTTTCATAAAATATTTTCTCACACTAACATTTTTGTTTTGCCCCACACAACTGCATTTGCTTCTTTCCTGTTTACTGTCCTTATCCTTTTACTTATCTGAATTTAAATACTGTATTCAGATCCAATGTCGGATGTTCCTACAGGAATTTACCAATGAAGAACACAATATTCATGGGGATGTGCTAATCCATTGTGGATCAGGAGGGAAATCTATATTTCCGTGATGCGGATTTCAAGTTTGTTGTTGTATATTGAGTTTTGAACTCTATTTCAAGATCTGCTCTTTCATTATTAGGTAGTTTGCAAATGCAGTGTTTTCTCTTCAGCTGTTCTGAAATATGTTAATAAATCCTTATTACTTTCTAGAAGCTTTGACTAATTCAAAGGATTTAAAGAGATACAATCACTACAGTTTCCTAGTTCTTATTTTACAAATTGTTGTATAATGATCATGATTTTTTTTTCCAGTAAATTAGTTATTTCAAATGAACGTAAAGGTCAATTGTAGAAGTGATACAATAGGGTAAAAATCAATGAGTATGTATACAAATAACAACATAGCATTTACATCCTATATTACATTATATAGTACTTGTTAAGTCATATTGTACTATGCAAGTAAAACATTATGTATATGCATACTTTATAAGCCTTGTCTTTTTTCACAATTTTGATGATAACAATAATCGTAACTATAAAGAATAAAACAATAAATCAGAGTATGATACTGAGAGAGCTATGAGTGCAAAATATCTAACTCATTGTAACATATAAGTGAAATACATCTTCCCAGTAGGGGAAAATAAACTAGGATGGTAATGGAGAAACCAGAGAAAGAAACATATAAATTAAAATAAATTAAAATAAAATAAATTATCTTTTTACCTTAACTTCCCTTTCTGTACCTCCGTGTAACATCCCGACTCGGAGCCTCTCTGCCTCTCATGCCAGATTATGAATATGGATATTATCAAGTAAAAGTTATATGAGGCATATACTAATTGGATTCATTATCTAGGGTTCCCATGTTTTTAGAAACTGGGGGAAATAACCTGATATACTATGGGTTAAGCGTTCATTTATTAGTATGTAGTTAATTTTTCGTACAACTTCTGAAAAGTTTAAGGTTGGTACCTTCCAGCTGCCAGCTAAATGAGTTTTGGTCGCCAATGCCATAAATTGGAGTAACTTGTTTTGGGAAGAGGTTAAGCTATCAAAGTGTATCCCCAATCATCTTATACTTATTGAAAAGTATCATAAATTTTGTTAATGGGGCCTTTTGGCATATGAGAGAGAACCAGGATGTCTTTGGGACTCCCATATCTCTAGAAATTTTAGTGACCCTGTTCCTGATTTTTAAATACCGTATTTATCGGCGTATAACACGCACTTTTTCTCCCTGAAAATAGGGGGCAAATGATAGGTGCGTGTTATACGCCGATATTCCCTCCCCCCTCCTCATCCTCAACCTCCCTCCTCACACTAAACCCCCTCCGCATTCTAACCCCCCCCCTCCTCAACCTAAACCCCTCTCCTCCTCAACCGAAACCCCCTCCTCAACCTAAACCCCCCTAAATACACCCCCCTCACTTTCCTGCTTCTGCTCCGGTCTCCGCTCCGCTCCTTGACCCGGTGACGTCACATGTACGCCAGCGCGCCACGTCATTAGCATATACCGGGTGTGGAGGGGGGTTGAGGATGAGGAGGGAGGTTGAGGTTGAGGGGGGGTTGAGGAAGGAGGATGAGGATGGGGGGTGGAGGAGGGGGTTGAAGATGGGGGGTTTGAGGAGGGGGTTGAGGAGGGAGGATGAGGATGAGGAGGGAGGTTGAGGATTTTGCTTCAAAGCTCTTTATTTGAAATTTTTTCCCCCCTGAAATTCCCTTCTTAAAATGAGGTGCGTGTTATACGCCGGTGCATGTTATATGCCGATAAATACGGTAACTATAAAATTCTGAGCTTGGAATATTATGTATAGCGTGAATTTGATCATATGTCAAAAGGATTAAGATACCAAGATCCTATTCTATCTAGGTTCCTAGAGACCCACCAATGTCTCAAGACTACACTTGAGTCTCCTAATATATGTGGAAAAGACAATACCGATAATAGGGGCGTCAAACAACAGTCAAGTTGACATCTGCAGTTGGCCCAATTCCAGGAAGTTAACTTTAGCTGAATCATAGGGTTAGAGTAAGTTGAAGAGGGTATTAACCCTTTAGGTATCCAGTTGAGCTATGCCTTGGAAGTGGAAAGGGCTCTTCTGGAAGGCTATCCTAGAAATTGTACTAGAGTGATTATATAGAAAGGAGCACATAAAGACTCCTACCAAGACAGATTCAAGACAGATCGTCATCACCGCATAGAGCATAAAAAAACAGATCTGTATCAACCTGCCAATTTTCCAAAGTATCTATTACAACCTACATTTATTTTTTTGTCTTAATATACTCATTTTATTAGTATTTGAAGAAAATAATTTCAAATTTATATTTAAATGTAAAAGTTGTTGCTTCCTGTTGTTTCTTCTCTATCTCAATTTGGTGTCCAAGGATGAAAAGTGGTCAGCCCAGGAGGCTGTTCTATCTTTTTCTGAACAGTCTAGGTTTGACTGCTGTAGCCACTGCAGGGAAGTAGACAGATCCTTGGGTAGACCCTCTAGAGAGTTTAGCAGAGAAAAGCAGATCTCCTGAAGTCTTAAACACTATTAAATGTAAATTTGTCTTAAAATGCTGAATTTATTGCTAATTAGTCATTAAATAACACACAAATCCTCATTGTACGGGCACTACTGTGGTCCTTTAAAATGACTCAGTCACCCTAATAGGAGGTTGAATTATTTTTAAATAAAATTAAAAACTGGCTATGCATTGTACTAGAAGTTTTTCTGTACGGTACATCATTTCTGAAGTATTTATAATGTATTTTGTGGCTCCTGAATTCTAATATGCAGACTGTAATCCTAATTAGCACATTAAAGCCAATTATATAAATGCAGCAACAACAACAACATGGAATTTCCAAGGGCTATTTCACTTTAGACAAAAAAGAATAACACAACATATAGACAGCTTTTAATGCTCTTTAAGAATAACCTATATTAATGGATAACAGAGCTCATGTAAATAAACAAAATAAACTATATTGTAGTTTACGCTATGAGCACTGTTATGGTCCTTTAATATCTTCTAGTACAAAAATAGGACTATTAATAAAGGTGATATTAATTAAAGGACCACAAAAGTCACCATATGTGCTCTTCATCATTGGGTAGAGGGTGAAAAAGCATGTGAAAAAAATGTTTTCCTTTTTTAAAATTGATGCTGAATTCAATCAATAGAAGTCAGTCTATTTCAGCTTCTTGCCTCTGCCTGAATGAATAATGAGCCTTGTACCATGGGATCTAATGAATATTAATTAGAGGCGTCCAATCAGTCAGTGGCTACGTGATCTGTAACTACTTGATTATATTCTAGCTGCTAGTATAGCAACAGAACAGACAGTACAGTGAGTAAGGCTGCTGGCTATGCTGTATGTCCTATATCCAAAACCTTATAAAGACTATAATTTTTTCTTCATTTTTTTAAACATCAGAAATATAATCTTTAGGTTATATAATAAAGCATATGCTAATAATATGAGATAACTGCTGATTTTGACTTTGTAAATAATAATGATGTGAACTAGTTTTAATATATATTTATATATATATATTTATATATATATATATATATATATATATATATATATATATATATATATATATATATATATGTATATATATATATACAGTACTTGTTTTTACCAATAACTTAAAATGATTCCATGTTCAGAACCTCATCTATGGCACTTTAACTCTCACAGTGCAAGTTGATGTGTGAAAGACTGTGCTCATTTGGTTAATGCATGTGAATTCATTTGATAAATACATTTATTTACAATATGTATTTACATTATTTATTTGCATTATAACTTTTTATCTTTATCTTTCCTTCAAATGCTAAACTATAAGCCTCTTATGTATATTCCTTGTGAAAATGTTAACTTTACAGATTTGACTGTTAAAGCATTACTATTACTATTACTTTTTAAATGCTTAATTTGTTTTAGTGATTTAATAATTATTAACAATCATGTAACAGATGCTTGCAAGGAAGTGCAGCCCACAAACCTACAAATGTGAAACCAATTCTGCCAGTTAATTTGTTTTTCACAGATAAATTGGAATGTGGCAAACTCCAGCAAACACACACAGCTTGGCTAGTCTATCTTAAAGTGACACAACAGAGTTTCTAAGCATTGTATAGATGAATGCTATTAAAATTGAATTTTCCTACAGTAAACTAGTATTACATTTTCCATTTTCAGCTGTCAGTCAGCTTTTCTAATCCACCTTAGGCATTGGGTCCATTGCCTTGATTGCAGTCGCCTGCACATACCTATTCTCTTTTAGCGTTAGTGACTGCAGCCAAGACAATGGACTATTAATCTTCTTCTAAAACGGAAATGTCAGAAATACTCAATACTCAAGACATTAGTCAGTAGTAACAGAAAAGAGGAATACAGTGTATACATTGCAAGCTGACTTCTACAGAGCATGTGGACGGATAGCAAGATGTTAAATACCGTACTAATTACTTATCTAAATCAGCCACTGATTCAACAAATATCTACCCTCTCCTCCTTCCACTCCAGATAAGATAAGAAAATATATGAGAACAAAACCCTTAAGGCACCCAACCAAAAGGGAAAAGGACATGTGCCACATACAAACATGCAATCCTTCTGGCACAAGCAGTGTTAGCTAAAAGAGATTTTACCTAAAATGTTTTATGCTCATGGGTTACACAGCTGATAATGTCAGTTTGCATATGGGGCAATTTAGCTCAGCTCATAGTGTCATTTTGTCCTGTTAGTGCAACCCCTCCCTGTAATGTTTAAAAAAAAATACAATAGAAGATAAGGAGCACAGAAAAAACTGGCACTCCTGATGACGCAGAGGCTCCCTGGGTCAGCACGGAGCGTCACGTGACCAAGCGGAGCTTGCAGGAGTCGGACCAATCACGTTGCGTCTGGAGGCGGGACTTCCGCCCGTGTTCGTGCACGGGTCAGTTGGCTCAGTCCTCCGTTGGGAATCCCACCCTGTTATTTGGCTTTGTGTTAACTTGTTGTTGTTTATGAACATGTTTAAAAAAAAAAAAGGAAAGATGTAGTAATAAAAAATAAAAAAAAATGGGTTTTGGAGTATTGGCCTTGTCTATGTTATTAATTTGTATTTACTGTTGGTGGGAGGTGAGTTGCCCGGCCCACTGGCCTAAAGGGGCGTTGCCCTACCTCACGGGGCGTGCTTAGTGTAAGCATTGGGGGCCTTGGGCAGGGTCCAAGGCATGAGGTCACTGTCCATGGCCGGGCTCCTCCCCCTTGTTTAGATGTAAATATACATACGGTATTTATGTTATTGTTAAATTGGTTATGTAAATAAAGCTGTGGCCCGTTGTTTTCTCCCACTCGGCTGTTGTGTCCATTAATTTTAATAAGTTAAGCCTTATGGATCATGCATGGGTCAAGTCCAGTGGACTACACTCTGAAGGGATACTTGACTATTTGCGCTTAGCAGTGTTATTGCCATTACATTTAACAAAACAGTTGCAAAGATGTTGTATATATTTTAAACTTATAATGGAAGATTGAAACATTTGTGTACTTTTACTCATTCAATAATATACGAGATGCCGAATCCCTGTCTTAATACCAGTGTGTAATTTATCTAATGAGTGGAGGAAATAGTAGAGTAACCTTACTGTGTTTGCTGAACTGTATAAACTCTTTGAATGTGGTAATAAAATACATTGCGCTGTCAATGTGCAATCAACTGTCTCTAAATGTTATGGAAACAAGAGCCAAGCTGTTGAATCTAAAAGTAAATCTGTACCCAAACTAATAAATCATGTGCTGCTTGAGTGGAAAGTGTGACTAAATATATTTTATGTGGAAGAATGTGCACTATTTCCTTGAGTCTAGATATGGTGTTGAACCCAACAAATTATTATAACAACTGATTCCCTTGTTAATGCAAACCATTTCTTTAAAGCACTGAATCATACTGTGGTGTGGCGATGTTTCATATTATCAGTGCAGTTATCTTATAGAAAATGTTGACTGCATTACAATGTTCCATTAAGGATCACATACTTGTAAATTAGCTACTTGGCGCTATATAAATACAGTAATAACATATAATATGTTGGCAAATTATCTTTTCAGTCCCAAAGCAGTGCTTTAAACAGCTAGAGTAGTTATCATTTATCGGTCCTCCTAGACACAATAACTTGTATATAGCAATTCAGATTGCATTCTGCAGTGTACAAATTAAGTGTAATAAATTGTGTGCCAAAGGTCACTTTATTATGCTACTATGTTATAAATCCCTGCTCTACGCTTCTCAACTTCTTTCTATTTTATTTTACATTTTTATAGTTCGGTTATGTTGGTATCATTCAAGAATCCCATGATTGCCAAAATCATTTCTGAATCTCCTAGGAACAAGTGTACTATAGTTATGAAGTCTGTGTAATGCCCTAACAAGAAGGTCAAGATGCTTTAGATATTTTAGAAATCTGGATAAGCAATTTATTTACAGATGATGTGATTAGTTTTATTCATGCTTGATTTGAAAGTGATATGGAATGTTCACTGTTTTTAATATTAAAATGAACTAAATTTTTATTTTCATATTTAAACATAATTTTATTGACAAGGGCTTTAAAATTCTTTCTTTACTCACTGAAATCTTCCAAACAGTCCCTGCAAAGGTCCACCCCTGTATCTCATGCATACAGTGCTTTCCCAGTAGATAATGACAGACTATGTACCAGCAGCATGTTACTAAAATGCTGCTGATATATTGTTTTCCATTGGCTAGTACATCTAGTGCTATAGAAACACTCCCTATATGGCCATCAATATGGTGAGAAAGGTTCTGGTAGGGGGACAATTTGAAATATCTGTCTGAATGATCTGGATGCAAAGAGGCCAGCTTGTATGTAGATAGTTCTCCTGTCAATAATATACACCATTCCTATTATATTCAAACAATATGGTTTAGATGTGAGAATGTCGCTATCTAGACCTGTCTCCCAGCTAAACCCACTTCTACCCCTTGATGGTTTAAGTGGGAATATATTTCAGGAGTTGTTTTAAGAGATTGTTTCTTCCCCTGTGTCTTCCCCCCTCTCCCCTGTGTCTCTTCCCCCTCTCTTCTGTGTCTCTTCCCCCAACTCTCCCCTCCCCTGTGTCTCTTCCCCCTCTTCCCCTGTGTCTTTCCCCCTCTCCCCTGTGTCTCTTCCCCCTCTCTTCTGTGTCTCTTCCCCCAACTCTCCCCTCCCCTGTGTCTCTTCCCCCCTCTTCCCCTGTGTCTTTCCCCCTCTCCCCTGTGTCTCTTCCCCCTTCTCTTCTCTGTCTCTTCCCCCCACCTCTCCCCTCCCCTGTGTCTCTTCCCCCTCTCCCCTGTGTTTCCCCCCTCCCCTATGTCTCTTCCCCCCTCTCCATGTGTCTTCCCCCTTTTCCCCTCCACTTTATCTTCCCCCTCCCCTATGTCTTCCTCCCCCTCTCCCCTGTGTCTCACTTCCTCCCCCTCCCCTCTTTCTTCCTCCCTCTGTCTTCCTCCCCCTGCCCTGTGTCTTCCTCTATCCTCCCCCTCTCCCCTGTGTCTTCCTCCCCCCTCTCCCTTGTGTCTTTCTCCCCCAAACCCCCCCCCCTGCAGCTCGCGTCTGTTGTCGCGAGCTGCGCATGCACGGCTCTGGCACGCAATGTGCCCGCAAGCGGCCGCATGTGCGTGCGCATAGCCACAGCGTCCATAACAGAGCTGCACACGGGTGCAACTCTTTATGGAATTAGGATGTGCTAAGTGTATATTCTTTCATGGACCACAATTATTATAGTTGATTGGGGGACTGTGGGTTGCATCCAAAAATAATGCAAGTATTGCAATTTTTGTACATAGAGTTTTAACAATAATTACTGTTCAGGGACAGACATTTAAATATCCATTAGAAACTGTCATCAAAAAGAAGTGGAAAATTAACACATTTGTTTCAAGTAGAACTATTTCTCCTTATTCGTGGGAACCTCTGTTTTAAGTGGGAATATATTTCAGGAGTTGTTTTAAGAGATTGTTTCCAGTCGTGAGAAAAAAACATTGAATGTTTATTTTATTTGTTAATAAGGACCAGAGTTCTTCCATTTAAATATAGTGGTAGCATTTTCGTCTTATCTCATTCCTACTGTATATTTTGTTTTCTATTATATTGTCAATATAATCAAGAAGAAATCTATGAAACACAAATCATTGTTGTTAGTCTATGAATTGTTAAAATGTGAGAATGTCTGCCCACTAATGGAACTAAGCTGGGAGTTTTATCTCAAATGCTTCAAATATATCAAAGGATCTAATAAAAATAAATAATTTCAAGTTGGACGGTGGACGATTTAATGGTAATATGAGAAAGTACTGCTTTACAGAAATAGTAGTAGATACATGAAAGAGTCTTCCAGTTGAAATGGTAGAGATAAACACTGTTAAGGAATTTAAGCATGGCTGGGATAAGCATCCAGAGGGTTACTTAAGCCAAACGTTTAAGTTGATAGAATGGGCAGACAGATGGTCCTTGTTTGTTTCTACTCTGCAGTCACATCTATTTTTCTTTATTATGTTTCAAGTGAGAATTATTTGTCTTATCACATGTTACCATTTGAAACCTGCTCACTAAAGTGTAGAGAAGTCAAGCACAAATGATGGGAATAGACATTATAGAACACATAGAAAAATGTTTTTTTAATTGAAAAGTCCCCTAAATGAGCATGTTGTACCCAGGTAATATTTGTCCCCAGAGATGTTCTCAGCTGGCAGGAATGGATGCAGTCAGTGCAATTTCCTTTTTGTCTGTTTGGTGTGTGCTCACAGTCCACCGCTGTATATGTTTTCCAGCATGTATACTCCATTCACTGTGTATGCATGGTGTGCGTTATCTGTTCAGTGTTTGTGTGTGTGATCTGGCTAGTCTGGTGTGTGCGACTGTTAATGGTAAGGCTGGGTCTACATTGCAGTATTCTCCTATAATAATTCCTAATATCATAATATTAAAAAAGCAGAGTATATCTACACAATAACTCATTACTCTCATTGTTTATGATGATAATGATGTGAAGTGGTAAATATGTACAGTTTTTAAGAATCCCTAAATTGCAATCATTATCATACATTCTGTTTTTTCTACTACCACGGTAGTACAGATGGAGATATCCAAAATGTATATGGTAAACTTCATGCATACACTAATTTCTTTATATGAGTTGATTTTACCATACCATATGCTGAATTAAAAAATATGTATGTGACATGAATACAGATAAAAGAATGAGAACAATCAGGAATATTTATACCAGGCTGTGTATAGATAAACACACATGTCACACCTCTAAAACAGTACAAGTGTCCCTGATGTTTTTTAAACATTTTGGTCAGATTACTCTATGCAAGAAAAGTAATTGATACATATGAACATCACATCATAATTACTTCCAAAACACATCTCTTTGAAATTTCTGAATAAAAAAAAAAAGGAAGAAAACCTTTTAAAATATATAATACATTTCTGGTACCCAGTTTAGTGTATAAATATATATGAAGTGCGCTCTGTTGATCCACTATCTATGTATCTATCTATATCTATCTATCTATCTATCTATCTATCTATCTATCTATCTCTCTCTCTCTCTCTCTCTCTCTCTCTCTCTCTCTCTATATATATATATATATATATATATATATATATATATATATATACACTGCTAAAAAAAATAAAGGGAACACTTAAACAACACAATGTAACTCCAAATCAATCACACTTCTGTAAAATCAAACTGTCCACTTAGGAAGCAACACTGAGTGACAATCAATTTCACATGCTGTTTTGCAAATGGGATAGACAACAGGTGGAAATTATGGGCAATTAGCAAGACACCCCCAATAAAGGAGTGATTCTGAAGGTGGTGACCACAGACCACTTCTCAGTTCCTATGCTTTCTGGCTGATGTTTTGGTCACTTTTTAATGCTGGTGGTGCTTTCACTCTAGTGGTAGCATGAGACAGAGTCTACAACCCACACAAGAGGCTCAGGTAGTGCAGCTCATCCAGGATAGCACATCAATGCAAGCTGTGGCAAGAAGGTTTGCTGTGTCTGTCAGCGTAGTGTCCAGAGCATGGAGGCACTACCAGGAGACAGGCCAGTACATCAGGAGATGTGGAGGAGGCCGTATGAGGGCAACAACCCAGCATCAGGACCGTTACCTCCGCCTTTGTGCAAGGAGGAACAGGAAGAGCACTGCCAGAGCCCTGCAAAATTACCTCCAGCAGGTCACAAATGTGCATGTGTCTGCTCAAACGGTCAGAAACAGACTCCATGAGGGTGGTATGAGGGCCCGACATCCACCGGTGGGGGTTGTGCTTACAGCCCAACACCGTGCAGTATGTTTGGCATTTGCCAGAGAACACCATGATTGGCAAATTTGCCACTGGCGCCCTGTGCTCTTCACAGATGAAAGCCGGTTCACACTGAGCACATGTGACAGACGTGACAGGGTCTGGAGACGCTGTGGAGAACGTTCTGCTGCCTGCAACATCATCCAGCATGACCGGTTTGGCAGTGGATCAGTAATGGTGTGGGGTGGCATTTCTTTGGGGGGCCACACAGCCCTCCATGTGCTCGCCAGAAGTAGCCTGACTGCCAATAGGTACCGAGATGAGATCCTCAGACCCCTTGTGAGACCATATGCTAGTGTGGTTGGCCCTGGGTTCCTCCTAATGCAAGACAATGCTAGACCTCATGTGGCTGGAGTGTATCAGCAGTTCCTGCAAGACAAAGGCTTTGATGCTATGGACTGGCCCGCCCGTTCCCCAGACTTGAATCCAATTGAGCACATCTGGGACATCATGTCTCGCTCCATACACCAACTTCACGTTGCACCACAGACTGTCCAGGAGTTGGCAGATGCTTTAGTCCAGGTCTTGGAGGAGATCCCTCAGGAGACCATCCGCCACCACATCAGGAGCATGCCCCGGCGTTGTAGGGAGGTCATACAGGCACGTGGAGGCCACACACACTACTGAGCCTCATGTTGACTTGTTTTAAGGACATTACATCAAAGTTGGATCAGCCTGTAGTGTGTTTTTCCACTTTCATAATGGGGGTGACTCCAAATCCAGACCTCCATGGGTTGAAAAATGTGATTTCCATTTTTTAATTTTTGTGTGATTTTGTTGTCAGCGCATTCAACTATGTAAAGAACAAAGTATTTCATAAGAATATTTAATTCATTCAGATCTAGGATGTGTTATTTTAGTGTTCCCTTTATTTTTTTGAGCAGTGTATATATATATATATATATATATATATATATATATATATATATATATATATATATGTATATATATTCAACACCAACAATGTATAGTTTCACAATCATGTAAAAAAAATATATTTTTGAATACAGTATATCCCCTAGTTAAACTGTTTTTCAGTATTACTCCTTAGCCTTGCTGATACAGAAGAACTGAGGGCGATTCATGATTATAATTACTTTACACAGTGGTGCAGGCATCTGAAACAAAGCATTAAACCCATAAAAGCAATGCTCCAATAAATAATCAAACACACACAACAATACTAGCTAGTAATGTAATGCAAGGGAAAAAGAACGGAAAACTGCTGACAATGCTTATAAGGCTCCGCGGGGTAGAATTTGCAGCTTAGAAAAACCCTGTCACAGAGATATCACCATCTGAGCTTCAAAATGTGAATGGAAGATTGTTGGGATTTTCCATTTCAGTGAATACTATAGCCATGTACATTGCACAATACATTGCAAGGTTGAGTCATCTATTTAGGAACATCTTATGATTGGCATAGGAGCACAATATAAAAATATTTACGGTAATTACTTTTAAATGCCATAATCCATTGTTCGTCAAGTTTGGACTATTCAAGCCAAGTTACTGATATTCAATACAAAATGTTCTTTTAATATATTGCTACATTATAGAGGCAATCCAATGATTATTCCAACAGATATGAGCATGGGTGTAGGAACTGGGTGGGATAAGGTGGACAAATGCCCCCTAGATTTTTCAATGAGAGTGTTTAAGTGTAGAGAAACAGTTGTGCTGTATTTGTATACTATATGTGCTTTGGTTCCTACACCCATGGATATGATGATTACCCTTGCCCTCATTGTCAATTTGTGTCCTATCTAAAATTAATGATATATCTACTGTACAAATGTGTATACCTTGATATTCACTATTTACATTCCCTGTACTTTATTTATGGGATTGGTAATTTAAAGAAAATGTATTTATTTTGGATTCATGTTTATTTTGGCTTAACTTGCTATGGTCAGATATGATTCTGTACTTTATAGATAGGATTTAATCAGATCATTTGAATTTTTCAACTTGGATGCTCTTGTTTTAGTTTTTAATTACAGCGTGTTTATTACTTAAATTAATTGCAAATAAAATATCCTATTATTCTTTGTTTGTTTTGTTTTTTGTTATTTGTAATTCGGTGTTAGGCACCTGGGGAATATAATTGATGAATTAAAGGTTATACTTAAATTATATTTAGCAACTCTGTGAAAATTGTGATAAACTGCAGTATACTGAAATATAAAGTAATCGATTATAATGTGACTGATTACTGTTTATGCATCCAATGATTACTGATGGAAAAAGTTACAATAAATGTTACTTGCTCTTTTTAATTCTTGTCACAGTAATTATATCTCATAATGAGAAATTGATGATGTGAGAAATTATTGGATCAATACACCTTAAAATACATGAAGCCCATGGCCTTGTCTCACCTTCTTAAAAGGTTGTACAGTTGTCTTCTAAGTGAATGGCTATTGTGCTCTTGAATTTATCGGTAACCAGCAGATAATGTTCCCAGTAGGCCCAGTGTTGCTACATACTGCAGAGTAAGATGGATTTCTGCTCTATTAAGTAGCACACTTGCCTTAGGTGACACCTATCAAATTATGGAGTCACCAGCTAATGCAACATATAAAAGTCTCAAATATATAAATATATATATATATATATATATATATATATACAGTCTCAAATATATATAAATATATCTTTATATCCATAGAATACATTAGAAATTATCAGGTATACTTACAGTACATATACAATACTATGTATTGCACTAGTAATTAAACACAGTCTACAGTTCCCTGTAAATATGCTGCCCCAATTGGTTTTTCTGTCTCCCTTTCCTCTGTTCTCAATTTTCCCCCCTTGTACCTCATTCTTTCTGATATGGGGACCACCCACTGTATTATAATAATAATAGTTACATAGTTACATAGTAATTTAGGTTGAAAAAATACTTTAGTCCATCAAGTTCAACGTCTTTAGATTTCCTCTGACCTGCAATACACGCATTTGTTGATAATTAATCCAGGGGAAGGAATACAGAAAAAAAAACAGTGAAACTTTGCCAATTGTCTCAACAGGGAAAAAATATATAAAATTCCTTCCTGACCCCAGATACTGGCGATCGGATTCATCCCTGGATCAATACTCCCTCTCTATTTATCCAGGATAGCCCTTAATGCCCTTTGTATTTAAAAATATATCCAACCCCTTTTTAAAGTTATCTATCAAATCCGATGTCACCACCTCCTTTGGTAGAGAATTCCACAGATTAACCACAATTACTGTGAAGAACCCTAATAATAATAATAAAAAAAACAAAGTGTCCCTACAATTCTGGGCTTCCTCACATGGTGGCAGTAGGTCTCTTATCATCATGGCGCACCTCTAATAGCTCCTCCGCTGCTTAAGCAAACAATTATTTTCAGCTTCACCTGCCAAACTCAGTAAATGTGATTGTGTTATTTTTTTGGCACATTTGTTGTATTATAATAGGCTTATCAGTGAGAAATGCTTGCTTCCACTTTAGTTTGTTTATTGGTTCAGGACAATGCAGGGGGCAGATTTAATGGCAAATTGTTGGATAACTTTTGGACTCCTCTAAGAAGCTATCCTTTAGTAAAGTCGTTTTCAATCCTGGCCTCAACAAACACCAACAAGCCAGGGACAAGTGACATCGGCCCAGCCTGCTCCAGGTACAACTGGCCATGCCCCTCATAGACTCAGGTAGGAGGAGTTACCCGGCTCTGCTTGAGGGAAAGGCTGACAGCTTAAAAGCTAAGAAAAAAATGTTATTTTAAATGACATACTGTTTTAATAGTCTATGCCCAGCAAACAATCACATGCACTTTACTTGTAAATGCATTACAGAGGTCCTTTAAATATAATTTTACTAAATAATGCTTAAAAGCTCTGTTTTTATTCAGTGAAACCTTCCAAACAGACCCTACAAAGCTCCACCCCTGCAGTTCATTATCATTATTATTACAGTTTTTTGTAAAGCACCAGCATATTCCGTAGCACTGAGTTCATGCATATCATTTTTCTATAGTACTAGATGTATTAGCCAGTTACAGGTTGTGTCTCAGCACTCAGCATGTTGTTGAATTACTGCTGAGACATGTTCTCTCATTGGCTAGTACATCTAGTGCTATAGAAACACTGTATGCTTGAGTTATGGGGGGGGGGGGAAGACATTTGCAGGGATTGTTTGGAAGGTTTCACTAAGTAAAAACAGTGCATCAAGCACTTGTAAAAAATTATGATTAAATATGCAAATAAACATTTAGGTATGTTATTGTATTATTACAAAAGAGAAACATGAATACAGCTAATCACATAATTCGTAAAACTATTACTTCTCCAGATTCCTTATTTAAGGAGAGTTGCTGGTGAGAGATGCTGCTTAGCAATTGTACACATTTAGAGACCTAATACATTAGCAATAGTGATTTAGTTTCGCTTCCACTATTTCCTATTTAGCAGAGGAAATTATATTGTCGTAACTCATGCAGTAGGAGGCTAAATGTTATGTGATGCATATTTGAACTGCATCATACAGCTGTTTGATGAACTGGGTTATAATTAGAGTTTTCTAAGTACTCGAGCCAGTAAAACATAAGTTCTTCACAAAAGTCATTAAGAACACATTATTTTTTGTAACAGTACTGTGACTGCCCTGATGAGTCACTGTGTAAACCCTGAAGTGTCTGCAGATATCCTATCTCATACAAACTTACTGACATTTATTTTGATAATTAGACAGGTATCACCGCATCATGTGAGTGGGAAGTACAAGCAATTTTGTGAAAGGGCAAAGTTTCAATTTGATTAATTAGACAACATTTTAATGCTCTCTGCAATGATTAAATGATTATCTTCGGACCTTGTAATAAAAGTGGTCAATTTTATTCTAATCTTTTAGAGTACATTAAATTCATCGACTCATTCATCAGCTCACACTATCTAAATGCCATTGCACATAATATAAATGTTTGATGCATTATAAACACTGCTTTGCACTGCAAACTATTCTCCTCTGTTTTCCGTTGTTTTTTGACAAAACAATATATACTGAGTTACCTGAAATCTGTAAATTTCATATACCAAGAAAAACATCACTTAGATCATCAGATGTTTCATCATGATAGTGGTGTATTTTTGCATAACCCTAGATCATCACTTCAATTTGGAGCAAAGGTTTCATGAAATAATATTTCTAAATGCAGTCAAAGTTCTGTTTGTAAGGATACTTGATACTTTCTGATTTACTATATTAATGCATATGCATCTATTTGACTATATATATTTATACATAAATGAGTGCAGTAATCTTAAAGATCTTAGGGAATGTAAAGCTGTATGGATGTGTGTGTATGAGGTTGATTATCCAATAGCGTACTTGTTTTATGATGTTATATAATGGAAAATATGTTATTTGTATGTTATATATAACAATAAATAAAAATGTATAAAAAAAAGGGAAAATTTACAAGTAAAGCTCATATGTTTGTTTGTTGGGCATTGACTATTAAAACAGTATGAATTTTACAATAAATAATAGTTAACTTGTCACTTTTCCCCTCAAACAGGGACTGAACTAAAAAAAAGTCTGCCCAGTTTAGGACTGAGCATAATCAATAAAGGGAGTGGGGCTATGATAATGCATGTGGTCACTGGCCCAGCCCACATGATATCACTGGGCAGAGCCAGTGGGGCAGCTGCAAGAAGGTTTTATCTTCATTACCTCTGTGTGGGCAGCAGGTGTGAAACTGATTATGTCATGGTGTGGGGCCAATAACATAGCTTAGACTGCTTCCAAATTCCATTATGGTCCTGCCCTTCTGCTAGAACTGGGTGCATACGCTAATAAGTCACAGAAAGATGGAGAAAAGTAACTCTGCCAGGGAGAAAAAAGTATGAATTTATTCACTTTTATTTACTTTAAATTACATACTGTTTGTAATAGTCTCTGCCCCCCCCCCCAAAAAAAAAATAAAGAAAAAAAACATATGCTCTTTTCTTTTAAGTCCATTGCAATGGTCCTTTAAGCACCATTAACGGACTGGATTTGTAGGATTTTCTTACTTAGACATGTTAGATCAGTCAAAATAACTAAGGCTAGGATAACACATCTGTGCTGGAGCAGAGATATCCTGAAATCCTGGTTGAGGTCTAGTGTGACTGTACTTCCATTAAAGGGCCAGTTAATTCTGCACACCTTGGAGCACACCACTGTAATGTATGCCTGTAAATATGTTGAAATACTTTTAGAATTTTTTAAATAAGTGCGCTTTCCAGAAACAAAAACATAAATGAAGTGTCTGTTTACATGAGAATTAGGCATGACTTCTAAAAACTCCCAAATATTGTACTTGGGGGTTAACTTATGGCTGATGACATTCCTGAAAGCAGTAAAACCATCATTTTTTCTGTTCACAGAGCTTGGAATGGCCAGCCGTTGTCGGCAGATGCTGTAAATCATGGAGCAGTCAGCAGTGTGTTTGTAAACAAACCTAAGACTGCAAATGTTCTTAGTTTAATTTACAAAAAAACTATAGATCGCTTTAACATTGTGCTCTTTCACACAATGAAGTGTACTTATAGGGAGGTAAATGGCCCTTTAATGATACAACTGGTAAATCCAATAATGTACAAAAGCCAGTATCCTCCTTACTCAGATACCAGTCTACAATTAATTTCCGTACTGACAAAGTAAAATTTATTGCAAAGAATGAGATGAATAAGCATTTTTTATTATTTTTTCATGCAGAATAATTAGTAAATTAACATCAAGAATCACAAAGTTAAAATTAATCAGTCACTGATAATTCTCTTGACTTCATGAAAATTCTGTAAAGAAGACAAACCTTCCATACCAAAGAAGCATTAGATCAATAACTAATGAAGGTCTTAGACACCAGGTAAGAAAAAGAAACAATTGAGTGTAAAAACTGCATGAGTTGGTTATTCTGTACATACGTAATGACTGGGAGCATAGAATGCAACAGCTTGCATAACTAGAAAATAAACTCTAAGAAGTTTTTGTGATATCCTAATGACAATGAGCCAAGTGTATTAAAGGATGAAGTACTGATTATATCCATGTCTGTGTTGTGCTGTAGGGCATATATGCTTAAATTTCACATGTCCAAGAGTCATCCAACACTTCATCCATTAGTACCATAGGTGATATCTATGAAGTCTGGAATTGGTCTAAAAGTTATTTAACAAGGCTCTTGGGTTAAGAAAATGATGAATATAGAGCAGGTAGTTCAGAGTAATGCATCAAGTTCTTGATGTACGGTTTGTTCTTTTTTATTTTGAAATGTCACAGAACGTGAATAAAATGCACATGTATTGATGTGTGTTTGCCAACCTTTAATCAAGTGGGTTGTATGCCCCCTGCAGTCCTAGATGGGGCATTGCCATATGGATACACCTTATTGTTTTTCATTCCTTAAAGGAAATATATAATTGTCTAGGCTTAGCAGTAGAAACAATTTTTTTCAAGTGCACATATTGCACCTCTTTTGTATTAGAATAGATCAGATTTCAAAGTTTTTTTATGTTGTTAAATACAGGTATCATATTTATTGTGCATTCTACACTGTGTTTTATTGCTGGTAGGCAAAACAATTAAAAAAGTATTTTCCACAAACTAAGAAACAAAATTGAAGAATCTGATTGCAAAAAATATCTATTGTAAATAAGAAGTTCCTACATAAGGAATTGTTCTTTGCAAAAGTGCAGGGCACTGAATATATATACAGTGGTACCTCGGTTCTTGTCCTTAATTCTGGACAGCAGGTTGAGTTCCAAACCAGCATTTCCCATAGGGATCAATGTAAGCTGATATAATCCATTCCAGACTTTAGATTTTAGTTTGAACTGATGGTCTTGTTTTGGATATAAAACCTTAAAATTAAACAGACATTAATAAAAAAACAATAAATACATAACATAACATAGAATTTAACTTAACTTTAACTGTATTGAGAGGACTTAAGGGCCCAATGGGATTGTGGTAAAGTAGAGTAGGAGAAGAAGAGATAGGTTATTGCTTGGAACTTTGATTCTCATCGGCACAGGGTACACTTTGGTTCTTGTAATGGTACATACAGGCACAGACTGGATGCACATTGGCTCTTACAGACACAAGCTGCAGATTGCCACTTACAGGCACAGACAGGATGCAGATCTGCACTTACAGACAAGCTGCAGATCGGTTCTTATAGACACAGAATGCAGATTGGTACTGACAGGCACAGACAGGCTGTAGATTGGCGCTTACAGACACAGACAGGCTGCAAATTGGCACTTACAGACGCAGACAGGCTGCATATCGGCACTTACAGGCACAGCCTGATGATTGACACTTACAGACACAGACAGGCTGCATATTGGCACTTACAGACGCAGACAGGCTGCATATCGGAGCTTACAGGCACAGCCTGATGATTGACACTTACAGACACAGACAGGCTGCATATTGGCACTTAAAGACACAGACAGGATGCATTTGGGTTTTTACAGGCAGAGACACAATGCTGGGTGTAGCAAGTGTGTCGAGTACCGAGCAAGCATCAAGTTCCAAGCAATTTACCCCCTGTGAGATGCGCCAAGAACTGAAAATGATAAAAACTGAAGCCAACAGGAATCGAGGTACCACTGTATTTGAAATCTAATTAAAAAATTGGACTTTAAATGCAATTAGAACAATTTCAGGCAGTTGCATATTAATTTGAATTCACATGAAAAAAATATTGTACGTTAACCTTTTTTAGCTATTCTGAGCAAACTTTTTTATTGGAACATACTTTTTATGCACAGGCTGTTCATGAAATTCATGCTGTTAATGCTGATTATGTACTGATGAGTAGTGGGAAAAATAAAGTGAACATTGTTACTTGACCTTTCAAGCATTACACTCCATTTAATAGGGATTTGACGATTCAGTTGTGTTTGCCAAGTTGTTATCCAGCTGTTTAGGTTCTGTGTAAATCTGCTAGATCATGAATTAAGAAATAAAATGCAGTAGGCTGAAATCTTGCAGTGAGGTTTTCTTGTGTGTTTGTTTCTTGGTTTGCCTTTAAGTGCATTGCATTAATCATTCATGCCTTATCGCCCTACCTTAGAACAGTCCAGCTGAGCCCAAATGGAGGTCCTTGTAAGTGTTTAATACATAGACATACATACATGAACACTAGTTAAAGCAACATACTTAAATATATCCACCCAAAGACAATCCATTGGCCATATACAGTATATGGATATTTCTTCATAACTTTCCATACTGTATATTTAGCTGGTCAGTTGTTTTTCAGAACATACAGTGGATAAAACAAGTCTACACACCATTATTTAAATTGCAGTTTTTGTGTGCAAGAGAGTTTTTTGTTGTTTAAATATGCTTTTTTATAACAGGGGGTTTAGCTGTGTTAAACGTTTAATATTCACATATATATAGACATATAATATGTTTACAGTGGTACCTCAGCATCCGTCTACCTCAAAACTCGTTGAAATGGGTATTCAACACATTTTGACAAGTACAAGTACCAAGGTTCCTTTGGTACCCATCAAGCTTGCTAAGACCTATATGTGTCAATTTACATTACTCCTTATGGGAACTTTAGTACTCGCCGTGTTCGCCACTCGTCATCCCTTCTGAAACCAATTAATGACGAGTACCAAGGGTCCACTTTATATGACTCTTGCTGCTGTCTGTAGATTGCTAAGATTGAGGAACATTTTATACAAGACTTATGATACATCTAAATGGTAGATGAGATTTAATACAAATAAATGTAAAGTTATGCATTTGGGAAGGGAACATAGCCATGCAATTTATAATCTTAATGGAGCAAATCTAGGTGTATCAGATATTGAAAGTTATTTGGGAGTGCTTGTGGACAACCACCTAGGTAACAGTGCTCAATGCCAAGCAGCATCTGCAAAGGCAAATAAAATATTAGCATGTATCAAGAAGGGTATAAAAGAAAGAGAAGCAAATATAATTCTGCCACTATATAAATCCGCAGTCATTTGGAATATGGAGTACAGTTTTGGGCACCACTACATAAAAAGGACTTTTTAGAGCTGAAAAGATTACATAGAAGGGCAACAAAATTAATAAGGGTAATGGAGGGGCTAAGTTATGAAGAAAGACTAACCAAATTAAGCTTATTTTCTCTAGAAAAAAGGCATCAAAGAGGCGATATGAATACCCTATATAAATACATCAAGGGTCAGTATAAAGATTTGTCAAGGGAGCTTTTTGTGCCATGAGGTTTTCAACTGACAAGAGGACATCCCTTGAGGTTAGAAGTAAAAATAAATTATTCTTCACAGTAAGGGTGGTTAATCTGTGGAATTCTCTACCAAGGGAGATGTGATAGCAGATTCGATAGATAACCTTAAAACGGTACTGTTTATATTTTTTAAATAAAAAGGGCATTCAGGTTTATCCTGGTTAATTAGAGGGGGAGTATTGATCGAGGGAAGAATACGATCGCCAGTCTCTGGGGTCAGAAGGAATTCATTTTTTTTCCCTTTTGAGACAATTGGCTAAGTTTTAATTAGTTTTTTTTTTTGTTTGCCTTCCTCTGGATCATTTAACAACTAATCCACATATTGCAGAGGAGATCTTAAAAGGTTGAACTTGATGGACTATAAGTCTTTTTTTAAACCTCGAATACTATGTAACTATGTAAATGTGTGTACATCCTGTTCCTTAGAAAGAAAAGCCATGCATCTCATATCTCTACCATAATATCCAGTGAACATGCTGTTTCCTTGTAAACTAATGAACATTCCATTAGAGATAATTAATACAACATATCCACTGAGCAGATACAAACATCCAGTGTATTCAAAGTCTCCTCCCACCTCAGAAAATTGGTCACCAGAAACTAAAATTTTTAACAGCAGCATAATTACATGTAAAAGTAATGATTAGCTTCTGTATCATTTTATATTGGCATTCTAAAAATATGTTGCCTGTTTTACAAAAGAAGAGGCTGTTTATTTTTGACTACTGTGGTCCTTTAACATCAGTGAAAACCCTCCAAGAATCCCCAGCAGAGAGGAAATCTCTGTGACTGGTGGCCAGTCAGTAAGAAAGACAAAGTGTGTTTGTAAATTGTTTGCCAAACCTTGTGTATCAAACCTTAATTATTTCACAAGAAGTCCTAGGGTCTCAGAGTCCAATAATGCAGGGAATTTACTATGTATTTTCTCACCTAAGAAGAATTGTGATCCGAGTTTCCCCGTAAAAAATAGTACATAGTAAATCAAGGTTTACATGTGAGATGCACTTGATCTGCTTAGTAAATGCTCCTCATTGATGGTGTACAGGAATCCTTAAAAAATCATAAAAATAACTGCTTTGTTGTTTCATTATAAGTTTAAATGTTATATCTTCAACATCAATCCATTCACTGCTGATCCACAGCATAAACCCTTCTCAGTAGCTCTTAGTTTTTCTGCATGGAAACAGCAGAACATAAAAAAAAAACTTGAATTCAAGCTTTTCCACAAGGAAGCCAGGCCTAAATTGTTGTTACACTCCCAGTTCTTATTTGTGCTGAGAATCCCACATATGTTAGATGTGAAGACATTTGTGGAAACTCAAAAGTTTAAAGAATGTGAGATCTATATTTTCAAGTTATTTGTTCCTGGTCGTTATTTATGGATGTATTATCATTATTATTATAGTTCATTTATAAAGCGCTGGCATATTCCTTAGCGCTGTACATAAGTTGATTTCAGACAAAGATAAATACAAATTAACATATAGCAAAGCAAGTAGGGCAGGGTCTTTGAGCTAGGAATCCAATGTCCATGGTGAATTCCCAAAGTACTTAGGATAGAAACTCACAGACTTACAATCTAAGGCAGGGGTCACCAAACTTGGTCCTGGAGGGCCGACCCAGGCCTGGATTTGTGGATATCCTTGCTGCAAACAGGTGAGTCAATCAGGATGGCTGAAGAAACAAGATTCTCACCTGTTTGCAGCAAGGATATCCACAAATCCAGGCCTGGTGCGGCCCTCCAGGACCGAGTTTGGTGACCCCTGATCTAAGGTATAGTGAGTGGTAAAAGAGGGAGAGAGAGGTGATAAGCATGTTAGGATGGAAGGTGATACGCTTCTTTAAAGAGATGCGTTTTAAGTGAGGTTTTAAATGTTTTGAGGTAAGAGGATAATCTGGTGGAGCGAGGCAAGGAGTCCCAAAGAATATAGGCAGCACAAGAAAAGTCCCAGAGGCGGGAGTCAGAGGAGGTGACAAGAGTTGTAGAAAGAAGATGGTCATTATCAGAACAAAGAGGGCGGAGGGGGAGTATTTGGAGAGGAGAGCAGAGATGTATGGGGGAGCGATATTTTTAAGGGCTTTGTAAGCTAGGGTTTATTCTTGAGGCTAAGAGTAAGTGGAGTGATTGACAGAGGGGTGATGCCGACACTGAACGTTGTGTATGGATGTACTACTGAACCCCAAATATGTGGTGACCAAAACTCTATCAGCATCTGTTAAATGCAGTGGCCCTCATATTACAGACTGTGAGTAGCTAAATCTATGTAATGTTATAGATAAACATTTTTCTCTTAAGCATATCATCAAAAAATGTATTTATAGATAGACATATATCAAAATATATTTTTTCATTTAGTAGATTTAACAGAGTGGTTCCACAGAAATATATCTGGGGCTGATTTATGTCATGCCAGTTAACATTTGGCCAAGATGTACATGGCACTGAAAGACAATTATGAAGTGCATTAATCAAACGGAAATATAATACGTTAATATGAGGAATGCCTGAACATTCATATCTTTTGAAAAGGATTAATATATAAACACCAAGCGCTTATTTTAAGAAAGTGATTTTGTAATTATAGCAAATGTGCCAGCATTCCTAGTCGCTAAGTCAGCTAAATTTGTCTTGTTTGAGAAAATGTTGAGAAACACAGTTGCATGTTTTTGATCCATGTCTATTTTTAACTTTTATACTCACGTCGTAAAAGCTATGTAAAGTCATGGAAGATTACGTGATGGTCTTTGAAATTAATCCACATTCATTTTTTCCTGACTAAACCTGGAATTCTTAATGCTAATTATATGCAGAAGACGATTTTGAAGCAAGAATATTTACATGTGCACTGAGACTGCTGTACTTTTTTATTCACACTGATATATTGTTACATATTTTTGTTATAGATTAAAGTATTATAGCTCATAACAAGACAAAAAAACTAAATAAAAGCAAAAATAGAAGTAAGTGCCCACAAGTAAAGGATGTGTGCTTGAGAAAGGATGTGATGTGCCAGGAAATCACTTGGGAGTCCTGAGTATATATAGGCTATTTGGTTGTATGTAGGTTATAGGTTACTGGATTTGTGGTTTCCATGCATCCTGTGGGGATCTTGATGCTACTCTTAGAGACCAAAAGGGTTCCAAGTTGAAAATAGTTTGCACAATACTTATCTACACCCAAAGCACAGTCTGATATTTTAAGCAGTGTTCATTACACGTACAGTCGTATGCCAAATCCCACTGACAGACCATTTTGTAGATAGGATCACAGGTCACGTATGGTGGGTTATCCCCAATGCACATATGTATTTTAGTTCAGATATGTGCTATCCACTTGGATTCCCTTTGCTTAGTGTATGTATATTTATGTTCAATGCACATGATTAAAAAGTGACAGGTGTACATGTAGATATTTCTAAACTTATGGACAGCTTGTCAAACTGGCACAGGATACCTTGATAACAGTACACCACTAGGCCGTAATGTTTCCACCATTCCCAAAGACACACCGGTCTCCAATGTTCCAGGCCCACATATATGGCTTAGCTCAGATAGGTGAAAAAAGATTGTGTAGCATTTAAATCATATGTAGAAAACTTCTCAATACTTGCTTTATTAATTAACGTGTACATATGCTGAATAAAAAAAAAATGTTTGTATACGTTAAAAACTGTAGACAGACGAACACAGAATATCCATGAGTACAAGCAAAATGTTTATTCTTGAAACTGTAAAAACATAACAGAACTGATGGCTGAAAACTGGTGATAATGTGGGAAATATTCTGATTAAAAGCACACAGAATTATTATATTTATGCCATCTGCTGTGGTGCTAATGTACATCAAAAATATAGTACAAAGAGTATATCAAACAAAAAGGAGATGAGTAGTATGTATTTTACATTTGATTACTGGTCATGATAATTACTGTTATGTATGCTGTTGTTCTGGCACACAAATGTGTGTTGTTGTAAATGTGCAGACACCCTATTAATAGTATGGGTATATGCAAAATAACCCTAATTCAGGGGAAATAGTGAATACATGCTGCATATTAGTATGTTTAATTTTAAGCTTATCATTTTCTTGTAATTTTTTTCGTTGTCAGTTTAATGTTCAGATGATTACCAATATGTGATTTTTATTAAAACATAAATGTTCAGCAGTTAACAGAGTTGGGAATAAGGGATAGGCATAAATGATTAATAAGTAGTTCTATAATTCAGTTCTATTTAGTACATTTTTCCACAGCACACAATCCTCCCTCCCACAGGATCCATTCCAGTCCCAAAGTCACATTATGGTGCATGTGCTGTAATGAACTAGACTCACTAAGAGGTGCTGGAAAGTGTAGCAGTAGCATGGCTCATTGAATATAATTGTCTATATTTTTATTTTGCTCCATCTGTAGTTCTTCTTACATTCCCTACTGTTGCGATTGGCCATGTTTCTGCTTCACCTCTTCTCTGCAGTTATAGATAAACATGGGAATTGTTCACGAGAGCTAGTTGTGGTAGATATTCTCTTTCCAAGAGCTGTGAAGTATTTTCACTAGTACTGCTAGACCATGTCATTCTGGTAGCTCCATAGTCTATAGTATATCCTAATCGTGCTATTTTGCATCAAAAGTTGTATAACTTTACATTACATTATTAGCAAACTGGCACCATGAAATATAGTGCCACATTAACAATATACAGCCTTATTAAATTGCGATTCGGCCAATTAAATAGGGCTCTATATAAGCACAGAGCATATTTTTTACAGCAGTTTTTAGTTAGTGAAGACCTTGCTTTTGGATAGAAGTTCACTAACTAAAAACTTCTGTAAAAATATGCTGTGTGCTTATATAGAGCCCTATTCAATTGGCCGAATCGCAATTTAATAAGGCTGATAGTCCGGAGATGACAAAAGGAAGATAATAATTTAAGAATAGTATATTTATTTGATGAAAGATATAAGGTGATGGTTTGGGTTTGTCTTTTTCACAGTAATATTTCATAAGTCCTTTATTGGAAGAGAATAAGTCACAGACCTATAAGTAACATACTTTGAATGTTTATGTTTGAGAAATTCAAAGGGAATGCGAGTAGAGGTATTGTAACCATTACCTATAAGATCATATTTTAAAAAAAGAGAACAACAGAATTGATGTATGATGATAATGATAGAATTAGCATTACACAGAGCCCTAACTGCTGGAGGTTATTTGGAAAAAGGGCATATATTGAGTGATGGACTTGTAAATATATACAAATGTTTTGAGGAAAAGTGTACATATATGACGGTTTAGCAAGTGTGGATTTTGAATAAGCACTTAATTTGAAAATAGAGAGGAGAAAGATGAATACAATTAATTTTACTATAGCAGCATAGATGATTACATGATTGCAAAAATACACAGTATGATCATTTAAAATGAATTGTTGCACTTGTCTTATATTTAAAGTTAAAATCTAATAAAATATGAGACAAAAAAAGAAATGTAGCACCATAAAAACATACACATTGCATCATTTATCAAGTGAACTCAAATGCTTGTGTATGTTAAAGCCCACGTGTCATAGGGGGCGTAAGTTTTATAAAGTCATAGCAAACATGAATGTAAATGCATTCTATTTGTCAATTCGTGAAATTCTTACTGTATTTCGTAGCTCTTCCTAACAGGCTGCAAAATATATACAGCCTTATTAAATTGCAATGTGGCCAATTGAATAGGGCTCTATATAAGCACAGAGCATATTATTTTTACATACGTTTTCGGTTAGTGAAGACCTTGCTTTTGGATAGAAGTTCACCAATTAAAAAATTCTGTAAAAAAAAAATGCAATATGCTTAAATAGAGCCCTATTCAATTGGACGAATCGCAATTTAATAAGGCTGATAGTGTCTGGGCAGCGCCCTGCATGCTTTTTTATTTTTAAAATCTAATAAACAATTTGCAAAGTGTTTCTTTTTACCAGCTCATTATTCACCTCATGTTTTAATTTCTTACAACATAATTTCAAAAACTATAGTAGCAATTATAAACTCTTTTTTGCTCAATGGATAAAACCAGCTACAGGTAGGACACTGATTATCCGGCATCCTCCGTTCCAACACCTTGCCGGATTAACCAATTTGCTTGACTAGCGGTATGGCACTGACTGACAGTGGAAGTGGTGGTCTGCTGTTAGTGCAGAGGTTTCTGCACCAGGGAGGACACTGTCGCATTAAAGGACATGCCGGATTATACAATGCCGTATAATCTGTGTTGTACCTGTAATCATAAAAAGGACATAATTAGCTTAACTGTTCCCTGGAAGAAGCTTCCTTGTGTAAGAAATGGAATGCCTCAATATTACTAGAAAAATGAGGATCTCATATAAATACACGCCAGCTCAGCACCAAGCAGGCTATTCCTTCAGACACTATTATTAAAAATGGAACTCTCCCTCAACACCATATAAGAAGCGCAGCCTGGGACACAAATAATCAGATTTTGCACAGAAATAAGTGTATTACTTTGTACAAAATAACGTTATTTTGCACTTGTTTTCAACTTCTATTGTATGATCAGTGCTTAGCAAAAATAAAAACTAAAAAAGTGAAGTTTTTTTTAAATTAAAGTGAAAAAATAGCAATTAGCATATTGCACCATGAGATCCCTTGTAGAAAAATTCCACTTTTGTCCATAGAAGTAGATCTGCATTAAAATCTTATTTTTTAGCATTAAATCCAGCTTTTTATTTTAGCAATTCTTGAAATAAGTAATGATTTGTGTAATTGGCACAACATGCTAATTTGTGGCACAGTGGGCATGTATACCATGTGAGAATAGACATAACTGCATGAACTGAACTAATTCATTATTGTTTACAAGAAATATGGTTATCTCACTGTGTGGCCATTTAACATATACTGCAACTAATTAAAATATTATGCTACTCAAGGGTGTATATCTCAAGTAATTCTTAATATAGGGAACCATGAAAGTGTGATTTACAGCCAGGTTTTATTTTAGAAATAGGACTGACACCAGGAAGCCACATTATATATATATATAGTAAATAAAAAGTACATCTGTGTTCACACTTGAATGTCTAAAGCAAGTTTAAAAAACCTGCTTCCAGCTCAGAGTTCCGAGAAAAACAGTTATTACACTGCATTCTGGGAAGTTGAGCTGGGACACACAAATATGGCCACAAATGCCTCGCTCTTCATTCCGTAGCCATTATCAAACATGGCTTCCTTTAAGCTTATGCATGCTGTGTTATTACACAGCTTTAATGCAAAGCCAGGGTTGGAATAAACACAGGCTGAGTATCCAATCCATGTACAGCTGTTTCAAGCTTACTGGCTACTATCAGCATAGAGCGGGATCTCAGCCTGTGTTGTGGAAATTATGAGTAGGTAGTTCACCACATATATATGCATATATATATATATATATATGTAACGTATAGTAGTTTTTGTAATGCTGACCCAAATTAATACATGTGTATGAAAATATTCTTCCTTTTTTCCTGATATATCTAAATTATCAGGATTAACAAATGTGCTCCGAATTGCCTGGAGAAATTCTCTGTTTTATAGATGCCAACTAAATTGGCAAAGTAATTAGATTAATGCAATTATCACTTTGCTCAAAACACTGATCAAGTTTGTTTGTAAACTAAGAAAATATTTTTCAATTAGTATTTCCATCAGGCTGTATGCCTTCCCTAGCGGATATTAATTTACAATATAGAGATATTCTTAGAATGTATTAATATGTACATTTACCTCAAGGCAGTTGTTAATCTCTTCATGCTGACAGTTAAATATGTTTTACATTTCTAAATTACATTTCATTTGATTAGTCACAAATCATAATTAATACGCATATTAAGCATAAGGAAGTCTCACTTGAAAGTAGTAGAAATAATTGCTGTAGAATTAAAGCAAAATGTATATGTATTCTAATACAATTAGATAGAGACATCGTTCACTCAACGTTAACAGGTAATCAAATCAAAAAGCATTTGTTCTGACTCAGTCATCTGTGTTTTCTATGTTTGCAAGCTTAGCAACCTGGATTTTTTTTTAAAAGCTCTTAGTATTTAAAATATTTAAAATATACATGAATATTTGCAGTAATGAGAAGGGGTACTCCTTTTTTTGGGCCAGGACAAGTATTGGGCATCTTTATATATGTAATGTGTTTGAGATTCATATAGTCTGCATTTTTATTCTTCTATTTTAATATCATAGTTACATAGTTACATAGGGCCTCATTCTATTATCGTCCGTAAATCGTCCGTAAGGCTGCGATTCCTTGCGGGGGTTCTGTTAACTCGCGATTCTATTATACGGCCCCGCAAGGATCTCCCCTTACGGCCGGCCGCATATCTTGAAACCGGCCGTAAGCTGTGAAATCTTAAAACGCAAAAATAAATTCAAGCCTGCACTGTACAGCTCTGTAAATGCTAGGGATCATATTGGGGGACATGAGGATTAAAAGTAACCCACTCTCAAGCTTGCACATCAGACCAAACCCGAGTTCAAATTAACTGTTTATTTTCCGGCTGCGGCGTGGGCATGTCTGAGGTGCTCCAAGCACTCTGGACTTTTTACATGTATATTTTACGGATATTAAAAATAAAATATTTTACGGATTTGAGTATAGGATAATTATGTGCTATTTTTTCTAACACCTAAAATCCCTTTATAGTCTTCTCAAAGTGCAGGATGGCTTTATTTGAGCTATTTTATGTGCTTAATTGGTGCTAGCGGGACCTCTTTCCTGCAAGTAAGCTGCGGCTCGTTTTTAGCCTTGCAGAGAGGGTTCCCGGAGCAATTGAATTGCAAATAGGAATTTCTTACGCCCGAAACTCTTGCGGCCGTTTCAGATCAAAGGCTTTCCTCCGGCGCGAGCGGCCGCAAGAGATAGCAAGGCACCGGCCGCAAGCCTGCCGGAGCCCCCGGCCGGAAGGGAATAGAATAGCCGAATAGCTTGCGGCCGCTAATAGAATGAGGCCCCCAGTAATTAAGGTTGAAAAAAGACTTTCAGTCCATCAAGTTCAACCTGTTAAGATCTCCGCTGATCTGCAATATGCGGATTAGTTATTAATTAAATTATTGATTAAAAAACTATTAATAGTATAGTATTGGAGGATGAATAAAGAGTTAGTCCATCAAGTTCAACCTTTTTAGATCTCTATTGATCTTTTTAATGTGGACTATTTATTATTATTGTTAATTGTTATTTGATCCAGAGGAAGGCAAACAGAAAAAAAAAAAACATTGAAACTTTGCCAATTGTCTCATAAGGGAAAAAAAAAGCAAAATTCCTTCCTGACCCCTGAAACTGGCGATCAAATTTCTCCCTGGATCAATATTCCTTGCTAGTTATCTAGGATAGCCTTGAATGCCCTCTTTATTTAAAAATATATCTAACCCCTTTTTCAAGTTGTCTATCGAATTCGCTGTCACCACCTCCTTTGGTAGAGAATTCCACAGTTTAACCACCCTAACTGTGAAGAACCCTTTCCTTTGTTTAAGGTGAAATCTTTTTTCCTCTATCCTCAAAGGATGTCCTCTTGTCAGTTGATAATCTCTTGCTACAACAAGTTCACTTGACAAAGCCTTATATTGACCCTGGATGTATTTATATAACGTAATCATATCTCCTCTTAGACGCCTTTTTTCTAGCGAAAATAAGTTTAATTTTGTTAGTCTTTCTTCATAACTTAGCCCCTCCATTCCCCTTATTAGTTTTGTAGCCCTTCTCTGTACTTTTTCCAGCTCTAAAATGTCTTTTTTATGAGGTGGTGCCCAAAATTGTACTCCATATTCCAAATGAGGGCGTACTAGAGATTTGTATAGTGGCAGAATTATATCTTCTTCCCTGGCTTCTATACCCTTCCTAATACATGCTAATATTTTATTTGCCTTTGCAGCTGCTGCTTGGCTTTGAGCGCTGTTACCTAGGTGGTTGTCCACTAGTACTCCCAAATCCCTTTCAATATCTGATACCCCTAGATTTGCTCCATTAAGATTATAGATTACTTGGCTATTGTTCCTTCCCAAATGCATAACCTTACATTTATTTGTATTAAATCTCATCTGCCATTTAGCCGCCCATTTCTCTAATTTATGCAAATCCTTTTGTAGGGAAAGTACATCATTATCTGATTTTATTACCTTGCACAACTTAGTGTCATCAGCAAAAATGGAGACACTACATTCGAGTCCTACCTCAACGTCATTAATAAATATGTTAAAAAGGAGAGGACCTAATACTGAACCTTGATGAACCCCACTTATCACATTAGACCAATCGGAGTATGTTCCATTTACAACAACCCTTTGCTTCCTGTCTTTTAGCCAGCTCTCGATCCATGAGCAGATATTTACTGCAATTCATGTATCCCTTAGTTTGCTCACTAGTCTTCCATGTGGCACTGTATCAAATGCCTTTGAAAAATCTAAAAAGACTACATCCACTGAGTTGCCCTGATCCAAGTTCCTACTAACCTCCTCATAAAAACTAATTAGATTGGTCTGACACGACCTTTCCTTCATAAATCCATGTTGACTGCTACCTATGATCCTGTTCAAATAGACATATTCTTGTATTCTGTCCTTTATTAACCCTTGTAAAAGCTTACCAACTACAGAAGTGAGGCTCACTGGTCTATAATTCCCCGGATTTGCTCTAGATCCCTTCTTAAATATAGGTATCCCCTCTGCTTTTCTCCAGTCATCTGGTAGAGACCCTGTAGTGAGTGAGTCTTGAAAAATTAGATATAATGGTTTGGCTATTACAGAACCCAGCTCCCTCAGTACCCTTGGATGTATTCCATCAGGACCTGGGGCTTTATTAACATTTATTTTCTCCAACCTCTTTTGTATTTCTTCCTGCGTTAACCAATTATTTAGTAAAGGTAGTGTAGCCCCATTATGTTGCGGTGTCCCAACCACTAGTACCTCCCTTGTGTAAACCGACGAAAAGAACCTATTTAGCTCATCTGCCTTTTCCTGGTCACTAAGTATCAGATGGCCTGTGTCACATTGTAATGGTCCTATCGATTCCTTCCTGGCCTTCTTCCCATTAATATATTTAAAAAATATTTTAGGGTTAGTCTTACTTTCCATTGCAACTGACTTCTCATTTTCTATTTTAGCCAATTATTTTATCATGGTTAGTATGTGCAATACCAATGCACCGCTACTAAGTATCATTATATAATGATTATTATATTTTGACTGTACATGTATTAAGATGATGTGAAGTGTTTTAAGTAGTTATTGCAGAATTATTCTTCAATTACAAAAAAAATTTCCTACTCTATGTAATGTAATGATCTGAAGTGGCGCCAAAGTCCCAACTATATTATTTTGATTCAGAAATAGATTAAATGAAATTCACAGCACAATGACAGAGATATGTTGCAGCTTTATAATACTCCACTGGGGCCAGGGTGCCCGAGTGTCATATTGTTTCCTTCAGGCAAGATATAAATGACTGGATCTCATGCTAAAATGTTGGATGTTGAGAAATTAGGTGTAAACAAAGTATTTTTTCTTTACAGCAAACCTATATAGTCCATGCTGTGCTGCATAACAGAATTATATTAAAGAATATTATTATATTGATATTTTGTGCTTCCCATGACAGAACAACAATAGACTAATTATATATAGCCTAATGTATCTGTAAGTATTGGGAAATTAGATCACTTAGACCTTCCAATGCACAGTAAAGTATGTTTCTATTGATTATCAATGCCTGCAGCTGATTTTGTTGGATAGACAGCAGTACATGATGGTGTTAGAGGATTTCTGCCTCCTCCCTAGCCATCATTACTTGTGCACTTCTCCTATCATTTTGCAAACACTATCAGAATTTATCTTGGCAGATAAAAAAAGATATTTGTTTTATTTTCAGTCTTGTAAAAGAGCATTTGATTATTAATTGATTTTAAAATTATTCTTGTTATAATTTTAGAATCTTGTAAAAATATAAATGAATGGGCATTTTTCCTGCTTTAAATGAATAAGATGTAACCACTTTCTATTTTAACTCCACCACAAAACTGTTGCTGGACTTTAAATAATTAATTTTCATCTTAGTACCCCCTTCCATAGTAAGATCCGCCCCCCCCCCCCCCCCCCCCCATGCCTGCTATTATTTTCTTTAAAATATTGCATTTTATAAGATAAACTTGTGATATATAAGACAAACAAAACAATTTGTAGAAAATAAAGAATGTGGTTACAGGGTAAGAAATAGAAAGCTGCACTTTCAAGTCCTTAATTGCCTGTCTGATACTCACTTGGGAATAACCCTACTGTGAGCAAGGAATAGAAATTATAAACTAGTGTCAGTCTGACCTGAGGGGCAGTGGACAGTTGCCCATGGGCCATTTTGATGTAAAGGAATAGAGCGAGGGCAGCTTTTAAAAAATATATATATGTGATTTCAGAATTGTAGCCAGATATTTACACTGCATGCTACCCTCTCTCAGTTGGACTGTTGTGTCATTTGTACTGTGCTTGATGTTTATTGATTATGTGTGTTTTGCTATTTTTCTGCTGTGTAACTGACTTTGCCCCCATTTAACTACAAGACCTTAATTACCTTCATACTGACCGTTTGTCAGCGGGTTAGTAATATGTTACATACAGTTGCAAGCAAAAGTATGTGAACCCTTTGGAATGATATGGATTTCTGCACAAATTGGTCAGAAAATGTGATCTGATCTTCATCTAAGTCACAACAATAGACAATCACAGTCTGCTTAAACAAATAACACACAAAGTATTAAATGTTGCCATGTTTTTATTCAACACACCATGTAAACATTCACAGTGCAGGTGGAAAAAGTATGTGAACCCTTGGATTTAATAACTGGTTGAACCTCCTTTGGCAGCAATAACTACAACCAAATGTTTCCTGTAGTTGCAGATCAGATGTGCGCAACGGTCAGGAGTAATGCTTGACCATTTCTCTTTACAGAACTGTTTCAGTTCAGCAATATTCTTGGGATGTCTGGTGTGAATCGCTTTCTTGAGGTCATGCCACAACATCTCAATCAGGTTGAGGTCAGGACTCTGACTGGGCCACTTCAGAAGGCGTATTTTCTTCTGTTTAACCCATTCTGTTGTTGATTTACTTCTATGCTTTGGGTTGTTGTCCTGTTGTAACACCCATCTTCTGTTGAGCTTCAGCTGGTGGACAGATGGCCTTAAGTTCTCCTGCAAAATGTCTTCATAAACTTGGGAATTCATTTTTCCTTCGATGATAGCAATCCTTCCAGGCCCTGACGTAGCAAAGCAGCCCCAAACCATGATGCCCCCACCACCGTACTTCACAGTTGGGATGAGGTTTTGATGTTGGTGTGCTGTGCCACTTTTTCTCCACACATAGTGTTGTGTGTTTCTTCCAAACAACTCAACTTTAGTTTCATCTGTCCACAGAATATTTTGCCAGTACTGCTGTGGAACATCCAGGTGCTCTTGTGCAAACTATAAACGTGCAGCAATGTTTCGCTTGGATAGCAGTGGCTTCCTCTGTGGTATCCTCCCATGAAATCCATTCTTGTTTAGTGTTTTACATATTGTAGATTTGCTAACAGGGATGTTAGCATATGCCAGATACTTTTGTAAGTCTTTAGCTGACACTCTAGGATTCTTCTTCACCTCATTGAGCAGTCTGCGCTGTGCTCTTGCAGTCATCTTTATAGGACGGCCACTCCTTGGGAGAGTAGCAGCAGTGCTGAACTTTCTCCATTTATAGACAATTTGTCTTACCGTGGACTGATGAACAGCAAGGCTTTTGGAGATACTTTTATAATCCTTTCCAGCTTTATGCAAGTCAACAATTCTTAATCGTAGGTCTTCTGAGAGCTCTTTTGTGTGAGGCATCATTTACATCAGGCAATGCTTCTTGTGAAAAGCAAACCCAGAACTGGTGTGTGTTTTTTATAGGACAGGGCAGCTGTAACCAACACCTCCAATCTCATCTCATTGATTGGACTCCAGTTAGCTGACACCTCACTCCAATTAGGTTTTGGAGATGTCATTACTTTTTCCACCTGCACTGTGAATGTTTACATGGTGTGTTCAATAACAACATGGTAACATTTAATTCTTTGTGTGTTATTAGTTTAAGCAGAGTGTGATTGTCTATTGTTGTGACTTAGATGAAGATCAGATCACATTTTATGTCCAATTTGTGCAGAAATCCATATTATTCCAAAGAGTTCACATACTTTTGCTTGCAACTGTATATAGATGTATTTAATTGACTCAAGCCCACAATTACATGTTCACAGCCCCAACACGTAAACCATGAACCCGAATGTAGCATTTCATGGCATGATCATGATCAATTAAGCAAGCCGTAAGTTACAATTTAGACAGAGCCAATAGTAAATAAAACCGTCATAATGACATCAGTTTAATTAATCAATTAGTGTATAGAAGTCCCATCTGCAATTGTACTTGCAATCCAGAAAATGTAGAAATCAATAAAAGTGAATGAAGAAACTGTTCTAGTCTATGTAGATGGCCTGACCTGTATTAACTCCTTGATTCCCGGGTTCGATAAAACACAGAAATCAAAAATAATTATTTTTTTTATTGCAGATTTGCGAGCTTGAGACTGTTGTGGAATTAATTCTAATGTCTTTCATTACTTTCCCAGTTTTTTTTAATACAGTAGTGTGTTTTTATTTGCTTTTGCAGTGTTACGAACAGGTATTTAACTCACTTGTCCTATCTAGTATCTATTACGCGTATCATTTTTTGATACATTTGTCATTAACAGTTTGAAGGCAATTGTAAACTTGTCGAATTGTTGTAATTGTATATAGATTTTACGTCTTTAGCACAGGTTACATTTACAGGCTTGAAACATCAAAGGAGGACATAGGACGAAGTTATGTTTTTGACAACCTCAGTGCTTTTGATCCTGTAACTTTCAAATGGATTGCAAATAGCAAAATGTAGCCAATTGAATATCAGTAACATTTACGGGCTCTGTTACGGGCAAAGAGTAATTGCGATTTGGACAATTAAATAGGGGCCAATGTGTTGTGTTTTTTTTTATCCAGTTATGTAGGAGGGACAATCCTAAAGCTGTGCTGCATATACTTAACAGAAATTAAGAGACTCACACATGAGAACAAATACCACTTAACCATGTCCTGTGTGATAATGCTCATTGAGGGTGAGGGTGCAAGACTTTCTAGCCTTTTAAAAACCCTCATGTTTCACTATAATTGCCTTTTAAAAGCAAAATGTTATGTCTGGATATATGCACTATTCTTTTGGAAGTTTTTTTAAATAAATATTCCTAAATGTGTGAATATAAAATACCATGTTTTTAGGCAAAAAAATGTAAAACAAAACTACAAAGAGCACAATCCAACTAACTGATTGAAGAGAAATGTTCCTTACAGATGGTAACTTCATAAAACTTTTAATTACTGTTTCACTGTATAATATAAATGGGAATAAATAGTACTTAACATGTTTTACATATATATTTTTTTATATGCACATATACACAATGCAATGGTTGAGAAAGGAGTCTAACATTTGAGCAAGAATTGGGACATGTGATAGTTTACTGTGATATTATGTGTCTACCAGGATGTGTGGTGTCCGTGAAGTTGGAGTTATGTTGGATGGTATTGAGCATGGAGAAACATAGGGTCTCATTTACAGGTTATACAAATACTAAAATACATACTAAATGTATGTATTTATGTATTGTCAGATTACAGAGTTGTTAAAAGAAATAAAAATTAGTGATGTTAAAAAAAATACATTTAGATATCAAGACATTTTCTGTTCCCTGACATGTAGAACAAGATAGAAACGTATGTCTCATTTGCTCAGCATTATACCTTTTTAACGCATCCATTAATCTGAAATGTCTCTACAGGCTATTATAGCTAAAATATTTTTCATCATTGGAGCTATTTGTAAAATGCTTGGATTATGGAAAAAAGGCTGCCAAGAATCTTTAGTCGATGTTGAATCTCAGTGGAATAACGAGACAAGAGTAAACAAGAAAATATTTTATTAACTCATACAGAGCCATTTTGAGGTAATATTTAAAGCATTGCATTATCCCCAAGGAATGTATCTTGGCAGATTTAATAACCTGTAACTAATATGGTACAATAAAATATTATCAATATATGCCATAGCACTGAATATCTACATAAGTATTTATACAGAGAGGCATATATAGGTTTATGCTACTCTTGTTCTTGTGCCCCTCCCGCTTCCCAATTAAAACCCTTCTTTCCATTTGCTCTGGCCCCTCCATGACTGTACTTCTCTTGTACTTTCTCTCTATGTATAGTACACCTGAATATATAACATTTATCTGCATATGCATGTACCGTTCCATAACACTGCATCAGCAAGGCCTTTGAGCTAGCAATCTGATATATAATATATAAAAAACAATCCCATGGCACATAGTACTTTTAAAAATATGGCATATACAGCTTTGTAATTAAAAAAATCATAATCTCATGAGCAGAATTCTGAACATGTTTTGATAATTTTTCGGTGAATCAGGTTGTTTGTACCAAATGTTCTGTTCTTTGTTTTTTTGGAGAGAGAAGTGATTATTCCGCTCTATACAAACATAATGATGAAGCCATTTCTCACAGTGATGCCTGTATTTCTTCATTTCTTCCCACATGCAAACAATAATTTTAACAAAAATTAAACCGACAACAGGAAACCATTGTACATATAGCAATGAGTCACAAATGTAAAACTGCAAATAATGTCATTTTTAAAAATGGAATTAAAATTATTTTGACCATTCTAAAAAGAGTAAAAAACAAACAAACACCTATAATTTGACTAGTTAACAAATGTCATGTTGCCCATGAAATGGTAGTTTAGTATTGATAATACTTTATAAAGAACAGCTTGGACTCATTAATCACTTCTAGGAAAACTCACAAAAATAGCTTTTTTCTGTTGTACTTTCATCCATCAACCAGGAAAAATCGCAAAACTGGTTATAACTGAGATGATTTGTACACTCTCAGATCATATTGAGATCATTCCCTGTACTTGTAGCTTGATGATTACTAATATCACATGTGTGATAAATGTTCACAGAGATAGTGGATGTCTTTCAGATTTCATACTTGTCAAATTCAGTAAGGGGTAGCAGGCTGAAGGGCAATGGTAATCAGTTGTTCTAAAATAGCTACAATTATATTACACCGTGGAAGTGAAAATTTCGCTAGTGGTTGAAGTCCATTACCATTTTGCTAAAAAGAATGGGAAAATAATATCTATCTATCTATCTCTCTCTCTCTCTATCTCTCTCTCTTTCTCTATCTCTCTATCTATCTATCTATCTATCTATCTATCTATCTATCTATCTACCTATCTATCCATCTATCTCTCTCTGTCTATCTATCTATTTATCTATCTATCTGTCTGTCTAGTTGTGTTCACTTATGTAATCATTTAATATGACTTTTTTGTTTAAAGGAAGAACAGTCCATTCTTCCTTTGAAAAGAGTTCTTGTCTGAACTGTAAGGAGAAGCTTTTAAGGAATATTGTTTTTTAATTTTTCTTATTTGAATTGCCTTATATATTGTCTTCTCTGATCAGTTCATTTGCCTTGACTAAGGTATACACAGAGACTATATTCCATATTAATGAATTATTTGAAATATCAATTTATACAATCCTGTCCTAGAAACAGTATTTGTTTTATATAATAATTTTTAATAGAAAGTGAATATTTAGTTTCCTTTTTTGAACAACATGATGCAATGAGTTGGAAAGAATTCCTTGTGGCGTCTCTGCGGTTTACAGAGCTCTTGTACTCTGTATATCCTTCTCTTCTACTTGAAGATTGTACAATCATTACTTCAGATTAAAAACTGAATGGGAAGTACCTCCCAGGTTCTGACAATAACAGAGAGCAGCAGGTGATGTTTTTAAGAGATGCTGAAAACTTGGATAAAAGTCTAGCAGCCAAAGTAATCTTATTAAAGTTATCCCAAGCTGCAAAGATTGCAGGGATGAAGTGAATATCCTCCACATATAGCCCTCTCAGTAAGTAGCACATTGGAAATCTTTATAAAATGTTTTGAGAATGTCACTGCTTGAATTTTTATTTTTAATAATGTATAACAAGGGAGCACCTCTAATGTTGTACTTAGACGTCACAAAGGAGATCTGACAAAGAGCTTATGCATTCCTACACACTGTGTAAACGACTTAGTTTCACAATAATATATAGAAGTTCAATATAAAGTAGCTCTAAGTATGTTATAAAAGTTTCCAGCTCATTTAGCACATCAGGATTTTTACTTTTACAATATAAATAGGTAGCATTCTCATTGGAAGCTATGTATATGTGGTACACAACCAGCTGGTAGCCCACTCTGCTGGCTCATTTAGGAATTTCTTGTTCCAGCACAAAATCTATTTGCACATATACAAAGAAATTAAAATGCAGCAATATAATTTTTTTGTTCTCTACAAAAAAAAATAGTTTTGAACAAAACTAAAGGTACATAAGAAAACTTACAGTGAAAACATATTTTAATATTACAAGTCACAACAACGTTTTCAAATATATGCCCATAACTTCAGATTTTTTTTAAATAAATATATTTTTATTGGTAGAACATAACATTATACAAATAAAAAACTTGTATAAAATTAAAAATATAAATTATACAAACACATATTATTCAAGGTCTGCGTTATATAATCTTAATTTCTATATCCTTCCTTTTTTAAGTGAAAAAACTGAACATAAAATAAACAGTTCGCAGCTTATATACTAATATCCCCTCTCATTTTTTTTGTTATTGTACAACGCAGTTGATTTTAAACCTGTATTTCCCCATCCCATCACTATACTCCATTGGAGGGCAATGTCCACCTGGGAACTCCATGCAGTACTTGGAGCTTTCCTCTGTAGACACCAGGCATGGTAGTCTATGGCTCTCCTTAACAGGACACAGTTCTTCCTAAAAGTAAAATTTTTACAGAAATTATATTTTTCCTATTTACATGTAAGCACATTCTGGTTCTTGTGTATATTTTTTTTACTCAGAGCCATGGGGTAGGAGCCCCCAAAAATCTGGGGGTGATAATTCAACTCTGCTCGCAGGACAGGATCTACCGTCAATGCCCCTGCCCCCCATATATTATAAAAGTATATTTATATTTTGCCCCCCCCCCCCCCAGTTTCTACGCCCCTGCTCAGAGCGAGTCTAGTAGTTTGTATATATGAAGTGTATATATCACTAAAACATTAGGAGCCTGATTCATTTGCAAGCCTGCTGTATGTCTGCGGGCATACTGCAGGCTCTCGTTCGTCTCTGATTCCAGAGCTATTCAATTAAAGGAGCCCGCAAGTTGACTCCATAAACCATGCACTCATTTGTAGCAGTTCAGGGTGGGAGTATGATCAATTAAGCAAGACTGTAACCTCCCATTTCAAAACAGGCAATAGAAAATAAGACCTTCATCATTACGGCAGTAAAACATGGAGGTTACATGTCAATCAATTATGTTCGGGGGTCCGATATGCAATGGGACTCGCCATTAACTTATGACTGCTCAATTGAATTGGGCTCTAGGTTTGGCGAAATATGTTTTGGTCCTTCTTTTCAAGTAAAACAGAATTACTAGTGAAATATCTTACATATACTTTTTAGACATAGTGTAACACTGAAATTTATATTTTTGTATGTAGAATTGTAGGGTACCAACCCATCTTATAGCTGTATAATTATATTTTTACTTGAACATTGTAGCTGGAAAAAATGCAACTTTTGTACTAGTGTGCCATGTGTCCATCACATAGGAAAAAACCCTGTGTTTGAAGTGCAGGCTTAACTGAATATTCTGGGTTATCACGTGATTTGATTTACCATCTTTCAATTAAAATAGTTTTAAGTTTACGTTATTTATTATGTTTTTTATTAACCATTTCCTCATTTAAACAGTGTGAAATACAGTTAATGTTACTATCATAACATACCACCTAGCCTGGTGTTTTAGTTTGGATTTTGCCTTGTGAACAAAATGATGTGAGTGTGTATTTACTTAGTATTGCATTTCCATTAGTAGATTCGCACATTTGTATATTTCTTTTATTTCTATGATTATAGTGATATTGAATTGTTAGTAGTTCCTTATACTGCAGTGCAAATGTAATCTGAGAAAGTCATGATAAATTTTTGTTTAGTGTGTAATCGTCATAATTTCATTGTCTACAAATTTAAACTTCCTGACTCTGATCTTATTACAATCACAGTCTCTTCTTTCTTAATATGCTGAAATGTACTCATGCCGTCTTTGTGCCTCAGTGCATTATTCTTATTTATGAAGAAAATATATTTATCTCTGTGATCTCAAGGATTTATTTACAAAAGTGTGAATTGTTTATGCGCCGGCTGATTGCCACTGACGGTCTGTGTATTGATTTAGGCTTTTATTATAAGGCCACTGTAGATTGGGGAAAAAAAAAACATTAGTTATTTGTGAAGTGCAACAACAGAAATAGAGGTGCTCAAACAGAGAATAAACTAACCTTAATAGGTTAGTTCGATGGACATGATAACCAATTCAGAGAGCAGCTTCCTTTAGCTCACTTTTGTCCTTTACAGGGAGAAATATCCTGTAGTATATCAGTCTGGTCCCACTCACTAGAGTAACCCAGACCCGAAATACCAGGTAATACTACCCTGAACAGGAGAAACCGCAAACACCAGACGTTCGTTTCGGTCTCTCTTGGGCCTCGTCAGTGAGGTGCAGCTGAACTCCCTAAGGCACTGTGAGCAAGGGGTCCACATCTGTAGCCCCCTATCACCATTAACTTAGCTTCTTCTCTGATTGATCGCCTGTATTTTTGTTGTTAGATATTTGTGAAGACTGCAAAAAAATGATATATGTCCGCAATGTAGCCCGCATGTTGACCCGAGCATGGTACCCATGTTAGGTGCACAAGTCCTGACACTGTCACCCAAAATCAAGCCGTTTTATTAAGGTTCTACGCAAATAGCTGTACATTGTACTAGTTGTGTATTTCTAAAGCAAATAATATAGATATTCACCGTTGTTTATGTACTATAAATATGTGTGGCTCATGAATACTAGTTAGATGCTGCAATGCTTTAATTATTGAAACACTGTTTTTGAAAACACATCAACAAATAAAGAAACATAACTTACCCCCGGTTTTATTATGTAGTTTGATTCTCTCCCACATACAATTAACTGTAAATTAGCATGTTGAGACCATAATAACCATGTCGAATACCCCAGAAATTATTCACTGTAGAAAAAAAACAGCTAGTACAATGTATAGCCAGTTTTTAATGCTCTTTAAGAAGAAACAAATTTGTTGCTAGGGTGACAGTGTCATTTTAATTAAAAATACTCACTTATGCTACTTTAAAAATAATGGAATCATGTATCTCCGAAAGCCATTTCCTCACATGGAGACAAGCAGCAAAAATGCACTTAATAGCCAATTTCATTCATATTTTACCATATACATTTACTACAAATTTAAATTGCCATTATCAGTTTTTTTTTCTCTTACCCTACTTAGATGTCAGAGGTTGCCATTCAATTTTGAAAAGCTAGTAAAAGGTGACGTTTTCTGTGAGTATTATACAAATCTATTATATGTGCTTGTAACATAATGCTGTGGATTTTCCACTGGTATCAAGATAAAGTCTTAACATCACAAATACTATAATGCTGAATTGCATTTGTGAGCTGGAGCTACATGGTCGCTTTAAGCAAAAAGCTTTGCATTTGGCTCTGATACTATACTATATAATTGGCAGATTTGGGGGACTACGGTAAATGCATCAAACTGTGATATGATATGACAGGAGGATTTCCTCTGCCAATTATCAGAATGCTAAATGTCCACGATTTGTTATACAGTATGAAGTGTAGCACCTCAGGCTAAAAAGCAATTTGCAGACTGATACTCATGCTTCAACAATTCACAACAGCCACTGTATAGTTTGCAAAGAACTGTTCATACAAAAAGTATTTCTCCTCCCTCAAGGATTTCGGTCCAATTTTAGAAAATCAGATACCAGCATTTCTTTAGAACGTGAGTTAATAGAGGTCAATTCAGAATAAAGGTTATCAAAATTGCAGTTTTTATTGTGACATTCTGAAAATACACTTTGTTTAAACAGCAAAAAAAATGTATTAAAAAAGAAATATGTCTGCTAAAAATATGTAATCTTTGTTGTGACAAAGTGTACATTTTTGAAAAAAAGCGATTTTGGAAAATAAGAAAAGTATTATTAATAATTGTGAATTACAAATATCCGCACAATAGATTTTTATATAAAAAAATGTGAAAAACAAAAAATTCCCGACGAGACTCTTCCCCGGTCTCCCTCCCCTGTGCCTCCTTTCCCCCTCTCCCTCTGAGCAATGCGCATGTTGTCCTAATTGCGAGCATTACCGACAACCTCGCAATTACGACAACTTGCTATGTTTTATTAGAGCTGCATGCTTTTGTGTAAGTACCAACTTAAACATTCATAAGGGGGGAAATGGAACACAATTATTTTCTTAATACATTTAAAAGAGCACTCTTTAAACATTTCCAAAGTTGGCTTCTACAAGAGAAAACACTAAGTAAACCTGTTTAAACACCCTTGAAACTAACAAGAGGTACAGAGAGCATGTACCAGGTCACCTGGGGTTTCATGGATTTTAATACTGCGTTTGTTTGAGTTAATAAAGTTTATATGTCCTATAGATTGTTTTAAAATCCAGTTGGGTGTTAAGCACCATACTTTCACTTGAATAGTTCTTTTAACCAGTATATTTTAAATGCAAGACTAAAGTGGCCCTTTAGAGAATTTTTTACTATCATAGAAATGTAATATTCTGTGCAGTGTCTCAATATATTCTATTTACAATTAGGAAAATTGCCATTGCAGTCCTTGTAATAGCTTAGTAAATATCCCACAAACGGAAAGTTGTTCCCTAAGTGTCTAACACCAATTTAAGTATATAGATATTCAATAAATTCAGGGAAATTGTGTAAAGTACCTAAAATTTAGATTTTTTAATACCAAAACAATGCAAATGTCGCTTTAAAAAGAAACATGTAATCACTTCTGACCTATCAAAGGAAAACAAATTGAATTCCTATATTTTTTTTCTGTGGCATATTTATCAATCTCTAAGCTAATAAGTATGGACAGCACTAAGAGCAGGCCTGTGGCCTCAAAGGGTCCTCCTACCTGGAAGGCTTCACTATTTGATGCCCCAAAATTGGCTTAGAATATCTACAGTGCCTTGCAAAAGTATTCACCCCCTTGTGTTTTTACCTATTTTCTTACATTACAGCCTTAATATCAATGTTTTATTAATCTGAATGTTATGTGATGGATCAGAACACAATAGTCTAAATTGGTGAAGTGAAATAAGAAAAATATATACATAAAACTATTTTTTAGAAATAGAAAACAGAAAATTGGCATGTGCGTATGTATTCACCCCCTTTGTTATGAAGCAACCAATTACCTTCAGAAGTCACATAGTTAGTGAAATGATGTCCACCTGTGTGCAATATGTTTCTCATGATCTGTCATTACATATACACGCCTTTTTTGAAAGGCCCCAGAGGCTGCAACACCTAAGCAAGAGGTACCACTAACCAAACACTGCCATGGAGACCAAGGAACTCTCCAAACAAGTAAGGAACAATGTTGTTGAGAAGTACAAGTCAGGAATAGGTTATAAAAAAAATATCCACATCTTTGATGATCCCTAGGAGCACCATCAAATCTATCATAACCAAATGGAAAGAACATGGCACAACAGCAAACCTGCCAAGAGACAGTCACCCACCAAAACTCACGGACCAAGGGGCAAGGAGGGCATTAATCAGAGAGGCAGCACAGAGACCTAAGGTAACCCTGGAGGAGCTGTAGAGTTCCACAGCAGAGACTGGAGTATCTGTACATAGGATGACAATAAGCCGTACGCTCCATAGTGTTGGGCTTTATGGCAGAGTGGCCAGAAGAAAGCCATTACTTTCAGCAAAAAACAAAATGGCACGTTTTGAGTTTGCGAAAAGGCATGTGGGAGACTCCCAAAAAGTATGGAGGAAGGTGCTCTGGTCTGATCAGACTAAAATTTAACTTTTCAGCCATCAAAGAAAACGCTATGTCTGGCGCAAACCCAACACATCACATCACCCAAAGAACACCATCCCCACAGTGAAACATGGCGGTGGCAGCATCATGCTGTGGGGATGTTTTTCAGCAGCCAGGACTGGGAAACTGGTCAGAGTTGAGGGAAAGATGGATGGTGCTAAATACAGGGATATTCTTGAGCAAAACCTGTACCACTCTGTGCGTGATTTGAGGCTAGGACGGAGGTTCACCTTCCAGCAGGACAATGACCCCAAACACACTGCAAAAGCAACACTTGAGTGGTTTAAGGGGAAACATGTAAATGTGTTGGAATGGCCTATTTAAAGCCAAGTCCTCAATCCAATAGAAAATCTGTATTAACTTTAGGGGGGTGAATAGTTATGCACATTGACTTTTTCTGTTATTTTTTCCAGTTTGTTTTTTGCTTCACAATAATAAATAAAAAAAACATCTTCAAAGTTGTGGGCATGTTCTGTAAATCAAATGATGCAAATCCTCACACAATCCATGTTAATTCCAGGTTGCGAGGGAACAAAACATGAACAATGCCAAGGGGGGTGAATACTTTTGCAAGGCACTGCACAAAAATAGAAGGAAAAAGAGGCCATCAATCAGTTTTATTTACAATTCCATAAATAGATGTTCAGTTTTGATAGGTTTCTCATATAAACAACTACTTAAAAACAATCCTCATAAACCTTCTATATATCTATATATCTATAACCTTCTTATATCTTCATTAGTCACAGGGTGTAACATCCCTCATTTAGCTAATTGGTTTAAACCTCCTATAGCCAACTTTTTAGATGCCCTTTCGGGAATCTCATGACCAGAAACTTTATTTATAGTATTGGGTTAATTTCTACCCCTGTAGCCCAGCCTGAGTGAAACCATTTAATAGGCTGGTGTTTCTTCCAATGGTATATTATTCATGATGTGGTATCCCTCTGCTCCCACTGTTGTGAATTTATTACTGTAATTGTTGATAGCTAAATATTTAATATACTGTAGGTTAGACAGGTGACTCCATGGTTTATAGGAAAGTATAGACATGAAATCGTGTGTTATAAAAATAGCCTCTAGCATACCTTTCAGTATACTGCTTTGGAAATTACAGTACATGAAGCCCAAAATATACTTTTGATCAATATTGCTACCTTTTCCATAAGAGAAAGAAATCAGGTTTGCAGAGTCCTTAATAAAAAAAATAGATTTTGAGGCACTGAGTTATTTGATTGTCTGATCCTGTTAGGAAGCTGTGCATATAGCTGTCACTGCTATTACAGAGCTAATACAATCCCCGACGAGACTCTGGAGTTAAAGACAGTAGCCAGATCATTGCAGCACTAACTGATTCTCTACTTGAGGCCTTCACATTAGTGATAATGACATTATGGTTTTGTTTTTAACCATATTTTGTCTTAAATATGCTTTTCATGCTGCAGATTTATTGAATCTTCTCATGTATATTTAATTCATATATATATTTGCCTACAATTGTTTGTAGTGCTGTGTATCAAGCTGTTGCTCCTCACAGCATGGTATTTTTGTACAAATGTATTTTTATATTAATAATTGGCAAGAACCTTGTGCAAATGTTGAGATAAGGATGGGACAAAAATGCTTTTCTAAGTATATTTTCTTCTTTGGGATGAGTACAGAAAATCTAAAGCCTTTTGCCAAAGGTGATAAATGCAGGGAAGGCACAGAGAGTAGCTGAATCTGAATCAAGATATATATATATATATATATATATATATATATATATATATATATATATATATATATATATATATATAAATAAATCTACAGTGTGAGATTTCCAGTACTGTGGGATAGCAGAATTTCTGTAATATGACAGGAAGATAGATAACTGTGCAGAATATGGACTTGGTGAAACTAAAGTGTGGTCAACGAGCCGGTATTTAATTGCGTTAGTGTTAAAAGAAACCTTTTTTTATCTGAAATTATTAATATCTATAGCTGCACATTGATACTGATAATGCATTTAACCTCATGAGTTACAAACAGATGCTCTCCTTTTATATTTTCTCATAGGACAAGGATATACTGTTTGGTTACTGGCTCTCTATCAATTAAAGCTTATAACAGGTTTCTTTTCGCTGCATTAAGCATTTATTTTAACCCACTTGTTAGCCATTAATGTGTACTGACATTCCTTAATGGATAAATTATTTCAGAGAACTTTGTTGACCTACTGGATCTTGAATTATATTCTTATTGGATTCTTACCTAATAAATATATTATGGTTTCAAGATGCCTTTATCATTACATATCCCTGCTACTGACTCATTTTTAAGGATGACGTTTAATTGGAAGCATAATTAAATCCACCTTCTAACCTGCCCAGTAGAAAAAAATATTTTGTTTGCTTTTTTTATTTTATTAACTTTTTTAGACTTCTATATCATAAATGTAAAGAATTATTAATACCTAAACATAAAAGAAAACAGTACACAATAATTAAATGCTGCTTTGCTTTACATGGCAGCATGTTACTAATTTATAAAGTCACACATCATTCTCTATATCTTATTTAAACCATATATAAAAGAGGAAGATTACCAAAATATTGTTTAATCTAAATTATTAAACTGTTGATATGGTTTCCAAATACTGGGAAATTGGTCTACCTATTCCAAAATAGTGTAAGTATCTTAGTCCAAAATACTTTTTTTGTAGTTGGTTAATGCTTGGTTTTGCTTTGGCAGCCAGTGAGCCGCAATAAGCGTTCTAGCCACAGTTAATATTTGTGTAATTAGCTTTTGTCCGTCTTTCTAAGAGATCTTTTACCAATACTAATGTTTAAAACAATCATTTCTGTTTAATATTTTTCATTTTTATTTTCTCCTCCACTAAACAAATCTGTATATTCTGGAAAATATATATTGTGATTGGAAAGTATGTTGATTCTGTAAAAATAAAGAAAATAATTACAGTATCCCCTTGGACATGCAAAGTTGAAATATTGATATAACACTTTCCCTGTTGTGTACTTTCTCAGCTAGATAACTATTGGCAAGGAATTATCTGCAGATGAAAAAAATGTTTTTTTTGTTTAGAGGATTGTCTTAATCCTTTATAATCTGAAGCCATTGGGACAATCAATGAAAAGAAGAAAATAAAAATATTAAATTAATGTGAGACAAACAGTAGGTTGTGACTGGAATGTTCTATGTAGAAGTTACTGATAATATAATAAAGGAAATGGACTCAATAGGTAAAGGAAAAGAAAACATAAGAGTTGAATGGATATTTATGAACACTGGTTATATTATTTATATAAAACATATATACCAATAAACAGTGTGTTCTAGGATATTTATTTTTGTACTTCCCAAAAGAAGGGCCCTATTCTATTAGCTACTTGCAAATGCCTTGAACTCATAAATTTGGCTACGGGTGTTTTATTTATAAATGTTTATAGGCATTTTATTGACTTAAGAATTCATTAGTGCCAATAAGTAATATTTACAGAATATGTAGCAATTTTAAGAGTGATTGTAAGTGTGTATAAATTTATGAATTGGGCAATTAAATTGGGCCCGAAGATTGTAAAGATGTTAGCAATACTGTAGTCCTGTCTATCAGTTTCCTTATTCAATGCATGTAACTGAACCACAGGGCTCAGAAATAATATATTGTTGACTATAACATATTAGCTTATTCACTTTGATAAGTTTCATATACCTTTTATTTGTTTACAAAATATAATATAGTATTATATTGAGCATCAACTCTGCATGCCTGGAACAATGTGAGGCTCTTTCTTGTATTTGAACTTTCACAATCTGCTTCTTCTAGGGGGCTTGATATGAACCTAGTTCAAACCTACCCCAGCAGAATCATGTAGTTCCTGTTCTCTGTGGCACAAAAGATGGCTTCTGAAGAGGTACAGGCAGAGAATACTGGATCCAGGTTACTAAGTGGCCCATGGCAAGACCACTCCCCAAGTCAGGATACAACATACAGAAATAGTCTCACACTGTGGATATGTGAACACTATCTCTCAACCTTTATTGAATGATAAAAAAAAACATATTTATACTCTCCAATACCACACCCTTGTGTACATTTGTGTATGTGTGATGTCAGTCCATCTGGCTTGCAACCTTGGGCTATCAAAGCTCTTGAGATCAAATTCACCAGATATCTATAGCTGCCTAGGGAAAAAACCTTGATGTTAAACTCAAGTGTTTGCTCAGGACTACTTGAAGTACATACATCTGTCTTGACCCAAGGTCTGTATGTGTGAGGTGCAATGATCTACATACAGCTAACTTCTGTGCAGAGCATTTTTACCAATTCCACATATGTTCTATATAACATTTTCCCTCTTATAATATATTATATCTAGGATACATAATAACCATGTACAGGCAACATACAACCACACAATAACACATAATCCCAATGCCGCAATGTCATGCTCCCTTGGCCATATTATTATATATTACTGGCAAAATGAGTCCTTAAACAATGAAATCATGACATGAACTATAGCCTGAAATAATACCTATGGTGAAGATCATATTGTTATTATGTATCAGAATACATCTATACATTCTATAATATTAGAAATGTTTTACATACATTTTAAGAAAATGAAAACAGTAGTATTAATAATTTGAAACTGCAGAAGCAATTTTATTAAACATTTTCCCTTTTCATATAAACTATCTGTTGATACTAAATGTCCTCATATACTTAGAGGTATATTTAATCATCTTTATACATCTGGCATGTGTTTAAACTCCATACATAAGCAGACTTTCCCATGATGTCATTGTTGGATGCCATTCTTTACTGGTCAGCTAGTTCTCCTGCTGCAGCAAAATTCTTCTATCAGTGTCCAAAATGATGATGAGATCCTGCGATTGTACAATTGTACTGCAGTGGAATAATGGCATGATAACACAGTGATGGTGCCAGCATTCCTCCAGCTTGTTCAATTGCTATAAAAATTCAGCTCTAGAGAGAGAACTCTTGCGCCATTGTGCTTAAAATAGATCAGGGAGGAAACTATTAGGAATACCTGTCCAAAAATAACACTGATTGAACGTAACCTTCTGTAGCCCTTAATTGCTCTGATGGTCACTATGTCATAAGACAGAACTTAACATAATACTTAGAAAAAGGATTTCATTCATGAGAAAATACCCATTTTAACAAGGGGATTGTAGCTTACATTTGTAGAGTATTAACATATCAGACCCAATATTTTTGAAAGGGAACATTTCTAAAACACTATCCTAAATTATAGCTTTCACCACTACGAACTGAGTTGGATTATAAGTCAGGGAACACCGAGAGGTCACACCACGTATACCTGAGAAGTGTTGGGCCTGGTAAGTACTGGGATGGGAGACTACCTATGAATACCAGGAGCTGTATGCTGTGGCCCAATGGAGAAGGAACTGCCAACCCACTTCAGTATCTCTGCCATGAATACCAAGTGGATGAGCATGACCATGAATATAAAGATGTCCTGTTGTGTTAGGGTCCATCAGGTCATGGAGAGCCGGAAATGACTGAATGATGGAAAAGTCCATGCATGCTTAGGCCCTATTTGCAGCTCATCCTTTCATTTTTCTATATCTGAAACCATAAGTTTATGTGTGTTTATGTATATCTATGGTATGTCAGAAAGTGCCAGCTAAACTTATTGACAGAAATATCATTGAATATAGATTATTCTGTGCTTATACAAAGATATTTTGTGCTGCACTGCATCTTCAGACAGCCTGCTGCCCTATGTGCCCTATGCCTGGGCATCATTAAATAACTCTTTGTCTGGCAAATGATGTTTAAGACTGTTGAAAAAACTGTACTATTCAGCACTTTAACTAAAAGCTGTTAGTAGAATCTATGAGCATACATATAGACTGATTAATAAATAGATAGAGAAAAACATATATGTCCCCTTAGATTTTGACATAACTAAATGTGACTTTGGGGTTATGGGATTAGCTGATGGAACATTTCACATTTGAGAAGGATAAATTAAATCTGTCTTTCACCACAGCAGACTTATACTAAAGTGAATTATAGCAACAGATCAAATGATCTGAAATATTAAATGTGACACAACAGTGGTTCCCATCCAGGAGATTTAGAGATGGTCTGCCAGTTATGTGAAATTATATATCAGATGAATTGACATATTTTCCAATGGAACATTTTTCCTTTTGCATAATGACTGTATCATGAGTGTGAGTACACATAAGGGGGAGGAGGTTTCAGTTGCCAAGTTCAATGATTAACAACATTGGGTCATATCCAGGGAAGACTGGTTCTATTCCCATCTTGACTACTTTTGAATTTAGGTAAGTAACATAATCTCCCTATATCACAGTTCACTATTTGTGACATTTTATGTACAGTGTTACATACCTTTTAAGGGCTATGTGATGTTTTGTTGGATGAATATAATGTTATTCAAAGGAAGCAGCTGATACAGTTGGACTTTTTGTTAATGATGATTGTTTAATGAATAAAGAATATTTAACACTAGAGAATTGACCGTCAAAAAATTACGGCAATGAAATTGTAAGGTAGCTAATGCTGTTTGGTGTATAATAATGAAATATATAATCCATTAATAAATTAATATACTTTACGTATTTTGAAGCATTGTGTTGAAGAGCCGCGAATCTGTTTTGATGTTGCTGCAGCATTTGTGCTGTGGAGCTGCTGTGTAAGCGTGATGAATGTGTGCAGTGTAATAGTGTGCGTGCGCGAGACCAAACCGTTAGCGTAGTTGTGTACTTCCGCATTGTTGTAAAATAACGGGTAATGTGTGGTATGCGTCTTAGCGGAATATCCGTAGGTCTTTTGTGGTGTTTTGCGAGTTTCTTGTGGTGTTTAGCGTGTTTAGAGAGCTGTAGCCTCGTTTTCGTTTTGTTCGGCGGCCATTTTTTCGCTTAGAGATTTTTTTAGTGTCTAAACTCTTTTATTTTGATTTCAATGAAGGTGTAAGTTGCTTTTTTGAGGTCCTGAATGCTCCCTCTTGCTGTAAGTAAGCTTTTTATGTATGTACTGTGTGTATTTATTGTGTTTTCAATTTGTTCATGTTCGCGAGTTGTGGCCGATTTTTGCAAGGTCGTAATGAGTGGTAATGTGTCTTGTATGTGGTTTGCGTTGCGACGTAAAGTTTGCGAGTGTCGCTGTTGCTGTGTCATGTTGTTTGCGCTGTGACGGAAAGTTTGCGAGGGCCGAAGTTGCTGTGTTGTGTTTTTTGCGTTCCAACGTAAAGTTTGCTATGGTCGCAGTTGCTGGCAAGGAGCGCCTTCGGCGCTCCATGCCAGCAACTGAGGCCCTCGCCAGGGCCGCGGCTCGCTACGCGAGCCCGCAAGCGTTGGCAACAACTCGTACTCTCACAACTATATATGTGATATCAAGTGACGAAACTCAATTTGCACTGATTAGACAATAGATGTATAAGATGCTTCTTTTCTATGCTATTATCTTTATATGTCATAAAAATTATACATATTATATACCTTCTTTTTAATGTACTAAGCAAAAAAAAATAGGAAGGCATATTTGTATTGCAAACTCAATTTAAACTGTGTAATGACTAGATAATAAATGTGTAAGATGCTTATATCTATCTACCTATCTACCTAAATATATATATATACCGGTATGTATATATATATATATATATATATACCGGTATATATATATATATCCTGCATTTGAGTGATTGGCAAAAACAAAATAATGCGTGAAATAGTTTGGTATTGTAGTAGGAGCCCAGTAAGCTGCGTTAATTAAAATGCGTAAGTCATTAATGGCTTTTCTTTGTTTCATGACTTTTAATGTTACTGCTATTAATGGTAAAGGATAAGTTTACAGAAATAATAATAATTTTTACTCAGTACTTTCCTAGGAATACGTAAAAGTAAAACCAGGGGTCAAAATATTATGTCACAAATTATGCAAATTATGCACTTTATGCAATACCCCCATATAAGACAATATTGTGGAGCCTTTGTGAACAGAGGACTAAGTTTTCTGCTCAGAATATTGCTGTGTCAAATGTGACTGGAGTCTAAGATTTTCCATTTGGAGCCAGAAGCTTATTATGAGGACCCATCTTCATATTAAATTTGTTAAGCAGGATAGTTTCCAGAGGAACTAATTATCTAATTACCTAATTTTTGATCACACAAGCTTCTAGTATTAAGAGGTCCATTTGAGGCACTTATTAAGGACGAGTGATTTACAACTGGCATTTTACAAACTTTTTGTCTTTTCTCCCTTTATAAGAGAATTTATTTTGAGTATTGTTTCTAATAGGTTTGTATATACCTATAGCTTAGCAATACCTTTTTTGATAGATTTAAGTATCTAAGAATATACATATTTTTGAATCTTCAAAACAAAAAGAAACAAAAGGCGCCACTCTAGTGCAGATTGTCCTCCAAGAATCAACATAAATTCAACACAAAAATATATATATAGGTCTCCAATTCTGGTTAATAAATGCCAACTCACATGGTATTACCCCAAATATATGAGGTATAGTAATGCTATAGGCTGGAACTCCAAAGGTTCGTGGTCCACTCGAGCTTGCTTCTTGGGTAAAATCAAGACAAGGGTCAGATAATACACGGAAGCTTATAGACTTATTTGACTACTACAGTAAGAAGAAAAAAAATTGCTGAAGTGGCATTAGAAGCTGAGAAAGCTGGGATTTTTTGGAAATAACTTTGAATTATCTTAGATTTGGCCCTTTTGGCTCTTTGTCAATAATGGCATTATATTCTAATGTATTGTAATGTATCGGCCTATGTTTCTGAATCAGGTTTTAAATTAGAGAACTTTCCGGTGCGTAACAGCACCAGACAGGGCTGTCCTTTATCTCCACTGATCGTTTCCCTTATAATGGAACCATTGGCGCAGTATATTAGAAGGGATATTAACATCCAAGGTTTGGTAGTAGGAAATCTGGTCTCTAAACGAACCATGTTTGCTGACGATATAGTTGTAACTGTTACCGATCTAATGAATTAAATCGCAAGTTTGTTAAAAAACTATAGAACAATACAGCAACTGATCTCATCTCAGAGGCTTTGTTGTTTAACTCAAAGAGAGAATTAAAAAATAAACTTAAAAATCATTTTCCTTTGGTTGAAGTAAAAATAGTTTTACACATCTTGGAATTGATTTTACTTCTAATTTGAAAATGTTGGTCAGAAACAATTTTGGTAAACTTTATATTAAATTAAAACAATATTAAATAAATGGTGCAAACTGAACTTTACATGGGCCCTCATTCAATTGCAATTTGGCAAATTGAATAGGGCTCTAAATAAGCACATAACATTTTCTTTTTAAATAAGTTTTTAGTTAGTAAGCATCTATCCAAAAGCAAGGTTTTCACTAACTAAAAACTTCTTTAAAAAAATATGCTATGTGCTTATTTAGAGCCCTATTCATTTGGCCAAATTGTAATTGAATGAGGGCCTTGGTCAGGCAAGATTTAAGTAGTAAAAATGTTTTTTTTTTTTCGAAGAATCTTTTTTTTACTGAGATGCATTCCTCTACAGATACATTTGGGTATTTTGAGAAACCTTCAGACAATCATTGACCAGTATATTAATAAGGGTAAGAATCCTAGATTAAATAGGGATATACTTAAGAGAAAATGTGTGAGAGGCGGGTTGGCTTCTCCAAATGTAATAGATTATTCTGAAGCAGTGGCATTATATATTTTTTGAGGCTTGCCCATAGCAATGCAAATTTCTAATTTTTACAGATTGAAAAAGCTATAGCATATAATATTAATCTAGAGAAGTAAGAGACAACAACTTTTCTTTATTTACCTATGGTAGTTAAAGCGGGTCTAAAGAATTGGTGGTATTGTAATGAGAAATACAAATACTTGCCTTTCCCTTCACCTTTATTTCCGATACGCTTAATTCAGGACTCTATACCCTCAGCACAAAAATTTAATTGGAAACTATGGGATCTACATTATCTGTCAGACCTTTATAACAATTGTAGTTTTAGATCTTTTGACAATATGGTAAAAATAAAGTTTATTCCGAAGAATTTGTGGCTAAATATATCTCATTAAAAGACACTGTGCTTAAGTTTGATTCAAAATGTACTTCTGTTTGAGATTTCACGTGTTTTAAAAAAAACTTGTGGATAAATCTTGCAATTTTAAAATTTCTATTTGCAAGAAAATTTTGGAATATGGACATTCACAGCCTTATTAAATTGCAATTCGGCAAATTCTAAAGGGCTCTATTTAAGCACACAGCATATTTTTTTTACAGAAGTTTTTAGTTAGTGAACCTATCCAAAAGCAAGGTCTTCACTAACTGAAAAGTTCTGTAAAAAAAATATGCTATATGCTTAAATAGAGCCCTTTTATATTTGCTAAATCGCAATTTAATTAGGCTGTCCAGCTCTAAACCACTAAATGGCAAAGACATCTAAATTCCCAATGGGATGTTTTAATTCACTAGAAAAAGTATAGTATGTGTGTCTTTAAGAGAGACCTACTTCAAAATAATCCAAAGATTGTATATGACTCCGTTATTTCTTAATAAAATCTTTCCTAAAGTCCATATTGAGAAGTTGTAATTAAGAAAGTTCTCACGCCCATATGTGGTGGCTTTGCCCATCTATTCAAGCCCTTTGGGAAAAAAATTAATGAGTTGTTTACCATCTGCGACACTAAATTTATATTATCCCCTGAGCTGGTGTTGTTTCATATATTTTCACCCGACATTAGTTACAAGTTCAAGGGAATAATTGTGCATGTTTTAATGATAGCTAAATGGCTTATTTCTGTAAGCTGGAAGAAAGGTACACTTCAGTCCAGGAGTGAAATTGCCTTAATAATGGAAAGACATAGGCAAATTGAACTGGACTATTCTTACATAAGTGGAACTATGAACAAAGTTAACAAACAAAAATGCAAAATATGGGATAGTTATATTAAAGGAAAAATGAAGCGCTGAATAACTATTGTTATTATAATTCCTCTTTCCGGTTTGTCTTCTCCCAACTTCAAATCCATCTATGTATGTATTTATGTAGTGATGATGTATGTTGCACATCTTGCATTTTTGTATGTATATTCATGTATGTTACTTAATTTATAAACGTAATAAAAAACAAAAAAAAGTCCAATTTTAGAATTTCTCAGCATTTTGGTTATTGTTTTCAATGCAGACAAATTTTAAGTCTGAGAGGAGGGAAATATCACCTTTCTAAAATATGATCACTGTGAGTTGTGAATCAATAAAACAGTCTGTTAGCTGGAAAAGTGTAATTAGCTTTAACCTTTCCAGATGTTATGCTGCACTTCATAGTCCCTTGACTGCAAAACTAAGGCAATAGCTGAAGATATTTTGAGGATTTTTTTTAACAATTATATCACCACCACCATTTTTGCTAACTCTCTTCAGTGACTTAATCAACACACTATTTTGTTCTGTCTGGTATTGGACAAGTAAAATGATTTTGCTGCCCTGTAGGCATAGAATATATTACTTCATAGTTACTTGCGTGCATAGCTGGTAATTAATAGGTCAAGATATGTGTCCTGAGTCCAATGAACAGATTTACTAATGAAATAGGTCAGAAGACTAACACATTAAACTGCTGTTAAAGAGCATAGTTTAAGTAACATGACCAATACTAAAGATACTAAGAGCAGAATATGAGCACACCGGAGTCAATTTGCTATTAATATTTTATGTATTGGTCTCCAAAGCACTTGTGCTAGGAATGTGTGTGGCTAAATTCATTCTAAGAACCTTGACCTTACCTTGAATTCTCTACTTGAATAATGGTGGCACTTGAGACTTACTTTGATTTTACTTACAAAGACGTCAGCTAAAAATATCTAGAAGAATAAAAAAATGAAATAGTCTAGTGGTAGGCAAGATACCCATTGCTAGAAAAAAAAACAGACAGTCCCCTGTAATCATCTTCAAAAGCTGTAGACTCCTCATCGGATAAAGATCTAATTGCTCCATCTGAAGTACAGCCTGTGAAGTGTATGTTATCATTATTTATTATATAAAGGAATGCAACACTTGCTTCTCTTTATGGCAAATATGGTATTTAAATCCAAAGAATTGTGTTAAATTATTTGCATATATGATAGGACATATGAAATATTTGGTACTGTGGGAAACTGAAAATAGAGGCACATTTCTATTAAAGGCCGCAACAATGAAAAGCAGCAACACCACCTCCATGGACCCCTGGCAAATCAAACATTTATTTCCATGCTATGGTAAGTTGGCTTATAAGAATTGATATTATTATACAAATAAGCTTGTGTTATTCCAAAATCTTACTTGAATGTAATATAATTTTAAATTAGTATATGTAACAATGCAGCTGGACAATGTGAATAATATTTGAATGATATTGAAACTATTAACCTCATTAACCCTTGCTGTAAGTATATAGGCCACATTAGTGGTTCAAATCTGTGCACCAGCTGAGGCTAGTAGGCTTTCACAAAATTCATGACATGAGTTAGAAACCAGTCTCACACTGATGGGTCCTGTGCAGGAGGAGATCTGATACAGATTAAGGAAGAGCCTCCCTTGGTCTGATGGAATCACTTAAGCATGAGCTGCGAATGAGGGAGTGAAAATCCAAAATCAGCCTGTGTGATTATTTCGTTTATAAGATGGAGAGTAACATGGCTAACATCTGGTGCTTTTCAGAAGAAGTGAGAGCGAAGAAAGGTCTAGTTTCAATGCAGACAGAAATTTTGGAAGGAGTTCTATGTAAGAATGAAAATAGGATGTGAGATTGACAGTAAGCAAAAAGTATGTTAGAGAGCTCATGTTGGAAAAAGAACAAATGATTATATTTCAGTCCAGACTAAAGAGAGAAACATGAAAAATGTAAGAAAGCTCCATTAAGAAATCTTTGAAAAGGAAGACTGGATGGAGAGAGTAATAGACAACAATGGAAGAGAAATTATTGGAAAAAATTAAAGATGAAAAAGGGAAAGGTGTGTGGATTGATGGTTTGCCTGTTAGATATTATTGCGCATTTTGTGGTATGATTGGAAATAATGTGTTTGAAGTATGTAAGAAGTTGTTTAAAGTAGAGGTGCTACCTGATACTGTGAGAGAAGATAAAAACAGTTTTATTTTGTAAGAGGGAGAAAAAGAAAATGTAAATCATTGCAGGCCAATTGTTGAATGTATAGAACAGATTGATTGCTACAATGATTGCAAATAGAATGAGCATGTGACTGAGAAAATAATAAGTGAATTGCAAGTATGTGTAGAACCATGGAGAAACATAATAGGAAGTTTGGTATGTTGAGATGTGGTTGGATAGTATGAAGCGAATGCAACGGAAACAGGCAGAAGGTAAGCATTCCAGAGAAGATGATTGGATGGATTCAAGTTTCATACAGATTTTTTTAAAATCGAGAATGGGAGGGAAATTTAAACATGGAGGCTTAGCTTATCCATTACTTAAGGAATACCAGGAAGCTACATTAGCGGTAAATATGCTGGAATGGCTAGAACCCATAAATGTTAACAACTTGGTCCAAATTGAACAAGAGCTATCAGGTTTAAATAGCATTAAAATCCTCTTATCCCAAAAGAAGATCAATCTTAATTACATGAAACAGGGCGAAGCTATGGTTAGAGGGAACGGGAATATATGGAATAAATTGAATACTAAATATAATCTGATTCCATTCCCTTCGCCTATCACCCCGTTATTGGATCTAGCAATATATATTGAATCGCCTATTTTAGGGAGGATAGTTAAAGCAGGTTTTCACCTGCTGATGGAACTGTTCCCTGGAAACATACTTTCATTGGAGAATATAAAATTAAAAGCCCCCCAACTAAAGATCTCTTGGTTAGAATTTTTTATGTTGGAAAAAGCCTTGAAGAAGTCAGAGTTTTACTTGACCATACCAAGAGATTTAATCCAATTCGAAAAATTGATTATGGTTGAATCTAAAAAGCATCTTATATCCAAGTGTTACGAAATCATTAGAAGGCCACAAATGGTGAAATCTAAGAGCATGCAAGACTGGGAGGGAGACTTGGAGTCTAACTGGACCATAGAAGATTGGCATAGTTCATATGCGATCACGGATAGATTTGTTAAAAATCCCTCCTATAGAGAACTCCACTTTAAAATCTGTAATAGGTGGCACTACACACCAGTTAAGATGGCAATGATTAGCGGGCAAGATCATGTGAAATATTGCTGGCGTAATTGTAGCCGGATAGGCTCCCCTCTGCATATTTGGTGGCAATGTCCATATATCCAAAAATGTTGGGCTGAGGTTTTTGACCAACTGACAAAGATATGTGGGTTAGAGCTAAGCCCAGATCCAGTAATAATCCTATTACATATTTTTCCTCCACTGTCCTTAAAAGCTAAAGCCCTTATGTTGCAGGTTTTTATGGTAGCAAAATCATTGATAGCCTCCAAGTGGAAGCAGAAATACGTCCTGTCTTGGAATGAGGTTAAAACAAAAGTGGATAAAAATCGCCTGCTTGAATTAAACTTTATGGACTTGGGAGTTATAAAAGTAAAAAAAAACAGCCTCTCTTGGTCTTTATGGGATAAATATTTCCCCAGTATGTAATTGATGAAGCTACTGGTCTTACCCAGGATTCTCTGGCTACCCCCTCTTCGCTCGCCCGTTCCCGCTCTCTCTCCTGACCTGAAGCCATGAATGGAAGAAGTGTGAATGGAAGTGTGTTAAGTCTGAACCTAAATTTTAAAATAGCAGTTCTTATTATCAGTACGAAGCTATCGAGACCCTATTGAAAATTAAACTATATAATGAATTTAATGGAGCAAAGGATCAAAAGGGGATGGAAGGCTTTAAAAAAGAAAAAAAGGGAAAAAAGGAAAAAGAATAAAAAGTAATGGAAGGAAAATGAAGGAAAAGTAAGAAGGTTAAAAAAGTAAACACTGGAAGTGGTTTTCTTGATAATATTATCCAGAAGGATGTTATGTACAATATTATTATGTTCTCCCTTGTAATTTTATTGCTATTTGTGTAAAAAATAAAAAAAATTATTAAAATAAAAAAAAAGTTTTATACAGATTTTTTTTAAGCAGTTTGAAAATTAATATTTTTTTTCAACTAGAAAGTCTATTTTTGAACCTGGAGCGAGGCAAGGTTGTTCACTTTCTACACTTATATTTCTGTGCGATCATGCTTTAAAGGTGTGTTAGTGCCTGCTAACAGTGGGAATAGTCTGACATTTGTAGGCTAAATGGATAAATGAACTGTTATCTATAGTACGTTGGCTGCCTTGAAGCAGGGTAAAATGCAATTAGAATGTTTTTGTATGGCTAGTGGTTATTTGGTTATGTGGTAAATTGGAAGAAATGTGCATGTAAGCTTTTTGGAAGTGGAGATGATTTGAGTGTGGATGACCAGTGCGTTATGGTCAGTAGAGGTACTGGGAGGGAAATTTGTTATGAATTAAAAGGATTAGAAAGGTGAGAAAATGAAAATGAATTTCTGGTCTTAATCAATTTTAACATTGGAAGGAAAAGCGTTGATTGTGCAAACTGTACTAGAGATATAGAATGGCATCAAAACCTTTCAATATATTGAATGATTTTTCTGTATGTGTATTAAAATTAGTATTAAAGAAAGTGTGGGAGCATGCATGCTAAAATATGCTCCTGGAAATGTATTGAGGGCGATTTGGATTGCACTAGATAGAAGAAAGACAGTTTGTTTTTATACCACACTTTGTTTTACATTCAGGTGAAGAAGTATTTAAGGAAATATAATTTGCAAAGTGTGTCTAATGAAGAAGATTGGATGAAAGTAAGCGATTGACAAAAAGATAAAACAATTGAAATTATTGGGGGACTGAGATAGAGTGTGGAAAGTGGAAGAATGTGCACAGCAAGTGTCTAACAAATCCTCAGAAAGAAGTTGCATGCATGACGTCTGAAAAATGTCCAAGAGAAGGATTTGAACAGATTGAACATGTGTATGTGTTTTGGAAGTTTGATTTTGCAAAATAAGTATTGAAGTCTTTGATGAAAATGTTGAAAGAAAAACTGGAAAAAATCTTAATTCTGTAGTTGCTAGTAAATAATGAAAAGGAAACTTTGTGGAGAATGTGAGGAATAGGCTGCTGTTTAGGAAGGAAGACATTGAGATTACAAGATGTGTGGACAATATCCGTGGAAAGTTATATCTACATTATTGCACTGATAAGAAGAGGCATGGAGTGACTTACTCTTAAGGTGTCAGGAAGCCACAAATGGAACAAATAATGTAAATAGAAAATTATTTAAGCCTAAGATCAGGCACATTATCAGGCAAAGTGAGAGGAGTTTGAGGGACAGAAGAAGGGTGAAAACCAAGGGAAAGTTATAGGGAAAATGCAGAGGTTTAATGAAATTAGTGAAGGATATGGTTAAGGACTGTGGTTTAGAGAAATGTTACAGAAAAGGTTTAGTTTTTTTCCATAGAGAAGTAGAAAATAAAATATTAAAGTGTTTTCTTTTGTGATAGATTAAGTTTATATTATAATTATTTTAACCAAAACTTTAATTCTGTATATACATAAACTTCATATTTTATCAATAAAGAGCACTATCTGTTACCAAACTCATGAAAATCCATCCTGTGCTATGCTCAAAAGTGTTGTTATAACAGCAGGCATATGCTATAAAATGGCTAACATTAAAAGTGTAATATATTGTGAACCAACCTGTATGTCCTTTCTCATGAATATGAGCTCACAATATGTGCAGACTGCAGAGCAAACACTGTATTTCTTGAGATTCTGACCTGGATATAAGCTGTCTTATTTTGCACCAGGGCCTTCCATTTACTAGCTCTACCAATGCTGTTTACTTTGCTTTCAGAAACACTGATTTGATCCAAACAAAAGAACCAAAAGGGCCCATATAATTCCCATTTCTACCCTCCAAAATAATGTTGCTTATTATAATCCTCAGAATGGTATTATGCTTACTACAAGCATGCTTGAAGTCAGATGTTGTCAATGTCTAGATTTAAATAAAGCATAGAAATTAGCAAACGTTTCTCACATAATAATGTTTAATTTAAAGCACTGGAATACATTAAACTAATAACATATTTACTAGTTACACTTAAATCATTCCTTAAGCAGTATTTTCATGCAAATTTTATGTACACAATTGAAAGTCAGGAATGGTGTACCTTTATAGTTATGTAACAATAATTAATCAAGTAGTTTACACTCATTATGATGTCTTGCCTAATAAGTATCAAACCATTTGATGTTGTAATGTTGTAGATCAAAATAAACTACAGTTACAATTAACAAAAAAACATGAAAAACATTAAGAGACCTAATCATCATATTATTTGTTCCTTTTATATGTATGATTATATAGGGATACACAACTGCTAGTAGTTTTATTTACTTACTATGTTAAAAATTCACAGTACCTGGGAAGACAGGATTTTTAGAATTTGAGCTTTGCAGAATCATTGATTACTGTTTCATTTTAATAATTATATTTCTTTAAAATAAAACCGGAAGTCAATATTGATTCATAAGTCATTACAGTTCATTAATCTACATGACTATGTAAGAAAGCTGTAGTAAAAGAGCATTGTATGTGGAGATTCTACTACTCTGCATTATTCTTGCAAATCATTAATAGTAGCTGCTACAACTAGTAACTGGGTTTTATCCCAAGCAGAATATTATTATTGATTCCATCATTTATTGACATACATATAAAAAGTTGGAGCCCAATTCAATTGGAAGCCTGCATCTTGCGGTATACAGGCTATATGTCTGCAGGTGTGCTGCATTCGTGAACTCTGCTACAATTCCGGTGCTATTCAATTGAACAAGCCTGCAAGTTACAGGCTGAACGCCGAAGCAGTAAACCATGCACTCGTGCGTAGCAGCTCAGGATGGGAACATGATCAATTAAGCAAAGCTGTAACCACCCATTTCAAAAACAGCCAATAGAAAATGAGGCTGCCATCATTACATCAGTAAAACATGGAGGTTACATGTCAATTAATTAGGTTTGGGGGTCCGATGTGTGATGGGACTTGCAAAACTGCAAAATACAAAATAATAAAAATGAATGCCAATACTGTTCTAGTCCATGTGGGTGGCATGATATGTATTAACTCATTGATTCCTGAGACTGATATAACCCTAAAATGACAGATAAAATAATTAAGTTGTAATTGCTGATTTGCAAGCTTGAGACTGTTGTGCAATTATTTCTAATGTCTTTCATCACTTTCCCCGTCATTTACAGTGCAGTATTGAATTTTTATTTTCATTTACAGTGCTATGGACAGGGGTTAAATAGTGATTTGTCATTTTAGCGATCGTAACTCTTGCTGATGGGAGAGATCGAAGGCTTCGGGAGGCTGTAAGTTCCGGGTTTAACAATCGCAAGGTTTTCAAGGCTGTAACCCGTAAACCATTTGGACAGACGCCATTTGAATAGCTAAATTAACTTACGGCCTCACTTACGGGCTCCAGTAACTTACGATTGCTCAATTGAATCTGGGTCTTGGTATTCATTGTGCTCATACAAAGTTTAATTATACACAAATAGCTATATGATTATCTGAGATGACACTGTACTACTTGAATTCTCAATTGTATTTTTATTTAGCAAGCTATTAGTTTGTTAACATGCAAATTGTTAATCCTCAAAGACGTGCAATTTACTAACCATCTGTGTTTTCGATGTGATGTCAGAATACAATATATGTAACACAACAGCTAAACAAAATCATGTTACTTTGGCTTGTCTGTTATAAATTAAATGGAAGTAAAATTAATTACGAGCAATAGAATTAACAACTGGTTTAATTTGCCTTAGCATGTTTAGTCTTCCTCATCATTAATTAAAAGTGGTACATAATATCATCATTAGTTAAGTGGCAAATTACCAGTAGCTGGGAGTTTTAAAGTAGTCAGTAAATATTTGTGTAACAGTTTGGCAATCCATATTCTATTTGACATTATTTATAAATTAGTATGGGGACCTACTAACATACTGTATTTTACATTTGATACAGGCCATATTCTATTAGCTACTTGCAAATGCCTTGAACTCATAAATTTGGCTTTGGGTGTTTTTTTTTATTATAAATGTTTATATGTATTCTATTGACTTAAGAATTCGTTAGTGCCAATAAGTAATATTTGCAGAATATGTAGCAATATTTGGAGTTATTTTAAGTGTGTATAAATTTACGAATTGGGCAATTGAATCGGGCCCTACATAAGCAGTACAGTTTTTTATTTTTTATTGAGATGGCAGTTGGTATGGTATCCATTATATAGGTAACTGTCCTACTCTTTCATTAACAGACAATTTGGAAAATAGATTATTGTTCAAAGAGATCACTTTTATGGTAAGTAGTAGTTTAAAGTTACAGATTGGTTTATACAAAAATGTTATATACAAAATGGTTCATGCAATTTAAATCTCAAAGTAACTGCAGCAGGGTGAAATTATGTGGCAAGGTGGCAAGTACACATCCTGAGGCAGATGCAGTATTTCCTGCAAAGTTATCCTACTGATTTCATTTTTAATACCCTTACAGTGGCACTTAGAAAAAACCTCAGTCTGGGATTTAAACATATAAAAATAAATGTAACAATTTTTTTTTTATTTAATTAATTTAGTTTAATGATTTTGTTCTCTTTTACATTTAATTGGTTTATACAATAGTTCCTTCAAGAATGAAACTCATAAACTAAGGGCAACCGTGTGCATTTACATTAGGGCTATGTGTTTATAATATAATTATGGTGGATATTAGGAACCAATATATGCAGAGAGATGATACATGCTGATGGATGACAGTGGTAGTAGCATTCACAGTGAATTGAAGTAAAGGGAGTTGGTAAAAATGGATGTTACCTTGGAATAGTTTGTAGTATTGGAGACAATGAGAGTGAACTTGAGTAGTTCCCTCACATACACTCTCCTTTAGTTTATGGCCATCATATGTAATAGAAGAACCAATTATTTCCCATTACAAATACAGTGTAATTGGATTGAAGACAATATATCACTTTATTAATTGATGGAAGTATCCAAGAGTATAATATGGAACGACCCAAAGATATTCCAGTTATTGTCTTGATGTAAGATATGGACTATAAGAACATTCTGTTCAAGAAAATGTGAATCCGATTTTATGCAAGATTTTTACATGCTGCAAGTTGTGGTCATATTACCATTTCCTCTCTACATTTTTTAGACGTTCCAGGGAACAAATGGGTTTTTGATTAGTGCTTTGGGACAAACACTCTGAGGGTTAAAGAAACGCAGAGTACTTCTATTATTAGATAGTACAGAAAATCCCACATGTTAATTGTTTCAGGATTCATTAGCCACAGGAGTTATCTGAGAGAAACAACAGTAACTCTACTTAATGTGGCACCACACTAAGTACTAACAATTAATGAGATGGAAATGTACAAACTGCTTCAAATAACTGTGTATTTGAGAAAAATGTTTAAAGATTTTTCCTTTCTTTTCATAGCTAATCCTTTCTTATCATAGACACTTTTGTACAATACATAGAACTGTGCTTTAGGAAGATCAGCTGGATCAATTTACAGCAATAAAACTTAAAATATAACAAAAATAAATGTACATTATTATATTTTTATACATGAGAGTTCTGTTGCACAGCACTGATTCTTCATAGATGTAGCTATTCAGTACTTATTATAATGTAAAGGCAATTTTTTATCCTTCTATACACTTTGCACCATCACTTTTCACAGAAGCCACTACCTCACATGGTAAATTGCATTTCCACACCTCTTTATTCTCTTAACAAATGCCTTTAGCTTCTGGAGGTATCTCTCCTAACACAGGCACACCCCATATTTAGTGCCAGTTTCAAGTACTGCAAATGTAATTTAATCATATAAAATCACTACTGGTCAAATGTTCTGAAAGGAAATAATTATTATTTATAGCCTTATTAGATTGTGATACAATAAATTTAAAAGGGCTCTATTTAAGGAAACAGCATATTTTTTTTACAGAAGATTTAGTTAGTGAAGACCTTGCTTTTGGATAGAAGATCACTAACTAAAAACTTCTGTAAAAAAATATGCTGTTTCCTTAAATAGAGCCCTTTTAAATTTACTGAATCACAATTTAATAAGGCTGTAAATATGCAAGCAAAATCCAAAGGTTGATAACTTATGAACTGGGTTATTACCACCAGAGACAACTCATTAACCAATGCCCAGGAACATACCATACAACAATATAAATATTACCTTAAATAAGCATATGATCAACCATATGTAATTCTGTGGCAGCACAATAATGTAATATGTCTGAATTACCAGAATCATTATTGGACTTTGCATGGACATTTAGGTGCTTGGTCATTACAAAAATACCTAAATGTCCATGCATGGTCCACTACATTTGAATGCTTCTTTCACTATGACTTCTGCTGACTTCAATACATTATTGTTCTCTCAGCCCAAAACTCAATAACAACATAACATATTCAGACAATAAATTACCATTGCCCCCTGAGTTTATGAAAGTGCCCTAGGGATGGTGTAGCATCACTACAGAGAGCCTTGGTAGAGGGTGTGGTAAAACTACTGTTTATTAAAGTGCTCTCATACATTCTCCTGTGTCCTCTGTAATGAACAGCATGTTTGCATTCAACTTTCTCATCAACCTATTAATTTAACATTTCCTCAACCTACTGGAAAATCCATCTCCTACAATACTGCTTCTCCAATGTATCTCTCTCGCTGTACCCTGAATAATAACCGTGTATTTAGACCCGAGGACAAAGCAAAGTGACTAGCTTATGCTCATAATGTATTTTTTCAATTTGTGGTAATCTGTTACTCTCAAGCTATTACAGACCACATGGAACAACAACCACATTATTTCATAAGTTGGTGCCTATCTTCTTCACTTCATTGACATTCTTGGTAGTATTTTCTTCAACTTTCTTTTTTTTACATCACATAGTTAACCTTTCTCTCCTCAACCCACAATCTAGTTTAAGCAAGTTTAATGGTTGATCCTGCTTCAGTGGAGTATTAGTAATTGCATATTATTACCTCACATTTGGATGTCACAGTGAGTGATTTCTGCATAGGGTATTCCCGCTGACTTAATAAAAGCAGCCATTAGCTTGTCTGACTGTATAAAAGTAAAAGAAATACTGCCTTGCATAAGTATGGATCTAGTTGTTCTTTCTACTCTGAGGTACATTTTGTGCTTCTTGAACCGAGTTATTATTGTAATAAACATAAGACTGAAAGAACTCTTACCTAAAATTATAATTAAACAATTCACACCCAAATAATCCATAATGACACATGACAGTGAAATGTCTTATTGTATTATTGTAATGCTTGGTTGCACTTGTGTTTGGTCAGATACATATTACACTTGGTTTGACCCGTGAAAGAGGTAGCATTCATCTGCTTATTTATACATAGGGTCTAGGTGTACAGTTTATCTCCCTCAACCTTGACATCTACAGACACACTCCAGACTTTCATTCTTATTCATTTATTTTACTTTGTTTATATTCTACTTGTAACTATTGTATTGTGAACATTATTGTAAAGCAAATTGGAGACATGAACTCCATATATTTATAATATCCAGACACTTATAATGATAATGGAAAATGGCGTGCAAACTCGTAGACTGCTCACCTTTGTAGAGAATATGATATATTTTCTATCAGTCTTTAATGCCTTTTATGTAACCTTGCTACCAACACACTATATTATATGTATCATTTTGTAAAGTTCTCTGCAAGTTGGGGATAATAAAGGTAATTTATTAAAAATAAAAAAAAAGCTACTTTGAAATTATCCAGTTCTATCAGGCCATGTTGCAATCTGTCTCCTTGACCATATCTTCTCACAAAAGATACACAGCCTCACTACTATAATAACTATAACATCAAACTCAGCTCTCACAATACACTCTAATAATATATAAATTGTATTGAAAACAGATCACACAACACATTTAATCAATTCAGGAACATAAACCTTTTAAACATCAATGGAAATTGATTATTTTTCATAAATATAAAACAACTTAGTAATTATAAAAATGTAATAGAATGTATTAGTTCCTGTATAATGGTTTATAGATGGAGTGCCTATAGAGTAATGTGTCAGACACCTCACTATTAAAGACCTTAGATGTTTTTAACCTCAAATAAAAACAAAAGACTCATCAAAACAGTGATAAAAAAGAGTTCAGGCAGATGGATAACCATAAGCGTTGGAGCAGAAAACGGAATTGAAAGAATTTTTATTAAACAGTAAAAATAATGTGCAAATAAACTACAGCAACTGTAACACGTGTTCCTTTACTTATTCTATGTATAATAACATGCTTCCTAACATCTGTTATCATGGAGTTGCTACATATATAACATAAAAAAAAATTGCTCCATAAATGGATATAGTTATCAACATCATATTTTTGTAGGTCAGTGATAGATTTTTCAACCTAACATAGCTTGATCTGATATATGTTGCAAGATATAATAACATTTCAGGAGGAACTGCTAGATTGTAAACACTGATTGTAAATAAATAAAGATATATACAGTGGATATAAAAAGTCTACACACCCCTGTTAAAATGTCAGGTTTCTGTGCTGTAAAAAAATGAGACAAAGGTAAATCATTTCAGAACTTTTTCCACCTTTATTGTGACCTATAAACTGTACAACTCATGGTTGCATAAGTCTGCACACCCTCTTATAACTGGGGATGTAGCTGTGTTCAGAATTAAGCAATCACATTCCAAATCGTGTTAAATAGGAGTCAGCATACACCTGCCATCATTTAAAGTGCCTCTGATTAACCCCAAATAAAGTTCAGCTGCTCTAGTTGGTCTTTCCTGAAATTTTCTTAGTCGCATCCCACAGCAAAAGCCATGGTCCACAGAGAGCTTCCAAAGCATCAGAGGGATCTCATTGTTAAAAGCTATCAGTCAGGAGAAGGGTACAAAAGAATTTCCAAGGCATTAGATATACCATGGAACACAGTGAAGACAGTCATCATCAAGTGGAGAAAATATGGCACAACAGTGACATTACAAAGAACTGGAGCTCCCTCCAAAATGTATGAAAAGACGAGAAGAAAACTGGTCTGGGAGGCTACCAAGAGGCCTACAGCAACATTAAAGGAGCTGCAGGAATATCTGGCAAGTACTGGCTGTGTGGTACATGTGACAACAATCTCCCGTATTCTTCTTATGTCTGGGCTATGGGGTAGAGTGGCAAGATGAAAGCCTTTTCTTACGAAGAAAAACACCCAAGCCAGGCTACATTTTGCAAAAACACATCTGGAGTCTCCCAAAAGCATGTGGGAAAAGGAGTTATGGTCTGATGAAACCAAGGTTGAACTTTTTGGCCATAATTCCAAAAGATATGTTTGGCGCAAAAACAACACTGCACATCACCAAAAGAACACCATACCCACAGTGAAGCGTGGTGGTGGCAGTATCATGCTTTGGGGCTGTTTTTCTTCAGCTGGAATTGGGGCCTTAGTTAAGATAGAGGGAATTATGAACAGTTCAAAATACCAGTCAATATTGGCCCAAAACCTTCAGGCTTCTGCTAGAAAGCTGAACATGAAGAGGAACTTCATCTTTCAGCATGACAACGACCCAAAGCATACATCCAAATCAACAAAGGAATGGCTTCACCAGAAGAAGATTAAAGTTTTGGAATGGCCCAGCCAGAGCCCAGACCTGAATCCTATTGAAAATCTGTGGGGTGATCTGAAGAGGGCTGTGCACAGGAGATGCCCTCGCAATCTGACAGATTTGGAGTGTTTTTGCAAAGAAGAGTGGGCAAATCTTGCCAAGTCAAAATGTGCCATGCTGATAGACTCATACCCAAAAAGACTGAGTGCTGTAATAAAAAAAGGTGCTTCAACAAAGTATTAGTTTAAGGGTGTGCATACTAATGCAACCATATTATTTTATTTTTATATTTTTTCTTCCCTCTTCCTAAAAGATTTCAGTTTGTTTTTCAATTGAGTTGTACACTTTATAGGTCACATTAAAGGTGGAAAAAGTTCTGAAATGATTTATCTTTGTCTCAATTTTTTTACAGCACCGAAACCTGACATTTTAACAGGGGTGTGTAGACTTTTTATATCCACTGTATATATATATATATATATATATATATATATATATATATATACAACAATGCAGGAACGCTAAACAGGGCATTTTATAGCCATAGCACTCAGAAGGCACTATTGCAATTCGGAGAGCACTGAGCGGGGATTTAAAGGGCTAAGCATAATTTGGCGCTCAGAAACCTCACTATCACAAGTTTTAGCGATAATCGGGGAATTACTGTTTGCTCATTTGTCTCTTCTATTTTATTAAAACCAGTTTGTTGAATTAGCTTTCTATACCTGAATGTGAGCACATTTAGCATTATAAGGTTAGTATTAAATAGTCAATAGGTAAGGATGATTGCTTTGAAATTTTGAATCTTCCTTTTAGTTTTGAATGTTGTTACTGGTATTATCTGTCAACTTGTTTTAATCATTTTGTCATTTATAAGCTAACAATATTATATTTTATTAAATCATAATAATGGCGTTGTCAGAAGTGATATCATAGGAGTCTAGCGCAATGTCATAATATCATGGTTGATGTAATTTTTCATATTATGTTTGATGTCATCAGTGCTATCATGGTTAGTGTCATTGTTGTTGTTGTTTAGTCGTTCAGTCATGTCTGACTCTCCGTGATCCTATAAACCGCATCATGTCAGGTACATCTGTCAGTCACTGCCCCTCTGAGCTCCATCCAGTTCAAGTTCATTGCTTCAGTGACCTCATCTATCCATCTCTTACATCTTCTTGTGCCTTCAATCTTTTCTCTAGAGAATCCTGTCGTCTCATGATATGACCAAAATATTTTAGCTTCAGCCTCATGATCATATCTTCTAGTGAACAGTTTGTCTTGATTTCTTAAAGTACTGATTTATTGGATCTTCTTGCAGTCCAAGGGACTCCAAGTAGTTTTCGCCAACAACACAATTCAAATGCATCAATTCTATGGCGTTCCGACTTCGTTATGGTCCAGCTCTCACATCCGTATGTTACTACAACCTTTGTTGATAGCTTAATATCTTATATTTTTACTAGCTTGTCCAAGCTTGCCATAGGTCTCCTCCCCAGAAACAAACTTGTTTTTAATTTTAATGACTAAGGTCACTATCTGCAGAGTTCTTGGATCCCAGGAAAATAAAATCTGTTGCTGCCTCCACTTCTTCCCTGTCCATTTGCCAAGAACTGAGATTGCCGTTTGCCATGATCTTCGTCTTTTTAACGTTGAATAGCAGACCAACTTTTGCATTCTCTTGCATTCCAATACATCCTGCTTTCAGGTAACATGACACCCCTGAGTGGTGACATTTCTTTGAGTTTAATCTCAGGGCCTAGCATGGCTCAGGACCATTCACAGGAACTCAAACAATCATAACCCATCATTCAAGAAGAACACCGTTGATTAGTGTAGAAACAGACTGAAACTCTATTCTTCTTGCACACATATTAAAAAAAAAAAAAAGACAATAAAACAAAAGCAACAAAACAATCTGGCCTTCTGAATCAGGAGCTCTATTAGACTTCATTGGAGCAAGTGGGAAGAACAGCCCAGGTCTCAGGATCTGGGACATGACAATTATATTTAAATTATTTGTATTTTTTTACATTAAATAGAGGTGACAATTGTATTTGTAGCTTTAATATATAACAATTAGGGCATTTGTATGTTATGTTCCTAGGCAACGTGGTTTCCTGACATGTATTAACCCCTTGAGTACTGAGTTGTGTGTTACCCGAGATGTTGTCTAATGAAAAGGGCAAAATAATACAATATCATTTATAATTACACATATGTTGATATTGGACTGTTAAGTGTCAAATAATGTTGAAATATCCTAATTTTTAAGTGTTTTTTGGTGGTGTACTGTCACTTTAACTACTGCTGCTGCACTCAGCAAAAGTTTAAAAAGCCTTTGCGAGTGATCTTTGGTACCCGTAATATCTCCTTCAGTTTTTTGCAGTTACGGCACTGCCCTGGTTTGCGAATGATCAGTAAAATCTTATTAGCATATGGTTTTGGTGTAAAAGTCTAATGTAGTAACATTGTAATGTTTAAGCAAGGTAAAAATCTATGGAGATTTTTGCTGTGCTTTTCAACTTTGTCATCCAGCAATCACACGTAGCATTTATCTTGCAATGTTTTAGGATGGGGGAATAGCAAAGCAAGGAAGGATTTACTTTGTTACTACGGCACCCGTATTTGCAATAGAGGGGATTTAAACAGTGTCCTAAGTTTGCGAATTTTCAATCCTATAGGGTGCTTTAGGGAAAGATCTATGCACCCTAAATTCTAAACTCCAAGACTGGGCTTTGTGTTTTTGCCTTAACCCATGTACAGCACTACGGAATATGTTGGCATGTTACAAAAAAAGGTAATAATAATAATAATAATAATAATAATGCAGTACAGAGCTCATTAATCATTCAGGCAGAGGCAACACACTAAATACCTTGACTTCTATTGACCATAATTCCATGCATTCAGCATAATTTTTAAAGAGTAAAATATTTTTTCCACATGCTTTTTCACCCTCTGTCTAATGGTGCAGAACACATATGGTGACTTCCGTGGCCCATTAAATTAATGTTGTTTTTTTTTCCATTATATGCATGGAACCAGATGGGATTAATAATTTTTTAAAGTTAAATAAATTGCTTTGAAAATAAATTATGTTTGCAATAGCTGCATACATATAATCTCTCTCTCTCTCATTGTTCTCTGATTTAGCTGTGAGCTCTGAACCCACCCAACCATGTTATTCCACCCTGCAGCATTACTTCCTGCGGTCTCTACCAAAAAGGTCAAAATTTGTACCTGGCTGCTCTCTTCCATGTACTTAGTTATGTAAATACCCTGCATTTAACTTTGTAAGTACACTGAACTTTTCTATATAAGACATATTTTTTCTGATAACCACTGCCTGTTTCTTACCAAACATATGAAACCCAGGAAACTTATATATACCTTTAAACATCACCTAAAAGGTTGCCTAGCCTTGACTCGTTGGCAGGCTATCTCTACACAGTGTAAAATTATCTATTGTTTATTTATTTTTTAATTACACTAATAACAGCCTGAAAAGGTAAGGTCTTTGGTCTGTTTACAAACAGACTCCTGACTGCCAATGATTAACAGCAAATGCTGTAGAAAATGTTGCACACATAGATTTATGGCTTTTCCTTGGGTTCTGGAATGCATTCAGCTACTGGATAACTCCCAAGTCACATATTTAGCAGTTTGAAGCAGTAATTTCTCTGCACAGATTTTTTGAGAAGTTTAAATCACTCTCTGTTTCTGCTCAAGTAAACATACACTTCTTTTAGGATGTTTTATGTGACAATGCACCTATTTAAAAAAATCAAAAAGTATTTCAATATGTTTTTATGAGTATGTTACAGTGGTGTGCTCCAAGTTGTGCTGAATTAACTGTTCTTTTAATACTTTCAGAGTATAATGTGATGTGTTCGTGCATAAAATCATAATTTACAATGTGTATTCTCAGACTTTAAAGTGGCAGTAATGCCTAGATATAATTGCCTTGTATGCTAACGCACACTGTGAGAAGTTTAAATATATGTAAAAGATATGTGATAAAAGATACAGTAAGTGCAAGTTCCAAAAAAAAAAAAAAAAGAAAGAAGCACAATGACATTAATCTTCATCATATCTGCTTTTAATAGACATTCTACTTAAGCATCAGTAAAGTGCACTTATGCCCACATAACATTTTTAAACCATTTATGGCAGGAACTTCATTCATGAGTTTAAAGATATGTCATTATTTATGCCTGGTGCGCATTATTATACACTTAAATACGTTTTATAAAAAAATATATATTCATAAGTAATTTCATATGGTAATTTGAATAAATAAAACCGAGATCTGAACATAATAGTACTATAAAGTGGTGGCACAAAAGCTATTATGTTTATCTGTAGTGCTTTGTAATTTCAGGATTGATTGCACTTCGAGAGATTTTTCTATGAAAAGGCAACAAAGGAAGTAAATATGTCTAAATTTCAAATAATACCTGAATACGGTATTATATTAGAACAGTAATCAATGTATGTTTGATCATTTTAAAATACTAAGAGGGGAAATGTTTATGAACTCTTGGAGATGTTAAATATTAACACATTTGCTCAGAGGGTAATACAGGAACGGAAAAGCTCTACAAGAGTTCAATACTTCTTTTATATCAATGTTTTTAGCATTCCATTCAGAAAAATCTAATATTTATTATTTTAGGATTTAATACAGTAGGATTGTATTATTGAACCTACTGCTTTAAAGGCTCAGTACATTTCAAAATATGGATCTTTGTCACCCTTCGGTTATTAGTAACTGCCCCTACTATTTCTAAGAAACAGGTCAATTATCAAAATGAAGATGCATATCTTCAGGACTACAGACCTTTGTACCTACTGGCTATCAGCTTTATTAAATTGCGATTCTGTACATTTAAAAGGGCTCTATTTAAGTACACAGCATATTTTTTTACAGAAGTTTTTAGTTAGTGAAGACCTTGCTTTTGGATAGAAGACGAACTAAAAACTTCTGTAAATAAAATATGTTGTGTGCTTAAATAAAGCCCTTTTAAATTTACCGAATCGCAATTTAATAAGGCTGTATATGTTCCTCTGAAATATAATGTTGATTGTGTATTTAAGGAGCCAGTACACTTACTTTTCATGTTAAACATATTTTTAGTTCACCATAAATTAACATTAAAAATACATGTGCAAATAGCCGCTAAGCAAAGCGGCTATCAATTGATTGACGTTTAATCTCCATGTTTTACTGATGTAATGATGACGGTCTCTTTTACTGTTTCTAAATTGGTAGTTATGGCCTTGCTTAATTGATCATGATCATGCTCTGAACTGCTACATACGATTGCATGGTTTACTGTTTAGGCTTTCTGCCAGGTAGTTGTGGGCTTGATCAATTGAATCACTCTGTAACTGTTGCAAATTTCAATTGAATAGGGGCCAAAGTTTAACTCATTAATGCTGAAGCTTGAATATTATTATCTCAGTTGAAATCTTTTACTTCCTTTCAGTAGTGCTTAGGACAAGAGATGGGGAGGGGTACAGCAGATGCCATTAATATGGAAAACTAAAGCTAAAGCTTTCCTTTGCTGACTTTTGCACTTTATTTTTTATGTTAATTAATGGTGAACTAAACTAGGTTTAACATTTACCCTTTGACATACAAAGGTTTCAGATAGCTACAATAGGATATAGGTAACCTTTTAAATCAATATTTAATGGAACTGGAAAGTTTATGGATTCGAAATATACAGTATTATACCTATGTAGCTCTTACTTTATTTTATGAAGAAGTGCTTAAAAGCTGTGTTTCTTCCTGTCCATGTCCCTTTAGGTTATACAAATTAAAGGAATATGGAACCCATTTTTTTTTCATGCATTTAAAGTAGCAAACTTTAAACATTACCAAATTTGTGTTTTGCATGAAAAAAATATTAAATAGAACCGTAATAAACTTTATTAAAACTAACAGTAAGTGTACAGAATATACATATGTCTGTAGGTTGAATTGGCAGACAAGTATGACTCATATCCACATTAATGCCCACTCGCTGACAGGTGCAAGACCCAAAATCAATCAAACATTTGGTCCGGGGGGGGGATTTCTGCTCCTGTTTTTTCTGCATCATTTAAAAAAAGAAAATACAACACCTCATCAAATACCCCTTTCCAGATGCACATTCCTGTGTGTTTTGTGACAAAAAAGTAAACGTCATTAGTGTGTACTTCCAAGCATAAAAAAGCTGCTTTCATTTTAACATCTCTATGATAGGATTAGTATTAGTATTAGTAATGTACTACTTTGCTTGCTGTACTCCATACATTGTAGTTGTCTCACTCTTGCCCACCATAAGCAAAATGAATTTCTTGATAGTAGTCTTTTCAGAAAAATCATGGTATGAGTTAGAAATCAGCTCCACAGTGATGACATCCAAAAGAATGAAATGGGACTGGCTGTTGGTAGGTTACCCAACTCATGCATATCCATCATATGCTATGCTCAAAAGCAGTGTTATAACAGCAGGCATATGCTATAAGAGGACCATGCTAAAATGGCTTATGGATCAGAAGACTATAAAAAAAAAGTGAGTCCATTTGCATATCCCCATCCAGTTTCTCACAGTGTACAGCAAACATTGTATTTCCTGGAATTTTGAGCTCTAAACCAGATTTCAAGATTTTCATGTTTAGAATAATAGAAGATTTCAATCTTGTTTATAGATAGGGGGGGTAAGTGGCTCTAGGTGCAGACTTATTTGTAATGAACCATTAATAGGGTGCCACTGAGGGTCAAAAAGACATATCACAAAAACTAAGACAAAGGTTCCCTCTTATAGGGCCTCATTCTATTATCGTCCGTAAATCGGCCGTAAGGCTGCGATTCCTTGCGGGGGTTCAGTTAACTCGCGATTCTATTATACGGCCCCGCAAGGATCTCCTTTTACGGCCGGCCGCATATCTTGGAACCGGCCGTAATCTGTGAAATATAAAAACTCAAAAATAAATTCAAGCCTGCACTGTACAGCTCTGTAAATGCTAGGGATCATATTGGGGGACATGAGGAATAAAAGGAACCCACTCTCAAGCTTGCACATCTGCCCAAACCCGAGTTCAAATTAACTGTTTATTTTCCGGCTGCGGCGTGGGTGTGTTTGAGGTGCTCCAAGCACTCTGGACTTTTTACATGGATATTTTACGGATATTAAAAATAAAATATTTTACGGATTTGAGTACAGGATAATTATGTGCTATTTTTTCTAACACCTAAAATCCCTTTATAGTCTTCTCAAAGTGCAGGATGGCTTTATTTGAGCTATTTTATGTGCTTAATTGGTGCTAGCGAGACCTCTTTCCTGCAAGTAAGCTGCGGCTCGTTTTTAGCCTTGCAGAGAGGTTTCCCGGAGCAATTGAATTGCAAATCTCTTGCGGCCGTTTTAGATCAAAGGCTTTCCTCCGGCGCGAGCGGCCGCAAGAGATAGCAAGGCACCGTCCGCAAGCCTGCCGGAGCCTCCGGCCGTAAGGGAATAGAATAGCAGAATAGCTTGCGGCCGGTCCTTGCGGCCCCGCAACGGCTGCGGCCGATAATAGAATGAGGCCCATAGTGCACACCTATATTCCCATTTCTCTTAAAGAGACAAAACTAAGTAAATAAAACGTAGCTTTTAATAACTTTGTTAAAATCTTTAAAACATATTCAGACGCCGCATTTCATTCAGGGATTAAAAATAACCTACTGTGCTAACACTCATGATGACGTCCTAACTCCACGCCAGTGCGCTGCTCTTTATTCCATGGACACAGTGTAATAAAGAATAACTAAGACTGATATTTAGAAATGATTGCATGAGAGGCCCAGCAGCACAACCAGGCTCTAATTTAAGAGATTACTCAAGATCAAAAAGAATATATCCGAGAGCAAAAGCAATATTATTAGCACTTTATAAACACAACCTTTATAATTGAATCAGACATAGCCCTGACTCCTTAACAGCACCTTAGAACCCTTTTTTTTGCACTTGCACTTTAATTAAAGATTGCACCAGACACTTAGGGCCTCATTCTATTATCGGCCGTAAGAGATGCGGGGCCGCAAGGACCGGCCGCAAGCTATTCGGCTATTCTATTCCCCTCCGGCCGGGGATTCCGGCAGGCTTGCGGCCGGCGCCTTCCGATCCCTTGCGGCCGCACGTGCCGGAGGAAAGCCTTTGATCTTAAACGGCCGCAAGAGTTTCGGCCGTAAGAAAATCCTGGTTGCTATTCAATTGCTCCGGGAACCCTCTCTGCAAGGCTAAAACCGAGCCGCAGCTTACTTGCAGAAAAAAGGTCCCGCAGGCACACAATTAAGCACATTTTAAAGCCATAATAAAGCCATCCTGCACTCTGAGGAGACTATAAAGTGATTGTAGGTGTTAGCATTCATAGCACAACCTTCCCCTACACTCAAATCCGTAAATAATTTTTTATTTTATTTATGTCACATATCCATGTAAAAAGTCCCGAGGGCTTTGAGCACCTCAGACCCGCCCACGCTGCGGCCGGAAAATAAACAGTTAATGTAATCTCGGATTTGGGCTGATGTGCAAGCTTGAGAGGGGGTTGCTATTAATCCTCATGTCCCCCATAATGATCCCTAGCATTTACAGAGCTTTACAGTGCGGCGCCGTATAATTGAATTGCAAGGTAACGGGAGCCCCGCAAGGAAACGCAGCTTTGCGGCCGATTTACGGCCGATAATAGAATGAGGGCCTTAGTATTTGCCAGTTTTCACAGTAGGTTATATTGATATAATCACTGAATGAAATGCAGCGTTTGAATATGTTATAAAGATTTTAACTAAGTTATTAAAAGCTACGTTTTATTTACTTATTTTTGTCTCTTTAAGAGAATTGAGAATAATAGGTGTGTACTATAAGAGGGAACCTTTGTCTTAGTTTTTGTGACTTGTTTTTAGATATACCGATTTTGCTCGCCATACTCTGTACTACGAAGGGTTTATGTAATTCTTGACCACTATAAGGTAAATCAATGTAGAGTAACTATATAGTGCAGTTTCCCAGAGTGCAGAGCAAACATTGTATTCCCTTTGAGGTTCAAACAAGATTTCAAACTTGTTTTCAGATATACAAATGTTGCTTGCCATACTCTGTTTATCTCACTCTTACCCACTATAAGCTAAATTAATCTGTGGTTAGTTTATATTAACTTAAACATATAGGGCCTCATTCAATTGAGAAATTGTAAGTTGATGGAGCCCGTAATGTAGGCCATGAACGAATTTGCTATTCAATTGGCGACTTTTTGTGAGCCGCAAATGGTCTACGGATTACGGGCCAAAAATACCCGTGGTTGTTACAGCGAGAACTTACACCCCATCTAAGCCTTTGGTCTTTCATGTTTGTAAGAGTTACAATCACAAATCACTATTGAATTGCTACTATTACGCAAGCCCGCAAATGTTTGCGCACCTGTAAACATCAAATGTAGAGGAAAATCCTATGGGTAGCAGATAGGACCCGCAAAGGGGTTAAAGATGTTTCCGTAGCACTGTAAATGCAAATAAAAAATCAATACGGCACTGTAAGAGACAGGAAAAGCGATGAAAGATATTATAATTAATTGCACAACAGTCTCAAGCTCACAAACCAGCAATAAAAAAAAATATTATTTTTATGTGTCATTTCAGGGTTATATCGATCTTGAGGCCACCCATAAGGACTAGAACAGTATTGGCATTCATTTTTATTATTTTGTATTTTGCAGGTTTGTGAGTCCGATCGCATATCAGACCTCTAAACGCTAATTGATTGACATGTAACCTCCATCTTATACTGCGGTAATGATGATGGTCTCATTTTCTTTTGGTTGTATCTAAATGGGTAGTTACAGCCTTGCTTAATTGATCATGTTCATGCTCTGAAATGCTACATACGATTGCATGGTTTACGTTTCGGCTTTCGGTCCGTAACTCGCAGGCTTGTTCAATTAAATTGCTCCATAATTGTAGCAGAGTTTAAGCCCGCAGCAGGCCTGAAGTATACCGTGAGTTACAGCCTTGCAATTGAATGAGGCTCATAATCAACATCATACTTGTGTACATTATAAGGTACTAATGACACTGTTACCAATATCCAAATCACTGTAAGCAGTAGATGTACAGTTGAAATATGATTCTGTGTGCTAATGTGAACATGAGCATGATTTGGATCCACCAGTTAGCTTTATTAGCGCCTCTGATTATTTAATTAGGCAGTGACAGTATCGCATTCTCTCACAGCCATTAAATATTCATATTATTATTTCAATAAAATACTGGAGTTTTTCCAAGCCTGGATACATAACTCTACCTTGTATTTTATATCAGTCACATCAGTCAAAAAACGCTTTAGTACTTTGGGTAAAATAATATTTTAGATTATATTTTTTATAAGAAGCAGTAACATACGAAAGCCAGATTTTTTGATCCCATGGTTAGATAAGGTTTTGGGGTAACGTCTGTGTGTAATACTTTTGGGTAAGTTTATGCAGAACCCATTAATACATCAAAGATCATTGTTTTCCACACAAAACTTAGATACACAGTATGTGCATCCGTACTGTATGTATGCATACTGCAAATATTAAATACTAAGGGCCTCATTCAATTGAGATTTTGCCAATTGAATAGGCATCTAAATAAGCAGATAGCATATTTTTTTTAAAGAAGTTTTTAGTTAGTGAACTTCTATCCAAAAGCAACGTCTTTACTAACTAATAACTTCTTTAAAAAAAATATGCTATCTGCTTATTTAGAGCCCTATTCAATTGGCCAAATCGCAATTGAATGAGGCCCTAACAGTTTACAGCACTGGGAATTCTGTGATATAAACTGTTATATATTCAGTCCATTCAGTACATAGTTCTGCGTTTTATTTTTCTTGTCCTTGACATTTCAGTTTTAGGTTAACCTATTCAGGTTGTGGTTGAAGATGTCAAGAGACAGTACAGAGTAGTTGCTCTTGTACTCAGTCTTGAATTAAATCTTGCATACAAGTGTGAATTGGTTTAGCTAGTTAACTATATATGGCTCAATATATGTCCTAAAATACATTGTCTGGCCACCAGCGAGTCAGACATGGGTGTATATATACTGTATGTTCTGTCTGTGAGTCAAGAAAATAAGTAAATACTATTTTTTTTCACAGTTACTGTCTTTGTTAGCCATACATGTTTGTAAAACATTTATGCTTGGTATTTTCAGAATCAGGAGATTCAGGGCTTATGTTAATTATCTTATTTTTTTAATGGCAATATTGATTTTTTAATCCTTTTTTCCATAATTGTCATACATTATTTTAAGAATATGACATTTACAGAATATTGAAAGAATCAATGGAAAACTAAAAAAAACTCTTTAAGGGAAAGGCTGAAGGGTCGCTGAAGTATACTCATTATTTTCCTGTGCTGTCATAGCATGACATTTCTCTCTTAAAGTGTGCTTTTGTAAAATCACACAGTGATCCAACAATTTACATTATTAATTCAACAATTAATAATTAACAATTATTTTATTTGACTCCCAACATTGGGTTAACCTATTCAAATTTAAATGCAAATTCTCCCAACCCAAATAATTCGAATTTTCCTTACAGGTGTAGCCAAAATAACAGAAGAATCTAGTGACAGTTGCATCATGAGTGTGCATTAATATATTAGTGTACATGTAATTACTGTAAAAATAAAAATAGCACTGTACATAATCAAATGGATGACATACATCAATTATGCATAATACAAACATGCATGAGATAGACAAACTCTGTATTAATGAATTTTGGCCAAGTTTTGCAGTGCATCTTGGTATAAAAAAATCTATCCAAATTATGCCATTTGAGAGTAAAGTTAGAAACTCTTACAAAAGTAGTATAACTGCATACATAACATACTCATAGCAATTAAAATTGGTGTGTATGTCCATTATTGATGCTCCACCTCCAATCGTTCTATACCTGCACAAATTGGGTTCAACCTAATATAATTCTAGTTTTATGTGGATTAAATTATTACACTTGGGTTTACAGTTCATTAGATATAATGTTTAGAATAATTCTGGAACAGGAAGCATGGACATATTATCCATTCATCTAAACATTAATTAACATCGTGGAAAGAGATCTACAAACAGACTTGCATTTTAGCAATATCATAAATCACAAGGAACCTACTGTAATTTCCTCCCACATTTCTGAGTAGATTGAGAAGGGAACTTTCAGTTTCCCATGATTATATCGTTCCTCCGCTCAGTGTTTCCTGAAATCTCTCTTATCTGCTGTAATAGTGTGTTGAATAGAAAGCTGAAAAACAAGGCATGTTTATTGTTAACCTTAATGTCATTGATACAAAGCAGATAATTGCTATACTTAGGACATCTGGCTAACATAAGGAAATGTGTTCCAAGTGTCAGTGGAAATACAATTAAACTTCTAATTTCATTATTAAGCAATGAAGTGAATGCAGTCATATAACTATATGTGTGGTGTGTATTTATTTCTAGCAGCAAATACTATGCTTTGGGATTAGGGGTGGTTCAGTGTTAAAATGCACTAATAACACTGCTCTTCTGATCCAAAGAGCTTCTATGTACCGTAATTCTGCATCACAGACCTTAGCCAAATGATTTAATCTCTCTGCACCTCTGGAATGGGTGACTAAACATCATTATTTGAATAAGCCATTTACCGAAATTGAACCTCTGCCAAGAGATATTTGTCCCTTGGATAGTATTTGCAAGGTGCAACCAAAGTGTATTTGGTGGTGTATTTCTGAATAGACCCATGAGGCCCAGGAGGCAACAAACTGCCTTCACTTGTTGTGCAGTGCCACTAAGAGGACCACGTTAGTGGTTTTATAAAGTGCTCTGTAAAGAATAGTTATGTAGGGCTTAATAAGAAAAAATATTTATTAAACATTTCAGTTAAACTATGAATTACTCTTTTAAATCATGGCCCAGGCGGTAAAAGCTTCAAATCTATCCAATCTCTGAATGATGCCTCTGAATTGGGAGCTGCCCAGGGACACGTACAAATTGAAAACCTTTAGAGACCACTAATACACCAATTGTTTGCGGGTAGTAGTGTAACATGAGCTGCTAGCAATGTACACAAATACACCTTCTAGTCTTCTCCCACTATTGTACTGCCTGTCTGGCCAGTAATCTCATTTGGTCAGTTCCCACTCTATAGACAATTCAGAAGGTGGCGAGACAAAGAGCTCACATTGCCTGTGGCCATGATTAAAATAGTAATTAATTGTTTTAATGCAATTTTTATCGGGCCCTACCTAACTATTAGTGGTATCAGAATAGTGTGTGCATATGCACAGAAATGTCTGTATTCTGTGTTTCTGTCCCTAAATGTCTGATGTATTGTGTATATAAATGAACACACACAGTTATATTCTATATAAGTGTGTGGATCAGTGTGTGAGAGCTCTGGCAAGACTGTGTGCCATGAACCAATGTGCCATTTCAATGTGTGTGGCTTTCAAATAAGTAATAAGAGTGGGTTTAATTAGCAAAAGGGTATGTGTGTGTACTGGTGGAATATTACACGTACATTTTATAATTCGGGTAGACAATTCTCAGTACACAGCCTTTGCTTTCAGTTTTTACTTAAACATCTTATAATTGTGAAACACAATGGGCCTCATTCTATTAGCGGCCGCAGCCGTTGCGGGGCCGCAAGGACCGGCCGCAAGCTATTCGGCTATTCTATTCCCCTCCGGTCAGGGATTCCGGCAGGCTTGCGGCCGGCGCCTTGCTATCTCTTGCGGACGCTCGCGCCGGAGGAAATCCTTTGATCTAAAACGGCCGCAAGGAAATCGGCCGTAAGAAAATCCTATTTGCAATTCAATTGCTCCAGGAACCCTTTCTGCAAGGCTAAAAGCGAGCCGCAGCTTACTTGTAGGAAAAAGGTCCCGCTAGCACCAATTAAGCACATTATAAAGCCGAAATAAAGCCATCCTGCACTCTGAGGAGACTATAAAGTGATTGTAGGTGTTAGCAAAAATAGCACAAAATTCCCCTATACTCAAATCCGTAAAATATTTATTTTTTAATATACGTCAAATATCCATGTAAAAAGTCCCGAGGGCTTGGAGCACCTCAGACCCGCCCACGCCGCAGCCGGAAAATAAACAGTTAATTTGAACTCGGGTTTGGGCTGATGTGCAAGCTTGAGAGTGGCTTAATTTTAATCCTCATGTCCCCCAATATGATCCCTAGCATTTACAGAGCTGTACAGTGCAGGCTTGAATTTATTTTTGAGTTTTAAGTTTTCAGAGCTTACGGCCGGTAGCAAGATTTACGGCCGGCCGTAGGAGGAGATCCTTGCGGGGCCGTTTAATTGAATTGCGAGGTAACGGGACCCCCGCAAGGAATCGCAGCCTTATGGCCGGTTTACGGCCGATAATAGAATGAGGCCCAGTGTGTTTATGTTAGGTATAAACGTAAAGTTCGCTCATACTATGTTTTTATGTTCTCATCTGCCTGTAACAATATGTCCCAATATTACATTCACAATTATGTACAGTTGTACCTCTGATGCCAAAACATAGTGTTTAAGCTGCATGTGATGGGAACCATTACAGCTACAGCGTTCTGGCCCATGTGTACTAAAGGGCAATGTGTTAAAGAATCCTTGGAGAATATGTTATCCATGTCCTCTCACCCTTTAGTAGAAAAGACATTCTATGCATAGCGCTATATGCTTGACTAGACTTACCGATTAAATACAATGTTAGTATTAGAAAACTTAACAAAACACGCATCATTCATTGACTGTGCATGGACTGGAGTGCTGAACACATATCTGGATTTCAGTATTTCCCTGCTGTGCTCATGAGTCAATCAAAATGTCTGAGGCAGTGATTGCATCACCTGTACACGGTAGGGAAATACTGAAATTCAAGACTGTGTTTGACACTACAGGACCTCTTTAGCCTATCCCTACACCACAGTGAATAAACAGAGGAAACATTTATCTGCTTCTTACAAATTAAATCTTTGCCTTTCAAGTTGTCATGTGTGTAGTCCTTTTATTACATTTTGGTCTCAGGTACATCATTCAATTACTTGTAGCCCAAGTGTTGGCACATTTATATGACTGAAAGTCTGGCTACAGTGAGCTGCTGTGTTTAACAACTGGATTATCACTTTGCCATTCTGTTCTGTTTTTACTGCTGACTAAAACAGCCACTTAAATGGACATGTTAGGACAATGTTGGATTTGTGTTTGCAGTGAATCCGAAACTTGATCTTTTATTTGTTTGGCACTGCTGAGAAGTCAAAAGATATTTCCTTAAGGATATATATTGCTTTATTGGGGAGTGGGCGAATGGTGCTGGGAATCATGGGGGTTCCCTTCATTACTTGGGAGTAGGGCATCCCTGGGGGTCCCATAGGCTTGTAGGAGTGATTGGCAGTGGATCTGACAGTGTTAACCTCCTCCCTACCATAGGATACTGTAGATGTACTGTAGATAGATGGGGAGAGGGAGTGTTTAAATTGTGCAGCACTGCTGTGCAGACTTCTGAGCTGAAAGCTTGGCAACTATGACATTGAATGGCATCTTAGGGCTATAGTACATCAAACTAAAATCTGTATATTTTTAAGAGTGATTTTTATATGCAAATGCTGTTCGTACACCATAGAATAAAGGTGAATTACCTTCATGCTATAGACAATGTTCCCATTATGACAGCATGCATGATTTATTTCTCCAGATCTCTACCTCTCCAATCTCACCGCTCACTTCTCTGTATCTCTCATCTTAACTATCTTTTCTCCATTATACCTCCACCATTGGCAGAGCTAGATAATGGATGTCTCCGTGCAACTGCACTAGCAGTTGCTCCACCACTCATCACTCCTAAACACACATATATCTCTCATTGATGCTATTATGTATGGTGCTACTTTATCATCCACGTTCCTCATCTTTCAACTTGCAGAACTGATTTGTGCTTCTATCAGATGATATGTTGTAGGGTAGGTGGGTGATTAGAATGGATGAACTGAACTCTTCTATCTGAATCTTACAATTTTGCACTACACTTCCTTGCAGCATATTCATATATTTCAATATTTGCCATTTATGCCATCATTGTGTATGTATTTCTAAATTCACTTATTTGACCTAATGGCTAAAAGTACATTGCACCCTAACTAAATGATTGTTTACTTTACATAGATAGATAAAATCAGGTATAGACTTTAATAAAATATTTGCTTTAACCAACAAAATCAGAAGTGATTTTGCATGTGATTAGTTGAGTCTTGCAAACACTGCTTTAAGTCTGATACAATCATTGAAACTGCAGTAGTGGCTTAGATTCCTGTAAAAAATAAAATACTCAGTAAAGTCTACTTTTTGTTCAAACTCCTTTTTTTGTAGAAAAACGTAACGAAGCACAATGTTGTTTTCTGTGATGAAAAACTCCTTGTCACTCATAAACAATTTGTATTGAATTATTGTCCGAGGCAAATTTAATGCTCTATCAGTATTTCTGTGATTACAAACTTTGCAGCAACGTCATTATTCATCTGCAAGTTTATTTCTCCAAGACAGTTTTCTTCCAAGACATATTATTTTTGGAAAAAGAGATAAAACTTATGTAATTTCATAATTTATTAAGACATTTACTGGAAGAAACATTGGGCCAGACTCCATAAAGTTTGCAAGGGGTATAAATAAGCTTGGATGCCTGTATTATGGAATATTGAATACAGAGATGCTCACAAGCTTTGCAGCGACATTGGAGAAACTTCATGAATCTTGTGCTTATATTTATATATATATATATATATATATATATATATATATATATATTATTTGCATTTCATTTTACAGGGTCTAGTCACATTATTATTGCCTAATTTTGACGTCAGCAGCGCGTATCCAATGAATTATGACACGTGTTGAGAGCCGGCTTGTTGAGTATACAAGGTGACATGTAGGCATTCTGCAAACATATCAACCGTCGTTGTCATGTGTAAAATGTACAATTTATCTGACTTCGAAAAGAGGATGATCATTGACTTTTGGGCCAAGGGTGGCAGTATCTATGAAATAGCGCAGTTTGTGAATTGTTCGAGGTCGCTGTGGTTAGAGTGTAACATGACTGAACAAACAGCACCATTGCAAACGATGTGGACTCTGCAGAGAACAACGTGCCATTGATGTCAGAGGTGAATGTCGGCTGAGACGGTGTGTGAGGGCCAAACTGAAACACTACATTTGAGCAACTTACTTTCCAGACAAACCACGTGTTTCTAAAACAATAGTACAACCAACCATGTTGTGTATGAGGCTCCAAAGCCAATGGCTGTTCACTGCACTTATGCCGAGGAGGGTTCATCTTCAGAAACAGCTTTGATTTGCACAACTGTACCAAAATTGCACCTCAAGTGATTGGCAAAGTGTTTCCTTCTCTGATGAGCCACATCTTCTGCTCCATCGACTGGACGGACGTTGGCATGTCAGGCATGAAACCTCAGAGAACAAACACTCTGCAACTATTGTTGGAAGAACACAAGCTGGTGGCGGCAGCTTTATGGTCTGAGGAATGTTTTCTTGGTATTGCCTGGGTACACTCATACCTCTGAAGGCACTCTCAACCGATTGGGTTATCTATCCATCCTGGCAGGTCAATTACATCCATACATGCTGGACAATGCAACATGTCATACAGCCAGAATTGTCCAAGCATTTCTTTGGCCTCCAAATTTCCTGGACCTGAACTCCATTGAGCACCTTTAGGACCACTTTGATCGCCATGTTAGCCGTATGGGACCTCCACCACGCACTCTTCAGAAGCTGTCAGATGTACTGCAGCCAGCATGGCTCCAGATACCCTTGCCAACCTTCCAGCATCTTATTGGCTCACTACTATGCCTTCTAGCTGCTGTCTGTGCTGCACACAGCGGTTATTCAGGTCATAATCATGTGACTGGACCATGTATGAAGCTACACTACTTGGAAATGAAAAAGATTCTTGCAACAAAGAGGTTAAAATGGCTGTTCCTAAACTTTCTCTTTTATGTTGCCTTTTGCAGTCAGAGTGGCTGAGGTTGGAGCAATGTGTTTATTTGGTTCCTCCACTCTGTCTCCAGGCAACATGCTGTTCATTTTTTATTTGTTTTGAAAATGACCTTGTTTGACGTGTGAAACATTAGGCTTGAGGCAGAAATTTGATATATTGGGGGACGGGAAAAAGGTGGTGTTTTTAACACAAATATCCTGTTTATTTCTTATAGATGTATTGCATCTATGCAAATTTGTAATTACAAGCAAATAAATTGCACATGTTGCTTCATCCTTTTCTTCTAATTACATATTTTTTAATTATGTATTAGATAAGGTGGACAAACTGAAGTACATATTGCTACTTTTTTTTTTAATTCTAAGTCTGCATGGGTGATAAACTTTAAAGACTTTATTAAGTAAAATATTTCTTATAGTTTCAGTGAAAATATAGATTTCACCTAAACTTTGGTTAATGCTTTATGAGCACAACTTTAAATTGAATTGTACGTGACATCCTCCAAATTTAAGATGAATTCTGCATAGGCTAAATAATACTATACTATACACTGGACCCTTCGTTCTCGACCTCCTCGGAACTTTACATTTTTGTAATTCGACACTAGCTCAGAACTCGGCGCATTCAAGCCACCACATATCCTGTAGCGTAGTGTAGTTAGTGCCTGCAAGAGCCCAAGATCAGTCTGTCTCTACAGGAATCAAAGTGAAGCCTGTGTCTGCAAGAATCAAAGTGCAGACTGGGCTTATGAGAACCAATGTGTACGCCGTGCCTACAACCAAAGTGTAGACTGTGCCTATAAGAACAAATGTGTAGCCTGTGCTTGTAAGAACCAAAGTGTAGATTGTGCCTATAAGAACCAATGTGTAGCCTGTGCGTATGAACACTAAAGTGTAGCCTGTACTTATAATAACCACAGCGTAGCCTGTGCCTATCAGAATCAAAATGTAGCCTGTGTTTATAAAAACCAAAGTGTAGCATGTGCCTAAATACATTTTCTGGGGCTTGGAACACATCATTTCAAAATTAACATTGATTTCTATGAAAAATGCTACCTTGGAACTCAACCTTTTGGAACTCAACCTGCCACTCGGAACGGATTAAAGTTGAGAACCAAGTTACAATATACTATAATTTACTATAATGACATGATCATTAAAAAGTACCACCAAACATTTCAAGTGACCACATAATTTTAAAAACAGACATAATATATGCTAGAATTATTTCTATTCACTAGTGATGCCTGCAGATTGGACGTCTACAAGAATTGAGATGTATATGTTTAATATGAGGGCACTGCTTTAAAACCACACACATAGCCCAAAACATAAATATACCTGGAATATTGGAGAAATCAGCTGGATAGAAACAGCATAAAGAAAAACAGAAATGATTGTGCCGACATAGAGAGATTTATCAACAAATGTGGACCTGTTGTTCCTTAAAAAATGGGCATTTGGAGGCTAGGAGGGTCAAGAAGACTTTACTCTATTAGAGGTATAGTCCAGAGGTATGTCATTATGAGTTTCTACAAAATATAGGGCAATTTTTCATCTACTGTAGATGGACTAAGTATTGAGTAAAAGCCGTGTTTCTATTATGACGTGAATTTTTTTGTCTTACAATCAGCCTGTCTTCTTGACAGTGAAAAAAATCAATATAACTGGCTCTCGGCACTACACTAAGGGTAGCAAGCAGGTCTAATCAATTTTGATACAGTGGATTAGCTCTCTCGCCTTTACTGTGACTAAAAGGGACAAAAGAGTGACAGAGAACATTGTGCAGGTGAATTCTTGCAGGGCGCACAGTTAGTATAAATCAGAGAAAAATGACATAGATTTCCTAGCAATAAAAAGATAAATGTTGGCATATGTGTGTCCAAATTAGTAATGAAAATACTGTGAAGGACTCTAACCATCATAGTATAATAAAACAAAAAGATTGTTAGCATAGCACATATGCGCTAATGGTCTTTTAGAATATTTGCTAATGATCTTTTTATTGATTATATATATTATTTTACTGGAATAAAAAAAAATCTCAACTTATTTTCTGGACATTTTAGATTGATTTGTAATGTTTTTCTATTCCACTAGCCTCCTATTTGCTGACCTAATGTTAATAAAAAAAATATATGAACTGCATGTGCTAAATTCAGATGTTTTGAGAGCTGAGGCCAGAAGCCTCTAACATTGAATAATAAAGAAGTTTTCTAGAAATTTTGTTGAAGTGGTGGTACAAAATTCTTTGCTCTTTACTAGTTAAATACAATTTTTTAATTAGAAGCATATATTCAATTTGCATTAAAATTTAAATATTCCAAAACACCTAGATACAACTATAGCATTACCAAATTAATTGTGTAACATTTCTATTACTTTTTAACTACAGTGTATTAATGCCTCAAATATCATTTGCGTCTTGCTGTTTTTACAAAACACAATTAGAGATCATAATAATGTAATAATATTCTTTTTTTTTTACCTGAAAATATGAATTCTTTTTACATGACATAGAATAACATATATTTAGCAAAAATTTAGATTTGTAATTCTTTTAGGAATAAAACATTTTTATTGAACGGGTGATAAACTTTCAACAGGTATAATAATCACACAAAGACACAAAAGCTGACAACGTTCAGACAATCTAGGGACTCTTATGCATATTTTACACCGATCATATATAATGTTGCATTCCTAATACCTGGGAGAGAGTCAGGAGCAGGGGTGTCTTTGCGCCACTGTTCCAGTGAGTATATGCATCATCAGCTTTTGCCTTAAAAGGTACTTAATCTTTAGAAAGTGAGAAAAGTAATTACCCAGTAATATCTACTACAATCAAGTAATGACAAAAGAATATACATACTTAGCTGAATATGAGACTTCTGATAACCTAAGAAGAGATACCAGTGAAACATACCAAAAAGGTAAACAGAAAAATTATATTTTTTCTCTGTTGTATATAGAAAGTGTATATTGCTAGCTTTTTGTCACATTTGTGAACCATGTAAATCCCTGAAAAAGCAATAGCGAGTGCCATGGTGGATCAAACAAATCTACCTAGCTATCTTAATCACCCACCCCTAAAACATTGCAAGATGCATAAATCTCCATTGATTTTTGCACTGAAAATAAATTAGTCTTTGACACCCAAACCCTATGCTAATAAGATTTTACAGATTGCGTAGCTGCAAAAAGCAGAAGAAAGACCACTAGCAACTAATTTTCAAACCTTTTCTGAGTCCCCAGATGCAATTAATGGGACAATATAGCACAAAAAAACACTACAAAATGATGACATTTCAACATTATTTGACACTTAACAAATCAATATAAACATGTGTAATAAAAAAATAGGATATGTTGGTATTAAGTCCATTTATGATACACAATTCAGGCTAACCAACAACCCAGTACTCAAGGGGTTAATACACTTTATAAAACAATGTTGCCTAGGAACAAATACTCTAATGCATTGGCTATAAATATATCATATTTTAACACAAAATAAACGTATGTTTATATGTTTATTTATTGAAGCTATAAATACAATTGTCACATCTTTTTAACATCAAAATATATTAATAAATAAAAATCAATTACTTTATATATATTGTGACAAACCACTTCTTTTACAGGTAGGATTGTCACCGATCTTGCAGTAACCACAGCCTTCTAGGGTATACAAAGTCCAGGACACCTTCAGCTCAGTTTTCCTTTTATTCAGTTTGAAAGCAGGTACTTTCAATAATAACAAAACAAACAAAATCCCTTGCTCTTACTTGAGCTCTTCCTAGACAGTACTTGCTATCTGCAATTGGGTGGCTTTCCCACTTACCAATTTCCCAAACAAAAGCAATGTCTTTGCAATAAGCGCAGCCTCTCCTAGCTGTCTTTTCCTCTCCCCCTTGGAGCAGGCTGCTCTCTTCTTTTAAAGGCCTGTCTGCTAATTGAGTAGCTACAGGTGAGTGCCAATTAGCTAACTCTTAAAAACCAGATCCAAGCTGTGGTCTGTTATACAGCAACTAGTGCTGTTGGAGCATTGGCCCCCCCTGCTCTCCAAATACTCCGCCCCAGGGACCCATACCATGTTTTGCAGAGCATCAGCTATGCATATTGCAAACTGTAACATCTCTCCCTGGGGCATTTAACTGAGAAATCCTCTGGTTGCTGTCTAGCAAATCAGGTCTGATGTATCTCCCATCAACCACTATTCCACCTTTATGCTCACATATCCTCCCCCCCAGCTCATACCCAAGGGTTTAAGCGACCATGGAAATCAGGGAGTGTACCCTCGAAAGCCCATCAGCATTACCTTGTTGCAGACCAGCCCTGTGTTCCACAGTGAAATTAAAAGATTGCAAACTCAAAAACCATCTGGTTACTCTGGAGTTACTTTCCCTGTTCTGATACATCCACGTCAGAGGAGCATGGTCCGTTATCAATCGAAACCTTCTGCCTAGTAGGTAGTATTTAAGAGAGTCTAATGCCCACTTAATAGCAAGACACTCTTTTTCAACAATAGAGTAGTTCTTCTCATGTGGGTTTAACTTTCTGCTCAAAAAGAAAACAGGGTGTTCTTCACCCTGGTATTCCTGTGAAAGAACAGCCCCCAAGCCCACATCAGAAGCATCTGTCTGAACTATAAAATCCCTGGAAAAATCTGGGGTCACTAAGACAGGATGGCTACAGATAGCTTCCTTCAGACTCTTAAAAGCCTTTTCTGCCTCAGGGCACCATTTAACTATGACTGGGGATTTTGCTTTAATAAGGTCTGTCAGGGGTGCAGCAATGGTAGCAAAATCTGGAATGAACCGCCTATAATATCCAATTAAACCCAAAAATGCCTTTACTTGTTTCTTTGTAAGGGGCTGTGGCCATTTTTGTATGGCTTCTACTTTGGCTTCCTGTGGTTTAACCAAACCCCTCCCAATAGAATAACCTAAGTACTTAGCTTCCTCTAAACCAATCGTACACTTGGAAGGATTGGCAGTTAAGCCTGCTGAGCGGATAGCATCAAGTACCGCTTGAACTTTAGGGAGGTGGGATTCCCAGTCTGCACTGTGGATGACGACATCATCCAAGTATGCTGCAGCATAACGAACATGAGGTTTAAGAATTCTGTCCATCATTCGTTGGAATGTGGCAGGTGCCCCATGTAACCCAAATGGCAATACAGTGTACTGAAACAGGCCACTGGGTGTTGAAAAGGCTGTCTTTTCTTTGGCTCTTTCAGTGAGCGGGACCTGCCAGTAACCCTTTGTTAAATCCAAGGTTGTTAGATAACGAGCTTTGCCCAGTCTTTCTATTAACTCATCAACTCTTGGCATTGGGTAAGCATCAAATTTTGAGAGGGCGTTTAACTTGCGGTAGTCATTGCAGAACCTCCATGTGCCATCAGGTTTTGGCACCAATACAATAGGACTACTCCAGTTACTCTGGGATTCTTCAATGACTCCAAGTTTTAACATGCTCTCAACCTCTAAGTTTATAACCTCCCTCCGGGCCTCAGGAATTCTATAGGGTTTGAGGTTAACTCTTTTCCCTGGTTCGGTTATTATGTCATGTTTAATCACTTTAGTCTTTCCTGGAACTATCGAGAAAACATCCCTATTTCTTCTGATGAAATCTCTGACCTCTTGCTTTTGATGGACAGACAGAGTCTTAGATACGTTCACATCTGGCTCTACTATAGGAGGTTCTGAAGGTTTTAAAGCAACCAGGACCTCCCTGTCCTTCCATGGCTTTAACAGATTTATATGATACAACTGTTCAGGCTTTCTTCTTCCTGGTTGTCTGACTTTATAATTGACATCACTCACTTTCTCTATTATTTCATAGGGTCCATGCCAAGTCGCAAGGAACTTATTCTCCACAGTAGGGACCAGAACCAATACCCTGTCTCCCGGTTGGAACACTCTGACTCTAGCATTACGGTTATAGCTGTTTTTCTGAGCCTGCTGGACTTCCAGCATGTGTTCCCTGACAATAGGCATGATGGTGGCCATTCTATCCTGCATTTGAGCTATATGCTCAATTACACTCCTGTGAGGAGTAGTCTCCTGTTCCCAGGTCTCCTTAGCAATATCCAATATTCCCCTGGGATGTCTTCCATATAATAATTCAAAAGGAGAGAAGCCCGTGGAGGCCTGTGGAACTTCCCTAATGGAAAACAGTAGATATGGCAATAAAAAATCCCAATTTCTTCCATCTGCATCAATTACCTTGCGTAGCATACTCTTAAGGGTTTTGTTGAACCTCTCTACTAAACCATCAGTCTGTGGGTGATATACTGAGGTCTTAAGATGTTTAACCTGCAAGAGCCTGCACAACTCTTTTGTGACTCTGGACATGAACGGGGTCCCCTGGTCTGTCAGTATTTCTTTAGGGATACCCACCCTACTGAACATCAACATAAGTTCCTTAGCTATTAGCTTTGCAGAGGTATTACGCAAGGGAATGGCCTCAGGATAGCGAGTTGCATAGTCCAAGATGACTAATATATATTGGTGTCCCCTAGCGGACTTTACCAGTGGCCCCACTAAGTCCATAGCGATCCTTTCAAAAGGCACGTCAATTATGGGTAAGGGTACAAGTGGACTACGAAAAGTCTTGAAAGGAGCCCTGTACTGGCACTCAGGACATGAGGAGCAATAGTTTGTAATAGCAGCAAACACTCCAGGCCAGTAAAACCGTCTAAGGACTCTCTCTCTAGTTTTTCCGACTCCCAAGTGTCCCCCTAATATGTGGCTGTGAGCCAACTTTAGCACTATATTCTGGTAAGTCTGAGGAACCAACAGCTGCCTAATGATGTCTGAATCCTTTTTTTCTACACGGTAAATTAGGTCATTTTGTACTTCAAAATAGGGGAACGGCAGTGCTTCTCCTGGCTGATTAACAACCCCGTTTACAACTTTAATATCATTTCTAGCTGTCACTAAAGTGGGATCTTCCCACTGAGCGCTTTTAAAGTTACCTGGACTAATTCCAATATCAATTAAGTCCTTATCCTTGTCTGCATTATTAGTAGGCTCCTCACTAGTTTGAGCTGGGTTATCTCCTATTAATACTGGTTTAGGGCAGTATTTTTTCTTTTTCCTTATTTTTCCGTCACAGTGGTCAAAACCCAAGTCAATATCGGAAAAAGGGAACACATTATCCTCGACAGACTGACTCATTTCTGATAAATTTTGATCTGTCTTTTGCAAAGCTGCCCATAATTTTAGAAAATGAGGAAAGTCTCTACCGATCACTACCTCATGGGCTAATCTAGGTACTACACCCACTCGGTACTTTAAATTCCCATACTGGGTTCCAATATTTACTTCCGCAGTGGGGTATTCCTTTTTATCACCATGAACACAGATAATGCCTATTTTCTGTCCATGATCAGGTTTTACACAAGGTATTATAGACTCTGCTACCAACGTAACCATACTACCTGAATCAAGTAATGCTTTAGACATTTTTCCATTCACAGTTACACAGCATTTATGAGCGTTATTATCATAGTCATTGTTAACAATACCATAACAACTGAGCAAAAATGAACGTGTTCCCTCATTTTTGCCCATATTGCATTCCATAGGTTCATCCTTAAATGGACAGTCTTTGGCCATATGACCATCCTCTTTGCACTTGAAACATTTGACAGTACAGTCTGACCACCAATTAGTTCCGTTCCCAGGCCTATTAGACCTGGATGCCCCCCTTAAACCTTGAACAGTCTTACCCGGTCTTGCAGAATCTTGGGGCTTAGGATTGCGAGGGTTTGCCTGTGAAGTAGGACATAGCAGTTCTCCTGCAGCCGCATATCTTTCCACCAAGGCAATCAGTTGGTCAGCTGTATGGGGGTCACTTTGGCTGACCCAGCGACGCAGGGAAGCTGGTAAACCACGCAAAAACCGGTCCATTACTAAGGTTTCCACAATGTGGCTAGCTGAATGGATTTCAGGTTGTAACCATTTCCGTGCAAGGTGTATGAGGTCAAACATTTGGGAACGTGCGGCTTTGTCTGAAGAATATGACCATGAGTGGAACCTTTGGGCACGTACTGCAGAGGTTACACCCAGTCGTGCCAAGATTTCAGCTTTCAATTTGCTGTAGATACTTGCATCGGCTGGTTCTAGGTCATAATATGCCTTCTGCGGCTCTCCACTTAGGAACGGTGCCAGTATGCTTGCCCACTCACCAGCCGGCCATCCGTCCCTCTCAGCAGTGCGCTCAAATGCCAGAAGGTACGCCTCAACATCATCTGATGCGGTCATTTTCTGAAGATAGTGGCTCGCCCGAATCACCTTTGGCCCCTGGTATCTTCCATCAGGGTCTCCATTCAGTTTTCCAGAGATCGCTTGGATTACCTGTTGTAGTCCCTGGGTGACTTTTTGCTGCTCCTCACGGGCTACTTTAAACATCTCCGCTTGTGTCACAACAAGCTGTTTCACCAAGGACTCAGTGCCCTCCATTTGTGTTTTGGCCAGGACTTTAGCACACTCTGCCTGGGCCAGCACCAGTTGCTGCAGGGCTGCACTGTTTTCTGCAGCTCTCCTGTTAGTCTCCTGTTGCACAGAGGAGGATTGGATCAGAGCCTTGATAACATCCTCCATGTTGAGCTTTAAATGACTTCTACCCTCAGGCTTACGTGGATGCCCGCATTCTCCACCATATGTGACAAACCACTTCTTTTACAGGTAGGATTGTCACCGATCTTGCAGTAACCACAGCCTTCTAGGGTATACAAAGTCCAGGACACCTTCAGCTCAGTTTTCCTTTTATTCAGTTTGAAAGCAGGTACTTTCAATAATAACAAAACAAACAAAATCCCTTGCTCTTACTTGAGCTCTTCCTAGACAGTACTTGCTATCTGCAATTGGGTGGCTTTCCCACTTACCAATTTCCCAAACAAAAGCAATGTCTTTGCAATAAGCGCAGCCTCTCCTAGCTGTCTTTTCCTCTCCCCCTTGGAGCAGGCTGCTCTCTTCTTTTAAAGGCCTGTCTGCTAATTGAGTAGCTACAGGTGAGTGCCAATTAGCTAACTCTTAAAAACCAGATCCAAGCTGTGGTCTGTTATACAGCAACTAGTGCTGTTGGAGCATTGGCCCCCCCTGCTCTCCAAATACTCCGCCCCAGGGACCCATACCATGTTTTGCAGAGCATCAGCTATGCATATTGCAAACTGTAACATCTCTCCCTGGGGCATTTAACTGAGAAATCCTCTGGTTGCTGTCTAGCAAATCAGGTCTGATGTATCTCCCATCAACCACTATTCCACCTTTATGCTCACAATATATATATATATATATATATATATATATATGTTTCATTGCTATAGCCAGTTATGGTAGTTGTTCCTGCACATCCCACTCTTTATAAGATTTATGACTTTCACATTTCCTATTGGCTCATAGGAGCCTGTTTTATCTGTAAAGTTTGTTTTGGCTGCTCCCTGTACAGAAATGTGTTGTGTCAAAGGCAGGATGTATGGCTGTGGGCGGAATGCTCTAATCTGCAAAGGTTTGAAAACCAGTTGCGAGTGGTCTCTGGTACCCGTAAATCTTTCTTCTACTTTTCATAGTTACGACAGTGCCCTTATTTACGAGTGATCCACAAAATCTTTTTAGCATAGGGTTTGGGTGTCACAGTGTCAGGGAGTTACTTGTAATATATTGTCGTGCAAAAATCAATGGAGATGTTTTCATTGCTTTTCGGCTTTGTCGTGAAGTTCACTCGTAGCAGTGACCCATTCCCAAGTTCTCTCGCAGTGTTTTAGGGATGGGTGACTAAGATAGCTAGGTAGATTTTGGCACTAGCTATTGTTTTTTCAGAGATTAGCATAGGGTCATTATTATCTTGATGCACAAGAATAGTTTGCACGTCTCCACCCTTTGCCAGACTTGCAGTTCAAGCTTATCTCTGCACAAGTCTTGGGTGGATAAATTGTCTCTGCAATCTCAATTGGCTGAACAAAATGAAGCAAATGTTCATATATATATAGGGACAGTGGAGCCATGTATTTATAAATGCAGATTTTCTTTACTTATCTTATGTATTTCTAAGTGAGATAACACTGAGATCAGTGTAACTAGTTGTGCAGGTTATTGATGCAGTACTTGGATGTAGAACTTCTTATGCGGAATAGAAGAGATGCACTGTACTTGTTTTCCTTGCACTCACATGACTGTGTGCTTCTACATTTCTTTAGAGACAACTAATGAAAGAGTAAACAAATAGACTTCAGTTTTTCTGCCCATTTCATTTACGAATGGCAGCTAAAATGCCAATTAAAGTCAATCGCCCTGGTATTTCTCTAACAGGGATATACATTCACAGGATTCTGGAGGGGAGCCATACTACACAGAGGTCTTAAAAAGGTTGCTAATGGGAAGGGCACAACATGATTCACTTTCAAAACAAAGACTAATAGCTATCCACAGCTTAAATCAGCTGTACTAGATAAAAGAAAGAACTACTACTACATTATTTAAGGATAACAATATGGTATCTGATCAGTTTTACTGATAATTCAGACATGTTCATTTTTAATTACCTTTACTTTGACATTTTATTTCTCTATAACTATCTGAATTATATTATTTAAGCTGAAATTATCAGGTGAGCGCATCCCTACTGATTTTGGTTTCATCTAGTCTTCTATATTCTGATATACTCAAATTAAATAGTAAGTTATATGAAAATAATTTTTTTATTGCATGTGAATACTGCTATCATCATATTAAAAGTGGCTAAAACTCACCAAATTTGTTGTGCATCATCAGAGAAATTAATCTTGGAAAGCTGTTTCAATTGTTCAATAATGAAACTTGTTTAGTTATTGCTGCTATAGGCATTATAACCTACTAGCGACTTGCCCGTCAAAAAATGATGGCAATAAAATTTTAAGCCAGGCAATGCTCTTTGCCACACAATGCCACACCTTCGGCGATAATCGCGTGTATCGCAATGAGCGCCTTTTGCTGAAAGCACTCATGGCGAACCCTGCAATGAGCGTCTTTGCCGCTCATTGCAGTTTTTGGCAAACCGCACCTTTCCTGCTTTGCAATGATCCCCTTCAGCTCTCATTGCAATCCCCACAATGAGCGCCTTCGGTGCTCATTGCGAGCCTCTCCCCCTGTGTACTTTATAGACCTGTGTAGTTTAAGGGGCCTACTGCCTTGGGTTAAGTGTTACTGCCTTGGGTTAAGTGTTGCTGCCTTGTGTTAAGTGTTACTGGTTTGCGTTACGTTGTCCTCATTTTACGTCCTTCAGCCGCGTTTTACGTATGTCGGCTTCATTTTCGTCTTGTTTAATATTTTTTGGCCGCCATTTTTTCTCTCGCTTCAGCTATTTTCGATCGTGAAACAAGGCAAAATATGCCTCAAATGAACTTGCAACCTCAGTAACAAGCTCCCTGGCTCTCCCCCCCATGCTCTGTGCGAGTGTGTAATTTGATTAAAATTTGTGTAGTTTTGCAGGTCTTTTCAGTTCGGCGGTTCGGCCGTTAAAGTCTTACGGGCCGTAATTTTGCATCCGTCCCACGGGTCGACGGGATGAGCGCCTGTGGTGTTCATCTCCATCATCACAATGAGTGCACATGACTAACAAATCAGGAGAATTAATCACTCTCTAGGAGACAAATAAATTTATTAAGATCCTAATGCCAGGCAGAAAGGAGCATGCTCCATATCAACCACCAGCTATATGTTTTCTTAGTTTCAACTATAAATGGGGTAATGTATAATGTGTCAGCTGTACAAGGGAGAAGTGGCTTTCTGCAATACTCTGTAAGTGGTGGAAAGAGAGATACTAGGAAGGTGTGTAGAAGAGTAATGTGCACTATAGAAGCCACAGTTACAGTTCATACCTTTTCATGCTCAATAAAAAAAAAAGAGAGATGGCACTTAGCATTTTTTTTTACAAAGGATAGCTAGTACTGCGGGTCAAATATTCTAATACTGACCTATGTCTCAACACTGAGAGTGCAAAAATGTATACAGGCAGCGGTATACAGTGGCATCGCACCAGTTCCTTAAAGGTATATCTAAGTTTACCTGAATTTACCTTTTTCTAATCTAGCACATGCTGTTTATGTCAGAAACACACATTACATTAAGTCATTCGATACACACACAGATGTATCCAAATGGAGTGTTTCGATTGGGAGGTTCACTGCTTACATATGCACAGTAAACCTCCCAATAAAAACACTGCGTGTGGGTATGGATTTTAACCCTTTACTAATATCCATGCCATCAGCAGCACAATTCAGAGATATACAGAGCAGTGTCTGGCTCCTTCTGCTTCCTAGTGCAGAAGACTACACATCCCATGATTCCTTCCTGTGCAAACTGCTATCACAGATTGATACAATGTATTAGCTGCCGGTGATTGTCCAAAATGAATTATGAATTTTATGCTAATTTTAGCAGGGATTTTCAAGTGTGTTAACTCTAAAAATCAACTGATTGCAAACTCAAAATATGTAGCAAACTTTAGGGTAAGTATTTAAGTGTTTATTTTGGGATTCTTTTCATGCAAAAAAATATTTTCATATACTACTGATTCTCCTCCATCAGATGCATTCATAATCCATGAAACTTAAATATACCTTTAAGAAAATTCAGCAGAGAGAGCACTATCGCTGTATCTTTTTTCCTCCACTTGTAAGTCAGATGGCACTAATATCCCACACCAGGCTCTCACTTGCATAGGAAGTTCAAATGCATCTGTTAGTGAAGCCTCATTATATATAAGAAGTTTCAGGAAGGGTTTAAACAATCTACATGCTCTACATAAAATTGCCCTAACTCTCAGCAGTACTGCAGCAATTTCAATAAGGAAAAGTAGTTTCCACATACCTTTCAGCCCTCTATCTGAGGATTCAGAGCAGGTGAGTTATGTGTCCCTTTTAAATAAAGCAATGAAAATTGAGAATATTGTTCAAAAATGAACAAGAAAGCATACTGATTTTGAGTAAACCTGAAACAAATTTATTGAGATAGTATATCACAGTTTACCAAAAAAAGCTGCTCTATCAGTGTATGAGCCATTCATTTTTACACATCTAGCAAAATTAAATGTAAAAACTTTTCTCTGAATATGACGTTTCCCTTGAGGATGACCAAGGGCATGAATGAGCTTGAGTTTCCCCCAATTAACAGTTATATTAGCAAAGTGATCAACCAGTATCACTTTGGTCCATAGTAAAAAGTGCTGAAAATATTAGAGACTAGATTTGAATAAATTACTAAAAATGTAAATCTCACTTGTATATGTCATATTATAAAACTATCTGAACTGCAAAACAGATTTACATACGCCTTGTGGTTGTATTGTTAAAAATAAATTTAGCCACATGAAACGTTAAGGGAAATTACATTTTGAAAAATGTGTTTACACTACAATATAAGTAAATAACTGTTATCTAAACCATTATGAATTTGGTGGATCACTTTGGATGCATTTATCATGAGATTTACCTAAAAAGAATACCCACATACTCCTTTTAAGTAAAACGGGTGATAATTTTATGTAGTGCAACTAGACTTAAGGCACTATTAAATTTGAAGCCCGCAGAGGCCGTGGAACAGCCGCAAAACATGCAGGCTTGAAATTCAGGGGAGTTACAGAGCGATTAAATTAGACAAGCCCGCAACATACGTGGCCGACATCCAAATCTGTAAACCATGCTTCCGCATGTTGCATTTGCGGCCATGAACATAATCAATTAGTCAAACCCGTGGTTACGGGTTTAGACAGAGCCAAATTAAAAGAGATCGTCGTCATTACGTCACTAAAACAATGGAAGTTAGATTTCAATCACTTAGGTTTTGAGGTCCGAGTTGTGATCGGACCTGCATTCCAGAAATATTGCAATATTAAATAATCAATAAATATGATATTCTAATACATGCCAGTTCCATTATATGTATTAACACATTGATTGCAGGATCGATATAACATGGAAATTAAATATAAAATAAATAATTTTTTATTGCAGATTTGCACGCTTGAGAATGTTGTGCTATTCATTTTATACATCACTTTCCCTTTAATTTAAAATACAGTATTGTGTTTATATTTGCATTTACAGGGCTACGGACAGGACTTTAACCAATTTAATAGCGATTTGTGATTGTAACATTTACCCGCTTGACAGATCAAAGGCTTAGCTAGGACGGAGTTCATATTTTGACGGCCGGTAGGTTTTTTACCTCTAAACCACAGACCATTTGCTGGTAGATGAAATAATATACATATATATATATAATTTATTAGGCGTAACTCTTGTAGGCTCCTTTATGGGCTACGATTTCTAAAATCGTAGCAATTTAATAGGGGCCTTAGTCTATTAGGTTGTGAGAAAGTGGTCTGTGTTAAAGAGTCAAATGTAGCTTTAGGTTGTGAGCCATTGACTATTGATATTGCAATTTTACTGGCTTTAAAATATTATATATTATATTAAACTTACTTGCAAATACTTCTGTCTCAATCTCTAGCCTAGCTGCTTGTTTCACCATCTATAGGACCATCAGGTGAATGTGAACACTTTAGATCTACTTCTTACCCTACCACACCCTTTATAGTCTCATTGGGAATAGAGATAAGCAGCATGGCTGGAGACTGAGAAGCTAATGTTTGAAATTAAATTTAAAATGTAATATTGATTCTTGCTTTATTAAATGATTGATCAATTACTTATTACAGGCATTACATTCTCCAAATTCCTTTCTTTAACAATACCTATGACTACTGTACCTCTTCCACCCTCATCATTCCCTATTCTCTTTCACCTTTCTCCAAATGTCCTAGTTTTTTCCCCTTTCCTTCATATCAATCATTCTCTGGAAAAGAACCAATAGAGAGAAATTATCTATTACATACGTATATGTTTTATAATTATTCATGCCCTATAAATGTAAAGCCAAATGCTTATATAGTGTGACCTCATCATTACCTTTCTTACACACTCTTACTAATTGCGATATGAATACTGCAACTGTCACACTGTTTGTGTTGCTGCAATAAATTACGGCTGAATGTTGATCCACTTATCCATATACACTGAGCACACAATATGCGCAATATGCAGTATATTTCATTTTTGCATGGTAAATATGATAATGATAATGTAACCATAAAGCTTATCTACCAGAAAGTATTTTTCAAAAATCATACATGACAAAACAATTACGAACAGGAGGCATTTTTAAAGTAGTTCAGGTATAAGTGCCCTGAATGACTCCAAATTACAAACAATTATCTTCATTATAAGGTCTTCTGTAATAAAAACCATTTAGTGTTTAGATTTACATTTTTAACTGGCCCATATTTTGAAAATACCACTGAGCCCCCCTCTAAAACAATTAAGATGTCCTCAAACTCTGTTCAGTGCTCAGCTTCTGTTTAGCCTCTCTTAGTCTTGTTATTTCATGTAGCTAATTTCTAATTAACCTTTGTTGACTTATTTTGTACCTACCACTGTTATTAGTTTGTGGCACAGTCATGCGGAAATTAGTTGTGACATGTTTTTTTTCCTACTGCTTTGGAATCAAATTATTGCCGAAGTAAACAAAAACATAAACATAAAAACAATGTAACGAAAGCCTCTAAATCGTGAAGTATAATGACTGCCAAGAGAAAATAGCCTAGATTATCAAATTGGTTATCTCAGTATTAAATTGGCCTTGTATAAATGAGTTCTATTTATATTTGTCACCCATTTTAGCTCTGAGATGACAAATAAAAGGTCACATGGACAAAATGTGATTTGTGAACATTTTTTTTGCATTTTATTTCAGGGAATGAAGAAACATTATTTTGGTTAAGGAAGGAAACTAGGTTCATATCATTTATAGAATTAAACAAAAGGTTTGTAAAATGTGGCTAATTTTTTAATGTTAATTATTTGATAACTGTGTATTTTTATACTTCTGTAACATGTTTTAAAACCTATTAAATAGCTATCTTTGTGGGAGGGATTTCTATTTTAGTTTAGATGGGGAAACCCATATGAGTCACTGTCACCCCAACGTCATGATGCTTTCATCATCTACATAAAATCACTCCTGAAATGTTCAGCTTTGTTTGTGCAGCTACTTTTGTACTAATTTGTGGCTCAATATGCTACTTTGTAGCTCAGAGTACTTGACAAGGATGGGATGGGGGATCTAACTCAGTGATAACATTTGGGAACGTGTTACTAGGTGGTACATCAAACCAGTTACTTATATGCACAATAATCCAGCATAAACAATGCTAAATTGATAAATCTTGCTTCTTTGAATTCATGATGAAGATTTGGGACCTATGTTTGCCTATAAAATACTAACATTTAAACTGAACTTATTATAAGGCTTTAGAATCTTTTATTAATTACATTATAGGGCCATTGAAGGCATTATTATTTGTTGTTGCATTTGAAAGAAGGCATTTGACAATGTTGGACAGTGTTTCTATTTTGAAAATGAAGTTCCTGGAGCAGAATATACTGCTTTGAATGTATAACTGTCTTTAAGGGTTTCCCAGTGTGAGGTAATATAGCTGTACGAGTCTGCCACTGGGATCTAGGGTCGTGCTTTCTGTCTGCTCAAACAGAGGTGTTTCCTGTTAGTTCCCAATAAGTTTAAACATGTTTTACAAAATATTTTTTAAGATTAAGACACTTTTATAATGGTTAAAACATTTTTTTTAAATGCATGGTAGAAAATGTTGCATTTCCTGTCCCTTTAATAGTATAGACTTGGTTTCCATATGTTATATAATGCAGGAACTAAATTCTAACATGGCAATTCCTTCAATACACATTATTACCACAGGGCCACAGCTAGTGTCACCTCAATCTACCTATACATTTCTTCTTTAGGGCTCTTTTTACAGAGGCTACGTAAGCCCTAAGTTGATTGATAGGTTTCATGAACAGATAACTACAGCACAGTACAATGGAAATCTGTGCTGACTCAAGTGCCTAAGAAACTGAGATTAAACACTTCTCTTAAGAACTTCATAGTTAAGCTATTTAAGTAATTTGCGCTATTCTTTCATTTTATTCAGTTAGGAACATGCAGTGCTAAAATTATTTATTTGGTGCTATATTAAAGAGACAATGTACTTACATATTTTTGGTATGCTATCTTAAATACTTTTTAAATCTTTTTAGACAGTCAAGCAAATAAAAGTAATATTGATGGCACCACTATAAAAATGTGAAAATAAAATAATACAGATTCTAATATCTTACCTTATAATAATACAGCTATTGGATCTGCAATTTTCATTTTTGCATAATGTCCTGAGATGGGAGGAAGCTTTGAATGTACAGGAATATTCGATCTAAACAATAGGAATGTGGTATCTATAAATTCCAGTGCTTTCAATTAGTTGAATGGAAAGTTCATTAGTTTACAAGCACACTCTCTTTTGGGATAGTAACATACTGTATGTAATCAGTTGAGAAAGAAAATGGAACGCCACAGTAAAGATAAATTGGGAATAAAAAAATAAAAATGTAAAAGCTGTGTTTTTTTTTATTGTTTTACTTTCCTTGTTTTAATTACTCGTTTTAATTACATTCAGTTAAGTGCAGACCTGACCATAACAATTATTCGGGTTGCTGTGAACGCTGGGTGACAACACTGACTAATTGCAACACAATGATTATAGAACAATTCATATGTATGTCTATGCAGACAGGCTTTCCCTGTCACAATGTAGTAGATATAACCAGCACACAGGACCAGAAATAAGGATATCCCTCATGTAAATTATTCATTTGCACAAAACTTTCAGTCATATACGGTATATCATCTTGTAGCCGCTGAATTTTTTATTGATGTCTTTCTAAAAAAACATATTATTATTATACAAGTTTAAATACTTTTTACCATAATATTTGTTGTATACAAAAAAACTTTTATAATGTTTAAAACATCCTATATTTTTTAAAATTTTAGCTATTTGTAAGATAGTGCAAACAAATCATCACCCATCATAACATGTAATAAACATATAAATAAAAGTACCTTAAATATTAATAATAGTATATCGTTGTCTAGAACGAGTCATATTACATACATTGCCAGATTTATACAGAAAAAAAAAGAAACAGATGTTTGTTTATCTATATATCTGATATGCTAAAACAGTATATTTTCCTGACATATAAGACTTTCTTATTTGATTATATTGCTTTTGACCAACAAGAAAAATCTGAAACATGTAACTAAAAATGAAACTGTTCTTAAGCAGGTGCTTTTTTCATTCATGATGATATATTCCCTTTCATTTATTTTTAATCATCTAAGTTGAAAATTATGGAATATGGTAACATTTTCCCTGTATCTGCAAAAATGCTGACAGAGTGGTGTAGGCAATCAATAAATGAGAATGCCATTCTTCATCACATCTCCTGACATTGTCATTGAGGGATCATATTTCATTAAAGAAATTAGAGGGTTTTATTGAAAATACTTTAAAATATTGTATGTTTATATCTACTCTCGTATCTGCACGTAAATCTGCAAATAGCTTGTCTGCACATGTATTTAATTATATAAAATGAATGTATCATATATATTTTTGTTCAAAGATACCTCTTTATTTTTAATTTATTTTTAATATGTACTGTATATATAGATAGATAGATAGATAGATAGATAGATAGATAGATATATTTACACTCCCCATAGTTCTTCAAAACATAAGAAATATATGCATACTTGCTGGACAGTCTTATGCAATGATGGATTTACACAAGAGGTACACCTTAAAATACTAGTCTCAAGTAATTTATTTGCTTTTCTTGGTTATTAAGCTTTCTTATTTTGTTTAGTTTTTTTGGATGTATAGAAAAGTGTTATCTTTATCTTATTTTCTGTGGCAGAAAGTGTTTCATCCAACTCCTATCCCTCAATAACTCCACTTTCCAAAATAGTAATCAGAAGTCAGGTTTAATTTTTAATTTTTCCTATGAAGATTACAAATTATTTTGTTTTCGTCCACTCTCAAGAACAGCTGAGAATAAATGTGTCACTGCATTTTTACCATGTATCTACTGCATACAGATTTTTATTTAATGCTACATTTAATCATTCTGCTGACCTAAAAGGAAAATTCAATTGGTGGTAAAGACTGATGGGAAGGCAACACAGGAGAAAGAGGGCTTAAAAGTGTGATAGTAAAATGGGAAGCAATGGAGAGTGGAAAGGAAAGCGGTACTGTTCATACATATAGAAGTTATTTAAAGCTAAAAAGACAGAATTGGAGGGGATAGGAAGCATATAATGTGACAAAAAGAGATGATGGGATGGTAGAAAAAGAAAATGTAGGTGTACCACTATTAAGATATGTAGTAGTGAGTGAGAGGAAAGGAGTGTAAGAGAACCAAGGGGCAAATGAGAGCAATAATATATAGTGATAAATATAGGAGGCAAGAAAGATAGCCACAGGGAAATGAGATGACAAAAAGAGTAAAACAACAATGTTGATGATTAAAAACTTGTAGAAAAGTAGATTGGGTATACCGAAAAGAATAAGCCTTTTGAATCATCTTGCCTAGGGTTTCTTGATTTCCTGGTGCTCTCACATCTGTAGCTAATAGTACTCTAATAGCCTGGTTTGTGGGCTACTCTTGATCTATTTAGGATTGAAACCTCTCATGATATACTTTACATATGATCATGATCATGGAGTGGAGCTCTGAATTATTCAACTTGTTACATAAACAACATTTTTACTCTAAATAACCTAATCTGAAGCAGATGAAGACAAAATACTAGCAATAATACCCATATAAAATATAAAAATATCTACCTTGTTGTGGGGAAGTATTGCACACATTATTTTATCCAATAAACTCCCTGAATCTGGGCATCCTACTGGTTGGCAAGAGTGTTGACTTTTTTTTACATACCAAGGCAATTTGGGCATACAATACATTTCTCAAATTGTACCGCCCAGTGCAGAGAAAGTAATACTTAATACTATACAAGAGACAATAGCCAGTGGCAGAGCTAGTGAATGGAGGGCCCCAGTGCAAAATACCCCCTTTACAACTTTTCTATCCAGTCAGTAGAGGTCAATAAGAAAGCAGAAAGCAAAAATATATGCAGATGGCCAAATCACCCCTATGGTAATTATCTTCCACCCCCACTATATTAAGATGCATCCTTTACTGCCATTAGGAGAGAGCCATGCCCTTCTGTGGGCACTTGTGCTTTTCACCCACTGCACCAGGACTGTATTCTTCTCCCACTTACATTAAATTCCCATGGCTTACTAACTGTGTAGTAGGAAATATAACAGGACAGGGCACTTGCAAAGATGGCTGCTTTCAATGTTTAAAATCTAACCAAATAACTGCACAAGGAAACTGCACTGGAAATGATCCTGCACAGCATTACCTTAATATTCTGAAAGGTCATTGTTCTTTTTTTGATTTCTTAATTCAATATAAAATGCATGATAAATAAAGTTAAGCTCATTTTTTCCCCACTAATGAGTTTTTGAACAGAACACAAAACAGAGCTCTTCATTTTCTGCAAGAATAATTGATCAGTGCCTATTTAGCTCAGGAATTGCATGCTGTTTTGCTGGTAATGTCAATGTAGAGTCTATTTTTTCTTGTCAATACTCCTACACATCCAGCTTGCAACAAAACATTTATTGTCACCATTTGAAAACAATTCCTCAGTAACTGTCACAGTTATTTTACAGGAATAGTTCCTAGTCATGATCTGCTTGTTCATATTTGAGTAGGCGACTATTACACAAATTGGCTTTTATGAAATTTAGTGTGGTATCATTCGCTAAAAAAAAGTCTTATTACCGAAAGATGCTCGTGGATGTTTGGCTCCACTTCAGCTGCAAAATGTTGTCCAACATCTGTTTAATACAACTATATGTTGCTTAAAAATAAAGGTCGAGCTTAAGAATTACAGCTGATGGAAACCTGCTGCCAAAGCAGAATGTGTGCGCTCAGTTTATTAATCTTGTCAGCTGCTATTACCTTTTTTATCTGGATCCTGTTAACTTTTGATTTGTATTTAACTTATGGAAAGATCTCTTTTTTTGTTTTCTTTTTCCAGATATGAAAAGTCTTTTGGCACCAAGCTTCAAAGGCTGCAGTCAGTAGCATCATGGAAATTTGGCCTGTTTGAAAGCACGCTTGGTGCAGTAAATACTCGTTTAGATTACTGTAACAGCCTCTTATTCCACAATTTGTCTTTTTTCTTCTGTATCGTTTCTCACTTGACAAATACAACTGCAAGATTATTTTGCAGTTTTACAGGTCTAAAATGATTTGTAAATCAATATTGCTCTCATACATTATTGATTAAATAAATCATACCCTTCTATTGTTGTATTTTTATATTCCATGCCTCAGTTCCCTACTATTTCTTTTACTTTTTCAATCATAATTTGTATTATGTTTAAAATAATTCAGACGCAGGTTTGAACAATACTATTAAATCACAAAAAATCTTTGAAGACAATCTTTATATTTCAAATTACATTTTTAATTTAACTTTTTTGTTTTGTAAGTAAATTTTTATACTTTTTGAGACTTAAGAAATTAGTTTTTATGCATTGCGAGTACATTTATTATGTTGTAGATAAAATAGGATAATTAGCTTACCGGCAGCCTTTGTGGTGCAGTCTGCCATGACCATCGCATTGTGCAGAACATAAGTTGTGTAAGCTTTTATAGAGCGTTGTGCAGGGTAACGAAGGACTATTCCTTGGCACTTTAAAACTTATTTCTCCTTCTCAAAACAACTTTGCAGGACCATTTCAGTCATAACCAAAAATAAACAGAGAAAAAAAAATTCTGGGACAATTGTGGAATGTCTTCTCACAACCTAACTGTTCTACAGGATACCTCTTTTTGGAATCACTGCTGATCAGTTTGATATTTAAGTGTTCTGTGGCAGCTGTTGTTTTGTTATCTAGTGGTGTTGGTAAATTCAAGAGAAAGGTAACGTGGATGGGTCACAAATGAGGTAGACAAAAAGAGATAGTGGACAAGTTGGCGTCAGTGGAGCATAATATTGAAATGTTTGTGTCAAGGACGCACCAGTGCTAACATAAACTGGTAAAAATGAAAATATATAAAACTAATAATGTGTATGTGTGATTGAATACAGAATATAAGACCAAATTAAATATACAAAAGGGCAAGAGTGATATATATGGGAAAAAAGTGCTCAGATTATAAAAGATAAACATGCAGATTCATTATGTTTCCCAGATTCATTATGTTTCCCAAATTACCGAAGACTGTGTTCATTTTATGCCAATTTATTTTTTATTTTTTATGCATAATCCATATATACAGCCTTATTAAATTGAATAAAGCTCTATAAAAGCACAGAGCATATTTTTTTTACAGAAGTTTTTAGTTAGTGAACTTCAATCCAAAAGGAAGGTCTTCACTAACTAAAAACTTATGTAAAAAAAATATGCTACGTGCTTATATAGAGCCCTATTCAATTGGCCGAATTGCAATTTTAGTATTTTAAAATGTCTTGAACATTACTTAACCATAAGCCAATTTAATTTTACAGTAGGTTATAATTTTCCTACTGTTAATACCAACAGGGTATGTCAAACAAGATCTATTCTGAGAAAATGTATAGGGACAAAAGAGCACTGTTTATAGTAGTACATATTCTATTTTTTTGTGAAGGTAATTTAATGTTGCCTTGCAGTTTTATACAGTACACAACTCACAATAAGATACATTCTTCGATGAGAGAATTTTTAGTTTACCATTTTGTGTGATGTTTGGTAGCTACTTGAGTCTCAATCATGGCAAATGTATCATTTGAGTAACATGAGCCTCAATACAAGAATCCTATTCCATTGTGTTTGACTTATAAATAAAATAAATTTCACTCAATTTTCCAATGAATTTTACATAGCAAAGCAGAATTAATCAGGCCCAAAGGCCCAGATTGAAGTGGTAGCAAAGGATTGATAATGGAACATTATTTTGCCTGTCCTCTGTGTCCAGTATACTGTTTTGTGTTATTGATTCAAGGCAGGCAGTGTTGCTATCTTATGTTATCCTTTAAAATATCATAGATTATATTGGCACATAATGGGTGATATGCATTATAATAGTAAAATATATTAACGTGACAGTGTTATTTTAATCAAATAACTTTTAATATATATATTTAATAATACGTCTGTTGTAAGTCAAAAATGCTTATCATAATTCACTGAAAGATTTTAAAAAATTGCTAAAAAATAGCCATTGCTACCTCATCTACCGACTTTGCAGTTTCTGTAAAGTTTAGTGAATTTTGGCTATTGTTACAAGAAGCTTTGTTTTGTTTTTTTAATTGCAGGGATGCAACTAATCGTACTAAAAAAAAGGTAATAATAATTTTAATACTGAGCGCCTTATGTGTTTTAAAATATTACGAATCTTTCTTTTATGTGTAAGGCAAATGTAAAAGAATGGAAATTATTTTAATTGCAAGAGATATGACAATCATTTTAATGTGTATTTGTACAATTTGATAACATGGCACTTTTATTTAAAAGCATACTAAAAAATGAATAGAAACTAATTAAACAAATGCATATTTTTTTAGCTAAAGTTTGCATTTTATTGTGGAAATTTGTTTTTAATGAAGATTTTCATTTTAAGATATTACTTCAGCAGTGCAGCATTTGCTGGTAAAGAATAGAGAAAGTCACTAATAAACACTGTAAATGTCACTTGAGTCAGTTCATATTTATGTAATGGCTAAAGAAAGCAGACTCTTCAGAAATGTGCTTTCTTAGAAATATTTCTAAAGCAACCTCAGCTAGTATTTTAGCTAAGTGAGCAACTAACTGTAGAATACCCCAAGGGTATCATGGACACCATTATGTGTTTAAACATGTTGCGCTTTAAAAATAAATTTTAATGTTGCTTCTTAAAGTGGAAAAACAAAATTTACTGTATTAATTTTCATCTTTTTGAGCTGATGCAGTTTGCCATTAAAAGAGGAAAAAGCACAAATTATTGAACCAATGTAGCTTACACTTCCTTTTTTCATACTGTATAGCTAGAGATTTGTAGAAATTACAATATAATTGTATTTCTGACCTCTATGCTTTTATATGGCTTTTTTTTTGTTTTGCTTTTTTAGTTTAAGGTAGTACGATGGTTTAAAGTGAAATCAGAATAGTAGGCTCCTAAAGTTTAAGTTTTAAAACCAGTTTAAATGCCTTTCTATTTCAATTAGCACAATGTGTACCCTGAGGAAACTCACTGGCAGAAGTATACTGTACACATTGAAACACTGGATCTCTAGTGACCTCTCTGACTACTGTACCAGGGTTAATTGTACCAAAATATTGGCGTTTTATAATTGTCCTCATGCTAAAATCATTAGAGGCCATGTGGCCATTTAATATACAACATAAATACTGTATTAAACAGAAGAAAGAGGATGTGATAGTTGATCTAAATTTAGTTATGGTTTAAAGGGACACAGATATGACTATATAAAATACTTACAGCCTTAATAAATTGTGATTTGGCCAATTGAATAGGGCTTTATATAAGCACAGAGCCTATTTATTTTACAGAAGTTTTTAGTTATTGAACTTCTATCCAAAAGCAAGGTCTTCACTAACTAAAAACTTCTGTAAAAAAATATGCCATGGGCTTATATAGAGCCCTATTCAATTGTCCGAATCTCAATTTAATAAGGCTGTTAAATAGCAGCTAAGTCTTATTATTTATGCTTTACATAAATAATACTTTCTAGAAGAGTCTCAACACCTCCTTTTACATTGTAATGTGTATTGTTCAGTATTTTGTGATGATTCCACTTTTTAAGTGCCATTTAGCCTGATGTAATACATGTTACTGCTTAATTATTGTGCTTATATTTTGGAGCATGGATTTCCAAAGTTAGGCCCAGAACCATCATGGAGCGTAATGCAGGACTTGTACCACCAACCTGTCTAATTTTTAGTAAAAGAGTGATCAGCTGTAATTTTTTTTATTCACATATAAAAATGTGTGTATATAAAAATATAGATTTTTATTTCAATGTTTTGCATTTCTGAAATCTTACTAGCCCTTCATGTGAGAAAAAAATATTAGTGTGGACCCTCAGATGAAAAGGCTATGCACAAAGAACTTCCCTTGACTGCAGTACTGTTTGGCTGGCAGTGAGTGCATATTTTAAAAGTCTTATTATGTAATGAAAGTGTATCTAAGCTTTGAATCCAATAATTTGATGTTGTGGTCATTGCAAAACATATGTGTTCTTTTAAAAAAAGAAATAAATGCATGAAAAGCATTTGAACTCTCTTTGGTTTCTCTGTTTTCCTGAAACTTGAATTTGAGAGAACAGAAATTGTTCTCTTGTCCTCTCAAGAAATGTCACTTAAATTAAAGTGTAGTATGTCAGGAGTTGGACTAGTTACTGAACTTTCTAAGACATGCATCGTAATCAAAGGAATCATAGGCCTGGGCCAAGGAATGTTCTGGCAAGTGATAATCTACTAGTAAGCGGAAAGCCAGACATAGTAGCCAGAGAAGCAAACTTCCTTACAAGAGTTCCACAAGCATCAGTAGATAGCATTAGTATTTTTTTCTAATTTTGTTAAAATAATTTTTATTGAAATACAAGGAAAAATGAATCATACATTGTAAGTATGTTACTGTTTAACGGTATAGCAAACTTCTCCATGGTATAGTAAACTTCTTCTTCTTTCCTTTTTGATTTTGATAAACCATGAAGGCTTAATATTACATAAAAACAAAACAATAATAATATATGAAAGACAAAAAGGGGTGTAGGAAAGAGGGGGGGATATGAAATTTTGTGGAAGTTCACCATGATGCAGGTCGGGCTTGAGTTTTATCTTTCCCTTTTTTTGGTTCCAGCCTAATTTTAGAGTCTATATGTCCCAGCAGGATGCACTTTTTTTTTACATTTTTCATCTAGTTCCGCTGAAATCGTACTCATTGTATATATATATATATATATATATATATATATATATATATATATATATATAAATCTGACTTGTTAGGAATTGTGATTCCTTCGGGAGTCTTTAAATGGGAAGTCCTAGTAATGCTTCTTCTGTTTTTTGGCGGAATATCAAATCCCCACGATTTTTCTACGGCAGAGTAGGTTTCTTCCCATATATGAGTGATTTTAGGGCATTCCCATAATGTATGTCTCAATATACCTGTTTTGTTGCAGCCTATAAAACATTTACCATCCAGGGATAGATTTGAGACTTGTAGTCTCATTGGAGTGAGTTTCCATGTTAAAAGAGTATTAAAGGCATTTCTCTTCAAACCATATTTAGAGAAGAGTTTGCTGTGTTTTTCAAATGTTTACCCCATTGCGTTTCATCAAGGGTTATATTCAGTTCTTTTTCCCAGGGTCCTTTGTAGGGTAATTTGACTGTTGTAATCTGGTCATTTAGGTATTTATATAGAATGGAGATATTTTTATTTCCATTGGAGTTGAAGATGCAGCATTTCTTAAAAGGGGTTTTCCTGGCTGGTTTGTTGTCCCTTAGAACATAAGCCATGTTTATATTTATTGAGGCTAAGTTAAGCCATTCTCTTTGTGGTAAGTGGAATTTATCCCTAAACTCTATAGGAGACCAGTTTGGGGTTGTTGTTAGGATATCTGCTGCTATGGTTATATTTTGTCTGATCCACCATGATAACACAAAGCTTTTTCAGTATTACTTTGCTGAGTAAAAATGTTTCGCCCATCGGTAGTAAATTGCTCAGTTATTCTAACTAAATCATGGTCTGACCAGGAGATTGGGTAGATAAGGGCTTCAGTTAAGTTTGATGCTAGGTTTTGTTAGGAGTAAAATGTAATCAATTCATGAATGAGAATTGTGTCTAGCTGAATAAAAAGTGTAGTTTTTCTCATTTTGGTTCATTGCTCTCCAGGCACCAAACAAACAATCACTTTTAATCATTTATTTAAATGTTTTTGTGGCTGTTGGGACGGAGGTGGATGAAGCATCCTTAGTCTTATCTTTAATGGGGTCTAATACATTATTCATGTCGCCTCCTAACACCAATGTAGAGTGTTGCCAAATTGTCTATCAGTTCAGAGATTCATGATGCCTGCTTGTCTTTCCTTCAAAATGTAACTTCCATCCTTGTTTCTTTGTGTTTTTGTGCATTGGAAGTTAAGTCTTTTGTAGATTAGAAGACATCTCTCTTTTTTTCTGTTGTAGTGGCATGAAATGTTTGGGTAAAGTGTTTCCCCCAGAGTTTTGGGATTTAATTATTTGTGTTTCCTGTAAGAAAACAATGTCCGCGCCTATTGGAGATATCAATTAACAGCAATCCCAGTCTTCACTGGCTCATTCAAACCTTAGATGTTATGTGAAGCAAATGTAAAATTCATTACCCACCTGTACTGAAGCAGTGCTTGTCATGTTGCTGAGAGAAAGATGCTGTAAAATGGAGGGTATCTACTGCTCAATGTAGGAGGGGGTGAAGGGATGGGATGGTTAAAGGCAAATAAAAAGGAAGAAAACAAAGGAAAACAAACAATAAAAAATGAGTAAACTTAGTCAAATAAATCCAATAATAAACTAAATAAATGTAATATGGGTAACATTCTAAAGTCAAAGAACCAAATACCCTATTTAAATGATAAACAAACTGTCAGAGTAAGCTCACTCATTTGTTGAAACGCTAAGAAAAGGATACAAAAACACATGAGAACAGTAGCTGTCCTCCAATTCATGCGGTAAGCCATCTTGTAGAACTAAAACTAGGTACAGAGGTGGTTTGCCTGTCTTGCTTTGACTTAAAAATATTAACCAAATTCCCTGTCCTATGTTGCGGCTATCCTACTCTTTTTCTGGGTTTTGCCATAAGTTATACCATAATATTTTACATGTCTTTTAATCTAGATTAGGGGACCCATGGTAAGTTCTGACCAAAACTGTTATATTGTGAGGGCTACATTGATTTCTTTGATGGATTCGGCTCTTTTTGTTTTTTTTTGCGGAAAGGGAGCTTGTTCTTAGTCATGACATGAACTGAAATATTCCATGAGTGGAGTAGAACGGCACCTTCCTCAATATTGCATTAAAAATGTTTTTCATCTTTGCAAATATTCATTCTAAAGGGGAAGCCCCATGTGTATTTATAGACATGAGTTATGATTACTTCCAAAAAGGGTTTCAGCGTTTTTTATTTTATAAAGAGTAGTTGTTGATAGGTCTGACTAAATTCTTGGTACGTTGCCATTTATTTACAGAACTTCCTATCTGGTTTCTTTGTGAAAAAGTAGTAAAACCTGTCTATTACATCTCTCTGCCTTTCTGTAGGAGGTGGTTGGCCTCTTAATGCTCTGTGTATCCTGTCTAGCTTGTAATCCTCTTTATCTAAGTCATGCAGGAGTGACCTGCACAGCTCTTCCATATACAGGGACAGGTCGCTGGCATGTTGCGGAGGCTAACTTTTTGCCTCCTGGATCTATTCTATAGGTCTTCCTGAAGAGACTTAAAGTGTTTGTTTTTTTAACATAATCATGTATTTCTTCATTTCCATGTGTGCTTTGAGGAGGTTGTTATATTTGTCTTCCAATTCTGTAACTTTGGTGTCCACTGCCTTGATTTCCGTAGTTAATTCTGCAGTGACCTTTTGCACTTCTACTTTTATCTCTGATCTAAAAGAGGAGATCAGATCTTTCAGGTCTTGTATATCCGCTTGGTGCTTGGGTAGATGCCTCCATGCCTGAGTTTTGTGAATGCTTTGCAGAAGTAGAGGACTATTGAGAGGATTGCATGGTAGATTTCAATGTGCAATAGTTTGTGCAATAGCTTGGATATTTTTTGTGTTGCGCCTTGTTTAAACTCCAGCCATCTCCAATATGAAGCCTTTTTCCAAAAATGATATTGTATCTCTTTTGATGTGTTACTTGCATCAGTGTTTTCCCCTGTGTAAAGGAGGGTGGGTATCTTTACATATTTCAAACAAACACAGAACACCACCAAGAGCCACTATTATCCAATATAAGGTAGTATCAATCTAGTTTTATGGGTATATAGGAGGTTCCAGAGTTGCTAAAATAATACAAAGACAAAAGACACAACTATTGCCTGGACCCCTCTCTATCCCAATGACAACGTAATGCCCTCCGTGAGAAGAAATTGAGTTTGAATACCTGAATGGTTAGAAAGTGCGCCCGCAATTAAATAGAAGGCTCATATAAATGACCTATTGGTTTTTTGACACAATCAAATCACAGTCTGTATCATTTAGAATCACAGCTGGCATACTACTAATAGTACACATAGTATCTAAATTGTGGCTTGAATTAGCGCTATCTTTACATATTTGACTAATGCTTAAGCCAATGTTGTAAACAAATATATATTTATGTGTTGAAATCTGTTTTCTTATATATTTGGCTTTTAGTTAGGATCATGTGTGTGATGAAATTGAATAATTTCTACATTTCAGAGCTCTTAAAAGCTTGCTTAAAAATACAAGCAGCAGAATGGTGTCTTAACAGTTATCAGATCTTGTCAGCAGAGTCCAGCAGCAGCTTGAGCAGATCTCCAGCAGGTCCTCTGACTATTTTAATTAAGATACATTTTCTATTTTATATATAGCATTTTGTTTTTTTAGCAAAGCTTAAACAGTTTGCGACCGTTCAGTTTAACAGTTGGCTCAGAATCGATAGCAGCAGTATTCTGTGAGAGACCGCTCACTAACAGAAAAACATTTTTTGTTACAAAACCACAATTGGCAGAATTTACCAAAAGTTCATTGGTATGCACGCTGGCTGGATAGTCTGCTATAATCTGCAATCCAGCATCTCTGATCATCGTGCAATTTACTAAAACCTTGTTCCATCGAAAGAGCAAACCGCACGTGGGTCATCGAGTTATCAGAAACTGTGTGTCATGGGTGTATTATGTGCTGCGTACCATGAAAATCCAAGTTCTCTGAATTGACTAAACATACATTTTAGTTATCTATGTTTTAACCCCACAGTAGCAGTATATTTTATATTTAAGTAAAATAAAATTAACTATATTTCGTCAGTAACATACAACATTATCGGCTAAATATAAGAGAAAAATGAAAAGTCAACAAAAACTGACATTTACAATATATATAAATATATTTTTTTTATAAATTGTGAACTCTATTTTATAGCATGCACGTGGGTGTATACATAATGCTACATTGGCATTACCCTGTCTCATTACAGACCTAATTATAATATAAGAGTTTTAGTTAATCACATGTAGATCTGAGTAGCGGATGTAAGTCTAGCTTTATTGATTACAAGGTGAAAGCTGGGGTAGTAATAATGGATGGGCATGTAAGGAAAAGGTTTAAAAGCTAAATACAAGTCTGTGTGGTAAAGTTGGGAAATGTTAATCCAGTAACAGCTGGTCCAACGCTGGTCCAACGCAGACATTTATGAAGTAGTTTTCTTTTGAAACAGTCCAAATCCCTCTAATTAATTAAGACCTATTAATAAATTATATCTGGTATCAAGCTGAAATCACTGCTCAAATATAAATATGATCATGTGAACCTCTTCATGGGTATTAGAAATTAAGATCATGCATCACAACCTGCATGGTAGCTATGAATAAAAGAAAAATGTCTTCATATTGTTTTTTAGTGGAAAATATTCCATTATTATACAATCGCTTGAACAACCCACCCCAAAATATATGCAAAATGTTTTTAAAATAGAAAATACAATTATATGGTTAATATATTATATTTTATATGCAGCTGTATGCCTCTGTGTGATCAAAATATTCTGCTTTCTGATAATCAACATCCTGAGGTAGGAAGAGATTTTGTTTGAACATAAAGGGCCTCATTCTATTAGCGGCCGTAGGAGATGCGGGGCCGCAAGGACCGGCCGCAAGCTATTCTGCTATTCTATTCCCCTCCGGCCGGGGATTCCGGCAGGCTTGCGGCCGGCGCCTTGCTATCCCTTGCGGCCGCTCGCGCCGGAGGAAAGCCTTTAATCTAAAACGGCCGCAAGAGAATCGGCCGCAAGAAAAGCCTATTTGCAATTCAATTGCTCCGGGAACCCTCTCTGCAAGGCTAAAAGCGAGCCGCAGCTTACTTGCAGGAAAGAGGTCCCGCTAGCACCAATTAAGCACATTATAAAGCCCAAATAAAGCCATCCTGCACTCTGAGGAGACTATAAAGTGATTTTAGGTGTTAGCAAAAATAGCACAACATTCCCCTACACTCAAATCCGTAAATAAATTATTTTTTAATTTATGTCAAAAATCCATGGAAAAAGTCCAGAGGGCTTGGAGCACCTCAGACCCGCCCACGCTGCGGCCGGAAAATAAACAGTTAATGTCAGGTTTGGGCTGATGTGCAAGCTTGAGAGGGGGTTACTATTAATCCTCATGTCCCCCAATATGATCCCTAGCATTTACAGAGCTTTACAGAGCTGTCTTCAATTTATTTTTGACTTTTAAGATTTCTGAGCTTACGGCCGGTAGCAAGATTTACGGCCGACCGTAAGAGGAGATCCTTGCAGGGCCGTATAATTGAATTGCAAGATAACGGAACCCCTGCAAGGAATCGCAGCCTTACGGACGTTTTACGGCCGATAATAGAATGAGGCCCAAAGTGTCTATCTGCACTATAAAATGTGACACTTAAAACAGCCAGGGCTTTCAGTAACAGAAATACACCTTCCTAAAAACAAATAATAGTTAACAAAGAAAATGGATGCTTGGAGGTAATTGACATAAAAACTAAAAAAAAGTATTTCATCTTGTATTCATTTTTAAACACATTTTACTCATGATTAAGTTTAGTTATTCAATGGATCACATAAAAAAATTACCACAATGGTCCTTTAAAGCAATATGGGGTACCATACTTTTTATCCAAATGTCAAAGTAATTGAAAATTGAAAATTCAAAAAAATGTAAGAGCCTTTCCCTGCCAATCACTCTAAGGTGAGTATCCGGACTGCTGTACATCTACACACTCAGATTGGAGATTGGTAGAGGGGGGTCCTATCATTTTACAAGAACTGCCTTTGTGCAAGGATTAAAAGTAATTTTTTCTGTCTAAAGCTGTAATTTTAATAAGATGTGAGTGATAAATGTAACAGGAGTTGATTAATCACACTGTATTCCCTTGGTTTCTATATACTCATTTTGTTAATGCTGCATAACAATAGGGGCATTTACATAGAAGAACAAATAGAAGGAAATAGAATATTCTTTAGCTGATTTTCCGATACAGATATGGAGTATATTTAAAAAAAGTTTGTGCAATAAATCAATATATTAAAATCTAATTTTAGCGACCAGTCTAATCCGGGTTACAATGGCGCCCTCTAGCGTACATTCCTGCTCTTTTTATTATTATTCTAAAATAATACAAGTATGGAAATAAATGTATTAATTTATTTATTAAATTAAGCGGACCTGAGTCCAAATCAGGACCTCAAATCTCTTTTTTTCTGGACTTCTAGTACGGTACATTAATACATTTATAACATGTCCCAGCTAAAGCTTAGGCATGCATAAATAAGTTATCAGTTGAAAAAAAAACTTTACCTTAGTTTCTGCTTTACTATGCAAGTTTCCTTCTTGCACTATTCTGAATGCCATTATATTAAAATATTTATGTACGCATCCATAAAATATATAAAAAAATATGTATTGTTGACCTTGACTTCATTTTCTCACATACATTTGACCTTGGTGAATTCTGTAGAAATAATGGACTATCCATGTAATACATTTTATGTGTATGGTAAAGAGTGACTTTTCAGGACAGTGACCTCTTCATTCATACCACTTAGCTACTTTCTAGACTGGAATTTATAGGAAAGTGATCCATTTATAAAGTAAAAAACAAACATTTTAGCTATGTTTTCTGCATATTGCCCACACTTTCCATGAATGGAACCTTTTTTCGGTGTGAGTGAAAGATAGCAATATTCACCAACTTTTGTTTATAACATATAATTCATCAGCAAATCTTTGCATCACTGAACTATGGCAATGCTGACAGTAAGTCTACACACCTGATCATACGTGATACTACATAGTATTGTTTTACAGGCTCCATCTGCAGAGAGATCATTGCATAATTACATTTTATATTTTGTAGCATATAAAAATCAATTTGTGGCTTCTGATCTCTTGAAATCTTTGGGTGCTTTTTACTATTATGCCTCTGTAGTTTATTAATTGTAAGTAATTACGTGCTGCACTGGGGGTCATTGGTTTGCTTATTATCCCATCATCAGTTTTAGTTCTTCAAAAGAGCATCTTGTAAATATGAGATACTAGTGTCCCTTTAACAGCATAACAAATAGATACTGTCTGTAACTATATATATATATATATATATATGTTATTGTTCATTTTGAATGGAAATGAAATAATGTTAATGGTTAATTTTTCCCTAAGAGAGAGTCTTTGTAGTTTGGCCATGGCAACAATTAACCTTGAGCCAAGTCTAGCCTCAAGGATTCTTGCTGCCTTTTTCTGATCTGTTAGTTAAATGTATTATTCTGCAGCCCACAGAATATATTGTGCATTAAAATGCATCAACACCATCACTTCTTTTCTTTTTTTGTACAATGCAAATACAAAATAATGTCAAACTCTTTTGTATTTACTGAACACTTAAATATAATTTAGTGGCCTTTGTTCTTGTGTTGAGAAGGAAAGGTTAAAGACCCAGTCATTCTAAGTGAAAGCTTATAATATAAATTTACAAGTCTTCTTCTATGGAAGAAATCTTATGCTCTATACAGCACTTGTCAAACACTTTTAACAAATGGTAATAACCTTTGTCATATCTCATTTCCCTACATAAACAGTTCAAGTTAAAACTATAAATGGTGGAAAATTTAAGCCCTGTGGCTTGCATTATCAAAACTGTTAAACTATTATTTTCCACCGTGTCTGGGTGCCACTATCTGTTTCGAGAGAAATGTTGAAGAGATGACTGTTTAAGGGAGATACTGCACCTCTTAAGAGGAACATTCAGACATACTGTGTATGGTAATATTTTCGTTGCTAAATGTTTTGACAAAACCATAGTGTCTTCTTGATGTAATAGTTTACATAACCATTTCTGTTCATATATAATATTCATGATGAATTCATAGAGGAAAATGAAAAGCTTAGATGATAAACTCGCTACAATGTGTTTTATTCTAAACAGAACCCAATTGTATTGATCTATTTATTCAACTTTAGCACATGCAGTAATGAAATTATACTTATTTGAAAAGTGTGTTATTTTCTCTAATTATTGTCAGCCTGTAGTGCTTTACTTTTTAGCACACGTTGACTCAAATGAGTATGTCTAAGTCAGAGTTGTATATTGCCAGGACTAGATTATACATGCATCACATGGGATTATAGGAAGTCCTCTGAAACCTGCAGTGTTCTTCTCTAAGGAAAAAATGCCATCGCAGCTCTACAAATCAGCAATAGCTTAGTGAATCTACACCGATAACATCAATGTCTACCTAGTTTTGAATGTTAATTATATATAGCAAGTGTCTTGTTGAATTTACCATGTGTACTTCTTGAAGTTCCCCATCTTAAAATATAGAGCTTCTGACTTTATTATTAATAAAATGATTGTGCTTTTGTGAAGTGACAAGGTATTTGCAGTCGATATAAAAAGGAGGGTGAAAATCACCTATTCTCACTTGTTTTACGTACAAAAAGATACATTTTTAAATCTCAATAATTTAAAAACTGTTTATACTGATCTTCAGAAATAAAAGCTATTATGATAAGAGGCCACAGTCTCTATTTACGATCACTACATAAGAAAATATTAATGAATAAGATCTGCCAGTCTTTTAGTTAACAAAACAATGATATGACACAACATAGCTTCAGCCCCGTTGTCCTGCTTTAGTAGATGTAAATAATCCTACAAAGCACTCTACTGGACTTTTTGCACTTAGGACCTTGCATCTTCTGTATAGGTGGGGATACTGGACAACCAAATCATGGACCCTCGCGGTCACAGGAGAATAGCCTAGAAGAAATAGTGTAAAAGATCTCCTATGGTGCAGTTATTTATTTCACACAAGCAAACCGCAACAGATACACATTTAAAGATCTTGTCAGATAGAGGTAAGATGCTGATATGGATTCAATAACCCACAAGATAAAGATTTCTATGGTGTCAACAGTCTGCCTACTGTTCCTCAATATGTTTGTTCTGAAAGCTAGTCTGAACAAGAGAGGCTAGAAACATAGGTAGATAGGTACTACTATTTGGGCATGGTCCAGGACACTGATTGGATCAATTGGCACCAACAAAGGCAGGTATAGGACTGCAATTTAGTAGACTTGGGCCAAAATCCACCAGGCGGGGTTACAAAAGCCAACAAGTGTTACCTTGGACGTGGACAAGGACGCTCCACAGTGGATGAGGGTCGAAATCTGTTGTTACAATGTAGGGGCACTACTTAATAGATTTGGGCTGGAATACACAGAGTGAGCTTGTGATAGCTTAAAAATTTGTTACCTTGGACATGGACAAAGCCGTTGCACAGTGGATAGAAGCCAAAATCTGTTGTGAGGGCTTGCTGAAACCTTACCTTGCTTAGCAGAAATGGCCACAAATTATAGAATGCATGCTGTGTAAATGCACATACAAACATTTTATTTATTAAATAAACTTTGGTTGTGCTTCCTTTCCTGCTGCAATGGTAGTACACGGGCAGAAAGATATACAGCATGGTGAGTCTGTGGATCTTTATGCAGAACTCTGCATGCTGTAAAGAAACAGCAAGGAAAGCATTTATGCTTTCTCCAAACAGTCTCTGGGGAATGAGACTTAAGGGTAACACAACTGAACATGCTAGGGCAACCTCCATCAGAGACATCACCACTATTTGAACATGCTGGGAGAATTTAGGTCAGGACTGTCTGGGTAAAATCCTTCAGGGTCAAAGGATAGCAAGTCCAAAGTAACAAGTCCAAGGGCACAAGCAAAATAATGGTAAGATAAGTCAAAGATTAGGGGGCTGGCAGAAATCTAGCAGGATCAGTAACCATCCAGATCAGCAGCAAAAGATCAGTCCAATAGGGAACATGAATGGAGCAGGAAGACACAGGTGCAACCTGAAGTATTCACAGTGGCAGGAACCTACAACAGGCACTGAGAGCAGACCAGAACAGCAATACGTAGTTGCAGGTGAGGTGTGATTGGCTGATAGAAAGGCCGGGTTTAATGTCATGCCCAGGAGGGCTCCCACCACTGAACTTTTGGGGGACTATGGATTGTGTGGGCCCTTTGGGGGAAGCTGGTATCTGAATCATGGTAATTCGTAATCCCAGTCTGTGGACTTGCTAAGAAATATGACATGATGGTGCTATGTATAATGTATGGTAGGCCTCAATAATTAATGTTGGGGTCAATAAATGACGTGTATTATACAGAGCAGTGTGTGTGCGTGGCCTTATGGATGCAAAGGGGGTACATAGGCATGTTTGGTGTGCACATGCTGCATTTTCCTCAGGGTTTAGTGAGGTGTATTGCCAGGATCTCTGGGCAGAGGGGCCACCAGTTGTAAGGTGCTTGGTAATAGGTGAGTCCAGCACATTATGGAAAAAGGCCTCCATATTGCCATGTTCCTGCCATAAATAAATATATATATATATAAATGTAGTAATTATTAATATATATATATATATATATATATATATATATATATATATAAAAATATATATAGATTAATAATGAGTATTGCAATATAATTTGATACCTTTTGTATTGGACAAACGTCTTATTTATAATGATGAGCTTTTGAGAGGCTTAACTTCTCTTTATCAAGTCTCAAGCAATACTACATGAGATGGAACACTCAGTTTGAATAACAGCAGATGCAGATAGAGTGGAAACAGCATCTGACATCATTAGGAAAATACATATATGGGGAAAAAACACAACAAAGCAAAGGAAACATATATACACATATTATATACACATATACATCAATATATACATGAAAAAGCAGAGCACTCAGCACTTCACTAAGAGTGCTAAGACTATTATGGTATCAGAGGAAAGAAAATCACATTAAATTCTGATAATGTGTTAGAATACCCAAGTCTATATTAAGTCCTCTGTTTTTAGTGTTGAAGAATGTGATCATTTTTATTTCAAATGCTTTTCTCTCTTGGATGCTTTTAAATTTTCCTATCAGTATTTTGACTTAAGTTTTGGATGGAGTGATCATTCTGGCTAAAATGGTGTCCTATTGGGCTACAATAACTGTCTTCATTATGTCTTCTTATTGAATGCCTGTGTAAATTCATCCTTAAATGCATTTTTTGGCTGGTTTCTCCAATGTAACAGCCTGTGTCACATAGAGTACATTGTATTATGTAAACCACATTAGACGATGTACATAAATATGATCCTTTGATGTTATAGGTTTTGTTGTTATGTGTCGCTCTATCATCATTACAAATGTGTTGGCATAATTTACAGGCACGTTTGTTACAAGGTTTAGTTCCATTTTTTGTATTCAGATGTTCATTGGCCAATTTTCTGCTGACAAGTTTTTGTTTCAGGTTTGGTGGTTGTTTAAATGCAAGGATGGGAGGTTTTGGGAATATATATTTTAATTCAGTATCTTCAATTAGTAATGGTTGTAAATCTTTGATTATTTTCCAAATTTTCTCTAAAATTGGATGGTATGTGGTCACTAGAGGTATACGTGAAGTAGTTTCTTTTGTAGTTTTAATAGGTGTTCTCGGGGTATTTTGATGGCAGTGGTTATTTTTTGGGTAATAATACGGGGTTTGTAACCCTTTTGTTTTAAAAATGTAGACAATGTTTTTACATTTTTATAACGGTCTCCAGTGTTTGAGCAACTCTGATGGTATCTAATAGCTTGATTATGGATGATGGCTTGTTTGGTGTGGGAGGGATGGAAACTGGAGCTGTGTAGGTAATTACATCTGTATGTAGGTTTCCTATATATAGATGAGTGGAGAGTACCATTGGTGATGGATATAGTAGTGTCTAGAAAGTTTACCTGTTCTGTGGAGAAATCCATTTTAAGTTTTATAGATGAATGGAAGGTGTTGAATAAATTATGAAAGTCTCTGAATTTGCTTTCTCCTTCTGTCCAGATAATGAACAGATCATCTATGTAACGGTAGGATTTGTATGGTTTGTAAATGGATACAGATAACAATGTTTCTTCTAGATTGGCTATATATATATGTGTGTGTGTGTAAAGTCATCATTTAAAAAAAAAAATTTAAGTTCATTTTCACTTTATTTTCACTGCTTTTTCTATATCAGATGACTTCAGTGGCCTTACTGATTGTTTGAAATAAATGACTGCACTCTAGGATCTTTTGCACATTATTTTTTCCATTATATTGATCTTTACTATTTAAAAGTTCTGTAAGCAGTTCTATAACAGTAGTCATGTAATAGTAAGTAGATCAGGCAAATTGCATAGATATTTAAAATAAAAATTAAAGGATGTTCTTTCTTTCTTGTCATCAGTGATAAAATTAAATCTCATATAGACATTCATAGGGACATTCTACTTACATATCTGCTACTGTTACCTCTTCAAAATGTGCTGCCCTCGGCTTTGGCTTTGATGACCTGGGCAGAAATACATCACTGTTATAGTATAAAAAAATTACAGCACATTTCTTCTATTTGGTGCATAAAATATTCTGATATTGCTGAGAGACTATTTGTCCAAAACCTTCATGTTCATAAGCATTTTATTCATATATCGCTTTTTATTTCATTTACATGATTAAAACAATCAAATTTTTTCTTGTTTCAACATCAAAAGAGCATCATCTGTTTCTCTAACAGGCCAAAAAAAATCAGGATCCAATGAAACGCTAAATTTCAAATTAATTTAATTTTGAGTTCACTGTACCCAATCAGCCAAAATTAAAAAGTTTGCATAAGGTAATCTAAGGTTATATAAGGTTATATAACCATCATTCTGTATTCATTTTTTCTATGTTCATCTAGAGAGAACAAATAACAAGTCATTCAAAAGGTAATTGTATGTATTAAGGTTTTATATATTAAAGCTAAAATATTCAAGAGAAATACAGTGAAGAATTTTAGTTATTATTTATATGACATAATATGAACTATGCAGTTGTCTAGTTATATGATGTGCAATGTTGTTAACACACTATAACATAAAGATAAAAATTTATGAAATCTGAAAGAAAACGTTGAATTTTTTCTTTTCCGGGTTAAAAATATAATTAATTAATAAGATTCAGATAACCAATTTTCTGGTAGGATTTTCTATTTTTGCAAATAGTTAAATAAAACATCTGAGTTTGATTGTATTATCCATTTAGAGAACATGATTGACTGAAAGATGTTGTTATGATAGCCTATGTTCTGTTCTGTAGCAAAGTGAGTAATAAAATAGTTAATTGTTCGAAAAAAATACCTTTAATAAAACAGGTAAAATAAATAAAGCTATAGAACTAATTCATTTTTGCAATGAGGAGAGTGTGGATAAACAGATCGAGGATTTCGGGACAAATAATTTTTTGTCTGAAAACTAGTAAATTAATAATAGTAAATCACCCAGGTATTAGAATCTGACCGACAAGATGCTTATAACATTATTAAGTTTATTCCTGTTACTTGACTTAGTTCTGTTTTTTTTATTTTCTTTCTTATTTAGTTTTGCAACATTGTATGTTTTATATATGTAAATGTAAATAAAATGGGAAAATCTTAAACACTTTCTGAGAAATGATTTGTGTTTTTTTTCTTTAGTGAATTGAACATGAATGTATTTGAACTAATATATACTGAAAATATCTGATACTTTTATACTTTTAATATTCTTAGCAAAGCAATTATCAAAAGGTTTTGAAAAGCAGCACGGATCAGTTCTGGATACATTCTTGATACTTCCTTAGCTTAAAGCTGTAACGTAGATTTTTCTACAAGTGGTAGTATTCTGTGTAACGTTAGTGGGATTCATTTTGTGGCTTCTATAGCAGTCAAGAAATTGTAGCTGTCTTCAGTTACCAATGAGCCCTATGAGAAATATGTGCTGTCCAATTATATTTAAGGATAATAATAAGATAATATTTTAAAAATATTTCTGCACAATTCAGCCAGCTTATAACCCGGTCTTTATGTCAACTTTATATAAATTATATTATTCTGTCTATAAACATGATGCCTTAGGAATACACTAAAGTTCAGCATTAGTGCATGAACATAATTTAGAAGCATTTGATTCAGTAATAAACATAGTTCTTTGTATGTGTTTCAAGTGGAATTGAGAAGATTTATAGGACTTTCTCTTGGATTCATACCATGTTTTGTTTTTATTAATAAACGTTACCATGATAACAAATCTCAAGTAGTGCTTGTAAAGACAAATGATAGTAGTTATAGGCTCAAGACTGCAATCAAGCCAACAGTATAAGCTAAACATTAAAACTTTATGAATGCGTAGAAGAGAGAACATCTCGGTAGCCTTTCATATTAAGTCACAACAGGTGTACAACTGAGTGGAATAATTATGTTATTGGGAACGGGCCATTTACAGCGATTTTATATCTATATAGTTTTTATTTGGAAATTATTTAGGTGTTCTCTTCTCAGGCTCACACTTGTCAGATGTGAGTTATGGCTGTGAGATGCATTCAGCACAGGCGTTACTCACAAGCTGCTATCCCTAAATCATGGAAAAGTAGTTGCGCATGCGCAGTTGCGTTGTATTCGCACATGCACAGCACTGGGTCACTAAGAGGGAGAAAGGAAGAGAGAGGGAAGGGGAGAGAGAGAGGGAGAGAGAGGGAGGTAGAGAGAGAAAGGGAGGAGAGAGAGAGGCAGAGAGAGAAGGAGGAAGGCAGAAAGAGAGGTCGGGTAGAGAGGTAGTGAGGGAGAGAGAGGAGGCAGAGAGAGAGGGATGGAGATAAAGAGAGAGAGAGAGAGTGAGGGAGAGAGGGGGAGGCTGGGAGAGAGGTGGGGAGGGAGAGAGAGACAGAGAGCACACAGAGCACTGAGAGAGGGCACAGAGAGAGAGAGAGGGCACATAAAGAGACAGAGAGCACAGAGAGAGAGGGCTCCGAGAGAGAACACACAGACAGAGGGAGAGGGTGCACAGAAGAGACAGAGGGAACGCAGAGAGACTGCACAGAGAGAAACAGAACAAACAATTGAACATAACATATGATACTGTCATTTATGACAGGCAAGTAACTAGTATATAAATAGATTGATGATTGAAAGTAATGGACTTTGATTCTGTTAACTATGAAGAATATTCTGATTACATTGCAACAAGTACATGCACAGAACTGCCTTAAAGATGACTCGGCCAAATGTATTGTGTACACATTTCCTAGATTGAAACTGTTGCTTATGAGTGTATAGAATTATTGAATTTATCAGTATATATTTTTTTCTTTTTCAGTTTCCTTCTAGTCTTCAGCTGCTTGATTTTATCAGTGTTTTCCACTATTCCTGAGCATCAAGATCACGCTTCATATTGCCTCTTTGTCCTGGTAAGTGAGAATATTAAATTATCTAATGTATTACAATATTCAATATTTTGCAGTGTTTCGTGGCTCTCTTTTGAACTGAAGAAAATAGAAGTTTAATCATTCTAAGCAAGAATAAATATATGTGATTATCACAACAAAATGCATTATTGAAACCACATGTCAATATTTTCTGCAAGTATTTTAAACAATAACGCTACTTAATATATAATTAAACAAACTGTTTTCATTTTTTAAACTGTTTCCATGTTAATTAACCACTGAAATGTCATATATATGACATTTTGAAAACTTGATTGTTTTTTTTCATATTTGTATAAAAAAAGAATGTATTCAGTTTTGTTTTATTGTATTGAGATTACGCTTTTTTCCCTAACTGGGTTAACCACATTGAAGGAACTGTCTGTGTTTCATTGAAGATTGCTACATTGGTGTGGAGTTTAACAATAGGCCAACAATCTGTTCTCTAGAGTATGCTTACCTAGCCGTTAATGTTGTTGGTTTCTTACATACTTCACAAACATGTGATATTTTCCTTAAACTATAGTGGTCCCTTATCTGTTGTTATTAAGATTCAGTTTTTTGGTCATTTGGAAGCAGTTTCTAAAAAAATTCTAATAAATCTGGAGCACCTGATGAACCTTTCAACTCTTCAGTATTTCTCTAATAAGGGATTAACAGTCCAATTTATAGACTCTGGGTGGGGAATTTACTATGCATCTTAAGTGCATCTCTAATAATCTCTTGATTTAATGTGTACTATTACCAATGGTGAAATCATCCCATCTCAAGTCATTTCAGGTGAGACAGTGCTAAGTAAATTCCCCCAAGTGTGTATGCACTCTCTCCACACAAGGTCTGCTCACACTGGTATTCGCTCTCAGGTTCCTCAAGTTCCAGTTTAATGTAACCTTGGCTTCTTGCCCTCAGTGGCTAAATATTGTACATATAATGTCTCTTTGCAAATATGCATTTACCATACATTTTGTACATAAGAATATTTGTTATGGTATGGACTGTTGGAGAACAATGGGGCAAATGTACAAAGCGCTGTCATGACCAAGATTTCTCTCCAACTTACAACATCCTTTACTACATATGGCTTTATATGTGATGATTTTTTGTGTCAGTCAAGGCTTTGCTGATGACTGATAATTTATGGTTTGTGACATTCCTAAACACATGTGATGAATATTAGAAATCGTGATGATTGAGTTTCAGCTACCATGATAAAAATTGCTCTTTGCTAAATCAATGTATTTCATTAATTATTTGGACGACGAATACATCAGAATGCTTTATTTATTGTGGCAATAACTACTTTATATTTTTGGGGGCTGTTCTGTTTTTTTATAGTCTAGCCTAGTGGAATCAATTAACCTTTTCTTTTTGTTTTTTTCAACTATACTTCAAAAGCGTGTCCTTTTTTATAATTGTGAATTCTAGCTTCTTTCCTATGTTAGAAGTAAGACTTTATTTACTATTGCAGGTTACAGAGGGTTGAGGAAGCTTCAAGGAATTGTTTGGTAAAATAAATTTGAGATCACTTAGCTCCTCTATACTCATCTGGCATAAACATTTAGTGATATAAAAAAAAAATACTAATAATAATAAAAAACAACTAATCAGCTCTGCTGATGTTTCACTTTTCTGAAAGAATAATTGTTAGGCTACAAAGAACTGTGAAGGGCTGTGAAAGGCTACATGGATACTGTATCACAGATGTCAGAAATCTGCTTTGCTTTTCCTTTTTGAGACTGTTGATTCTGGTGCCATGTATGTGACTGGCTGTGTCACTTTATAATTATATGTGTGTTTGATAGTTACATTATTTATAATGGACAAATAAGATCATGAAATGTAAAATTAGAAACATTGAAAATGAAAAAACATATTATGAAGAATACTGTTCTCTGTGTAATGCTGTATATTCATATGTACTTCTAAGTTTTAATATTAATAATAATGTCTTTAATTATTGTTTTATTTTCACAATAAAAAAAAGAGCAGTATTAATTAATTAAGCAGAGTTGAATTAGTAGAATTACTTCGGTAAAGCAAATAACCAAGTATTATTGTGTCTGGTTTTAGCTTTATATTCATTAAACCAACTGGAAATAACCCTTGAAAAGCAGGTCAGCAGAATATGGTTAATGAATGTGTTTATGCATGTCACATTAATTAGGAAATGTTCCATAAAGGCAAAGGTTACAGGCTTTTCCTCTGCATTTCTTATTTACAGTTATTATTAATAATTCTGTTTGTTTGATATTTGCTATAACTTGTTGTACATGTGACCTAAGATTGGAAAGTCATGTTCAGTATGTGCACATTTGCTTTTCTACACTAATCAAATAAATTAAAAGGATTGGTATTTGGTCAATTGAAAGGATATATATTAAAGTACGATAAGTAATATTTAATTTATGTATATTACTTAATGGGATGCATATTTTTAATACTTGGCATCCATTGGGAATGTTTGGGTATGAGTCTTTCTTATCTTAAGTGGGAGATAGCTTGGCACATATTATGTGTCCTTTTGTGAAGTATACTGTGTGATTACACACATACATTAGTCTCCATTAGTTTATTTACATGAGATCCCTGTAAGGAGCAAAAAAAAAGGTGTTTGACAAATGATTTCTTAAAAACCCGACTACTTATTCCAGTTTGTCAATACAATACATCAATTTGAAACTTTGCTTATTTTTATTTGAAAGTATATGGAATAAATCTGTATGTGTATAGAATGAATCAATATATTGCGTGTTTCTAATATAAGCAGTATGTGTTAGATAAGATAAAGGGAAAACAGGGACACTTCCATATACCTTTAAAATATTGTGCTTATTAGATTCATCTTCCAAATTAAAGTAAGCTTGAAAATACAATAGTATTTTATAGAATGTGTTACTTTTTGATATTCACTGTTAATATTGTTACTATTATTGGTTTCAAAAAGATTTATCAATCAAATAATGGTTGGATTCTGATGCACATAGGACATAGAAACCAGACACATTTCTAAACAGCCACCTGAACAAATGTATCAGAAACTAGGTGTTGATCGTGTTCAGCTTAAGGGTTAGATTCCAAAGGGTTTATTTTAGTCCGTAAATGGTGAAATGCCAGTTTTTAATATGAGCAATGTGCAAATATAGCGTTCATAATTGTGTATTACATATGAGATCATAAGACATTGAGATTGAATTATTCAAGTATATCTACAAAATGCATTAAGTTAATGAAATGCTGATCAATATTTTCTCATTTTATTCTCATGCATGTTCTACTCCTACCACTTAAACTACTATAACATTCTCTTCCTTGACTCTATCCATACCATAGTCATAAAATGGCTGTTACTCTAAATATACTATACTACCACACATAACACTTTTATAATTCTACACCTCCTGTATGTCTCTTATACTCCTAACATAACATAACCATGACACTATACACCATATCCATACCCCTACAATAACTACACTAGTATCCTAAACTAACAGGAAAATGAGTATCTCTTCCACGCTACTAACATAACCCTAAATCTACTATACCCATACCGTTACCACACTATGTCTGTACACAAACCTCTATTATCCCTAATACTATCATTCTACTACTACTTCTCTATACATAACACTAGCATAACCCAATAATTATGTACACTCCAATAACCTCACCTTTACATAACCCAGTCCATAGTCAACCAATACCACTATCGTAAGCCCACAAATAGACTTCCAGTAGCCCATATCCCTTAGACAAAATTGTTCATAATTAAATAAACTAAACACTACACTCTATACATAATACTACACTACATATGAAACTATCATAAGACTACCATTACCTTACCATAAACTACTCTATCTATACCTCTGCCATAGCTCTATAAATACGTTGCCATTTCCAGTTACCATTATATTGCTTTATTGACCTTCAATTATAATTTTTTAAATATTCTCAATTTAATTTCACAGAACCAATTTATATGGCATTCTAAGGGCCAGATAACTTTGCTCTGACTTATTGTTACCCAAACTGTGTTCCATGGACCCTGAAGCTCAATTTTGTATGACCAGTGGTATTATGAGAAAATTAATCCAAAAGTTTTACATTCTGTGAAAACATTGAATGGGGCCAAGAAAACTGGGACTCTTTGGGGTCCTGGAAAAGGTTTTGGACCCTGAGACGCAATTTGTGGTAAAATGTTTGAATCCTGGAGTTCTGAAAATCCTTTTGAAGCCCAAATAAGGTTCACAGGCTAAAACACTGCTCTAGATACATATACCCTCCATTTTCACAAACAATATCTATACTGGGATTTATGTTAATTTTCTTTAGTTAGAAATTTGTTTCCAAGTTAACATTTGTATACCCTAAATTAGTGACCCATCTCATCTGACTTTTGACTAATTTAATTGCAATATGTCAATATAAACTACTTTCAAATTTGGTTACTGAATATCTAAAAAGAAAGCTTAGGGAAATATTTTTGAATTTTATTATAATTAATAAATTGCTTTTTGTCTAATCATCTTTGATTTGATGTGCTTTATATATAAAACTGATTACACACCAGGTGCAATCTTGATAACGACATGTCAGGCAGATCCAAGACCATGTACTGTCTTGTCATAATCTATGTCGCTTTGTGCATTCAAGAAATTTATTTAAAATCTCTGATGCTTTTTTCATTCACTTACAAATATGAAACATGATAGCCCCCGTTTCTTGTTTGCCTGTCTGAACAACTTACCTTTTAACATATCTTACCCAGGGCTATTAGTAGCCTACTTGCATATTTTTCATTGTTTTGCACGGGACTGCCATGCTTTAATTTATTCTGTTAACTTTTGTTTAGACTTTCTGAGTCACAATTATGTAAATTCTCAAAATTTATAGCAATATATTCTTTAAACTGCCAGAGTTGGTTGCCTACATTTTAATAAATTATATTGCATATTTCTGTATTATTATTGCTAATGCGTATAGCAAGATTTGATGCCACCCAGCAATTTGCTCTATAAAATTCTGTGCTTCATTCATAAATTGCTTCCGTTGCAGTTTTATATAATCCAGGAGGTTCTTTCCTGAACTGACAGAGCACAATATTATAATAGAAATTACACAATAATATGTCAAAAAATTGGCAAGTGTGAAGGAGGGTTGTGTGGGTTCCCGACAAATTCTGCACATTTTCCAAGTCAGTTTGTACTGATAAGCATTCAATCTCTAAACAGCACTCTGAGAAATGTTGCATAAATATGAGTTTACTGTAGTCAGACATCCCAAAATGAACACTGCATGGCAGATGGAAAAGGATGATTGAATCTGATATGTGTCAGAGGTAAAAGCAAATGGCAAACTTCAATATTTTAAGTTGCAGAATATATTTATGTATTCTTCATGGTTCATTCGCATGGTTCATAAATAGTGTTGCTGTCTGGTTCTATTTTGTCAAATGGCTCTAGTCAGCCAAACAGCCCATAGTAACAGTATGTGAAAGGTCTGTGCTTTGGTATTCCACATTTGCATAAAACTGATTTTTCTTTCTGATATATGACACAGTTTTCTAATATTTGTGTTTTAAAACTTTATCATAATGTCATTATAAATTAACAAGAATAACATAAGAAGCAAAAGTTTCCTTTTATCGAAAAAAAATATATATTTCCTTAGATAATTTTGCCTTATTTGAATACTGTTTTAAACTGAATAATAAGTAGGAGATTTAATAAAATGTTTAGCTTTTGGCTTCCTGGGGGCCAGCCAATGCAGACACATTTCCTTCAGTTCCTTCAGAAGTTCAATAGCTAATGCTGGTGCAAAACGACAAGTTTTTGTACTTATACAATATACAGTAAATATACATACCATTCCCTAAAGATGTGTTTCTTTTATGTGGCACCATATTAGCATATTGACAAAAATTGCTTGTAAAATAACTTTTACCACTCTATACAAAATACAGTAGGCTATCAGTTAACCTGAACTCAAGCAACCAGAAAAAAAATTGAATACTGTACTTTAAATAAAAATTACATTTTACAGGGCTCAACAAATGGCAGGAGCCAGGTTCTCATGCCACAAAATGCTTATAGGCACCTAGATTGTATCCACTGTATGTCTCTGCAATTCAGATTTACCTGGTGTCAGACAGGCATGAGTGACTGAGCCAGTGCAGTGTTGGGGATACATTCCCCGGGCTCAGCACCGCACCCTCCAGTCAAACGTACCTGTGTGTAAGTGATGTGTGAAAGCTGCTGCTGCTAGAACAGCCCTCACTGACACATATACTTAGCAGAGCATCCGGTGTGCAGCTAATCTCGGCCTCTTCTAATGGTGACTCTCAAGCAACCAGAAACTACATTTATCTGGCCTCTACCAATCCCTGTGGGTGCTGGATAACTGAGAGTCTACTGTATATTTATTTTAGTCTTTCATAAAATCATGCAATATCTTTTATACTTCTCCTTGTTCAAATTTGGTGCTGGATATAAATCTCATTTACCTTTCATACGTTTCTCACATATTTATCGTGAGCGATTTGAGAGATACATTATAAACTTTCCTTCTCTTTAAAGACCCTATTTACATATTTGAAGTTCATATAAGACCACAAATAATATTTTCTTCACAGTATGTGTGTTTAAACAGAATAAGGGCGGGGAACATCATTTCTTATTTTAGTGTACTCTTACTAAGCCTCTTATCCTCCTTTTTACTCTTCTTACATGCCTCATGCAGCTAAACATTAATGAAATGTTATTGACATTTTTGTTTAATAAAAGGATATCACATTTCAAGATGATTTTCAAAAGCAAAATTTAAAATGTAAATAAAAGCTATGGAAACATTATTCTGTAATTTGTTGTTCACAATGTCTGTTTATTTGGTAAGAATGGTATTGTTAAACACAGAGAACACAGAAGAAAATAAACAAATCCATAATTATTTGAGCTTAAAGCTAATATTGAGCATCTAGCTCCAGTGCTGTTTCAACATGTCCTCAAATGGCATAAGGACCACAAAGTACATTGATCTGTCCAAAGCAGAAGCTGCCTCAGGCTCCCTGCATCAGACGCAGTATTGTGTGACCCAGCGGAGCCTGGGTGCACACCATTGGTTGGAGCAGGGAGGTGGGATTTCTCCCCGTTTTCGCAGGCTTTCTCCCACTCTTTGTCGGCAGGGCTTGCAGCTGGTGGATACCTGTCTCCAAGGTGACAGGGTGGTTCTGTGGCTGAGGAGGTAAAAAAAATGACCAGGAAGGAAAAGGGAAAGAGGTAATATTGTATAAGAAAGCCACAGAATGTTGCCCCCACAAATGTGTGACGCTGTACATGCAGCAGCGGCCAGAGGGGCGTGTGCCTTTGCTTATACACGCCAACGGTATGGCAGTGTCGCACTCAAGTTCAAGAAGGTGTTGAAGTTATCCCAACGGCGTCTGGGTTTTGATCAAGCCGAGTTCGGGTCTCACTTGTTTCGAATCGGGGCGGCGACCGAGGCAGCGAGGCTTTGGTTGCCTAAGGAGGCAGTAAAAAGGATCAGGAGATGAAATCCCAGCGTTTTAGGTCCTATATACGGCACAAGGCAGTTGCCTTACGGATGCTTTTTCTGTGTTTCAGGATCAGGAAAACAGCTATGGATCATCGGCCATTCATATGTGTACTGGGCCCACCGGTTAGCCGCAGTTACAAGGGATAACTCACAACTGGGCTTCCTGGAAATGGACTTGCAGGTGCGGTGGTTCGGCATCTGGGGCTTGCGATGGTCGCAGATGAGTGGGCTACTGGACACTTACGCCCATCACCATGGAAATCCGAACCTTATCCTCATTCACAGGGGTAACGATCTGGAGGCGGTCTCTATGAGGAGAATGTTAAAACATATGAAGAGGGATGTGAAAAGTTGGATAGCTAAATTCCCAGGCCTCTTTATCATCTGGTCAGAGATGATAAAGAGGCGGTCATGGAGGAACGCCAGGGATCCAGTGTAGTTAGATAAGGCTCGCCAAAAGATTAACAAGCGAATGAAGAGCTTTGTTCGGAAATTGGGTTTTATTGCAATTCGATACCGAGAATTTGAAAATAAAGATGCGGACAAATTTTTCCTTCCTGATAAGGTCCACTTTAGGGAGGCGGTAAAAAAGGAAATGGGTTTGCAAGGGGGGATTGTAGCCTCACGAGGCATCCCAAGCCTGCTCCGGGGCGGGGGGCGAGTTGCCCGGCCCACTGGCCAAAAGGGGCTTTACCCTACCTCACGGACGTGCTAATAAAAAGCATTGGGGGCCATGGGCGCAGGGCCCAGGGTGTGAGGTCACTGACCCTGGCCGGGCTCCTCCTCCTATGTTAATTTATGGAAAATGTTAAAACTCTGCTTTAATAAAACTTTGGCCCGTGATACTCCCAACACTGGTGTCAGTCTCTTTTATTTATATCAATATTTGAAGTAAATAAACCCAATGTAGTTTACATTTCAATTAGTTTTTTTTAGGAACTAACAGAGCTTTTTCCCTGTACCCTATTAGGTACCCAGGGAATAGGAGAGGATCTAAGAGTCTGAGTTTTTTTCTTATCTGTCTAGGTTTGCTTTCGGTGGCCACACACTTTTTAACAACACTGGATTGATAAATTACTTATTATTACCTATAGCCGTACAATATTTTAAACCCTTGCTGTGTACTTTTAATTGTCTTGTACCTCTGATGTATATATAGAATGAAATCTGGCTTTTTTTTAACTAAATTATGCATAATGAACAGTAAACCCTAAGCCTCTTTATAAACACTTAATAATCACAATAAATGTAAAATTTCAAGACACATTTCGAAAGCAAATGAAAACAAGGCTATGTTTCTTTTACAATCTATTGCCTCCATTTAATTGCAAGCCCACAACTCTATCGCTGTAGGCCGTATGCCTTCTGGTGTGTTGCGGGCTCTCGTTCGTCTCCGATTGCAGTGCTATTCAATTGAGCAAGGGCGCGCGTTACGGGACAAAGCCTCAAGCCTGTAAATCCCTCCCACGGCCGCAAACTGTTAAGAGGCTGGCCGAGATGCAATCGGCCCTTACGGTATAATGTAGTGCGATACAGTCTCACAGCCAATAGAAAGCCTCTAGCCACAGATGATTGACAGAGGGAGATTATAAATTTGCGTTCCACACGCCTATGCGACTGTGTTGTATTTCTGACGAATTAGCACGCAGGTCCCGGAGTTGGTGCTTGATTCGAGTTAGAGAGAGAGTAGGAGAGCATGGAGATAAGTAATTTGCAGTTTTGGTCATTTATACCATTTACTATTTTACAGCTAATCCTTGATTACACATGTTTAAATTATGTGTAATCTGTAAACACACACAGAGACATATAGAACTAGGTCACTCCATACACCCCCCCCCATCCCCCACACTCCATCCCCCAACAGTTATTAATAACACATAATATACACATTGTTTTCCATCATACATGTACAGCCAAACTTTTATTGATTTATACTTAATTTATTTTTGGGTTTATTATGGAGCGATGAGAGAGGAGGGGAGAGGATTGGAGAGGCTGGGAGGCGGAGAAGAGGGAGGCGAGGAGAAGAGAGAGGAGAGCGAGGTTGCCCTGAGGAGTACTGGTGGAGAGGAAGAGGAGGTGAGGAGTGGTGGAGGAAAGAAGGAGGTGGCGGAGGAGGAGGAGGTGGCGGAGGAGGAGGGAGCAAGGGAGTGTAGAGGAGGAGGTGGCTTGTGCAGGGTGGCCCTAGCACCAGGCACACTTAGAAGAGGGACAGAGGGGAAGGGGCCTGGTCCCAGGGGGGTGGTAGTTGGGGTAGGGACAGGCCTCAGGCACAAGTCAGGGAGGCAAGGATCCCGTCCACAGCCTGGAGGGCAAGAGGCTAAGAACAAGCACATGGCCCACAATTAATCACACCGAGAGAATGTGGTGCTATCCGTGGCCGCCCTGTGATTCTTGTAGGGGGGGGGGAGTTAGGTCAGGGCCTAGGGCTCATGCATGGAAGGAGGTAGCAGGCTGAGGTGAAAGCAGTAGGCACAGCGCCAAGGGATGTGAGGTCTGTCAAGCACTTGTTCAACGACATCAGGGCCAAAGTGAGGAGAATGATGGCTAAGGAGGACCAGGACCAGACTGTGAACTGTAATGAGTGGGAGAGGGTTGCCAGGTGCCTTCTGCGTCAGGTTCCCGCAGGTGGAGCTTCAGGTCTAGGGGCCCAGCAGGACCCACCAACATGCCACGCTCATGTACATCACACACACTACACATGTACATGATGACCAACAAGAACACTGACATATCAGCTCCATGGATTCTAGACTATGACATTACCCCTTTAGGTATCCCCTTTTTCCTACAAGCCTCTTGCTCTCCGGGGATGCGCCCACACCACACCCATGATATTAATGCACAGTCTTGACCATTTCTAATTATGCTCTGTGTATGAAATAAAGCTTTGATATACCGTACTAACCATGTCAGTGTGTTTTCAATGGCTGGGGTTATAGGACATCCACATACATCACATTTGTGTCACATTCCTATATAAGTAAACTAATGAGCCCTAGTTACTATGCAATAGATCAATACATATAACAATAATAATAGTCATAATAGCATTAGATATAATATAATAATATAGCTCATATATAACAAAAATAAAGGGTTAATACACTTGCAAAGTCCAATTAGTGATATTGTGGAGTAGCAACATGCCAATAAGGGTCTGCTAACCTACTCATACTGAGTGGGTTGCCAGTTCCTTCTCTAGTGGGCTGTGATTTATCTGACATCTCTGCTATTACATTCCCATTTACAGTGGCCCTATATGGTATAGCTCAAAGCTTCATTCAGGTACACAAGCCCCTTCACCACCACCACTTAGCAATCCAGAAGGGGACCAGGGGAACATGTTTTCAAATGGTTCATATATCTTTTTAATGGTTCAAATATGTTTTCAAGTGGTTCATACTTCTGGGTTGTTTGTCCATAAAGTACCCACTTATTACCACAAATGATCAGCATTAACCACTCTATGTCTTTCAGCAGGCCCTATAAATCATGGTTTATGGTTCTATGGGAATAAACAGAGGGAAAATTATACACAGTAATTAAATAATTCTTGAAATTTTGTGTCCGGATTTTCAATTTTTAGTACACTTTTAGCACAGTTAAAGAATGCTAATTAAATAAAATAGCAGCAAAGGGTTCTCTGATAATTGTCACTGTTTATATTATCAGTTATTGTTTTGTTTGTTCAAAAAGCAAATACATGTTGAACTGAATGGTGTGAGATGTTTGTAAACACGGCTAAGAATAATGTCATAGAATTGGTTGTATATTTATATTTTTAATCCTGTTATAAAAAGGCTTATATTTGTTAACTTTCAACTTGTTTTTCCAGTTTGTACAAAAGAGAATAGATTAAGAGGATTAAGCAAAATAAAATGCCATTCTTTATTTGTATGGTGATCATTGTTATTTATAGTCGTAGCTACATTAAAGAACTCCTTCAAATATATATTTGAATAATACCTAAAAAGTGTTCTCATTTAAATCGTTGGGACTAACTGGAAGGTTGTAACATAGCCCATCAATTTCAGTTCTTCGAGCTCTAGCCAAGATGCTCTAAGTGTAAACACTAAAGGCTGCATTAGACTGCTCATTATTGTTGTTCTTAAAGGCGAAATACAGTTCATAAATGCTGCACAACATAATCGAACAGGGTACTGAAAACTAAGTAAATGGTGAGCTTCCTTCAGCTGCCTTAACTTTACAGATTCTGCAAGGATCTGCAATCACAAGCACCATGCAAAAAGAAATAAAATATCCTTTCTTCACTAAATAATGTCAATTTATGCCTTTGGGTTGTTTACACATTCTAATCTCAAAAGGAATCAAAGTGAAATGTATTATTGCAGTAAAGATATTATAAGAATTAGATAAGATTATATAACATTATATAAGAATTAAGAGGATGCTTGCAATTAATTGTCTTTTCAGAATTTTTCCATATGCTCTATAGATTTGAAGTGTAAGTCAATGTAAACAAGCAGTTGAGGGTTTTAAACACGGACAGTCAGTGCTGAGAGCATGTCTGCATTGTGGTGTGCCTTCCCCATTGAACCGCTCACAGAGCTCATTAGTTGGGGGTAGTATAGGGACGAGCATACAGTAAGTATTCCATCCCACAATGCTTCCAGAGCTTTTTGTAAGTTCTGAAATGAACTGCATACGCTGATCCAACAGAAACTTACTAGGAAAGCCTACCTGAGTAAACACTGTCACAAACGCCATGGGCCACTGCCTCCTCAGTGATCTTGGACAGCGTTACCAGGTGGCATAGTACACTACAATAAAAATGTAGCACTTTCCCAGCTAGGAGCTCGATCAGGTGTATATCCACACTTTGGAAGGGAGTGTCGATAATGGGCATTGTCTGCAAGGGTGCTATGGCGGCTCTGCCATGCATTCCCACATGTTGACACCTATAGCAAGTCTTAGATTCTCCCTGCTTGCTGAAGGCATTGGCAGGTACAGCAGACCCCTAGATGACTTATTTGTACCATCTCAGGACCAGTAACTACTTAACTGCCTTCCACAGTTGGTGGTCTCGATCTGGTTTGATCACCATATAAAGGAGTTTCTGATCCAAATTGTATCAATCTCCACCTGAGAGCAGTTTCCCTGTCTCAGCCCAAGTTCTTGTTCCGGTGAGAGTTGGACCCATTTTTACCTTTAAGCTAAACTCATTGGGACTACCCCATGGTCCACATGCCCAGATTTGGCAAAGCACTAACTGCTGGCTTGGGCATGACCCTCCTGCTCCTCTGGTCATAGCCTGGCTTCCTGGGTGTGATTCGATTGATGTAGCAACCATCCATGGGTCCGACTTTATTCCACAGAAGACTGTTCGCTGGGAAGCTGGACATAACTCACACTTCACAATTACCACTGCACGATCCCCAATCAATATTGACCTGGGCAACAGGGACATAGTGGAGGAAGGTAATAACAGATCCCAAGTCCTGAAACCATTCTGCATTTTTGATGTCCACAATAACAGTTTGAACATGCCACTGTATTGAGTCTCCAGCAGAGGACTGGACCATGGTGGCTTGAGTATGGGATCCTGATATCTCCAGTCCTTGAGTCTATATGCGCTCCCTCACTTCATGTCAAGCGAAGGCTCATCCTGTGTTGATCCAACCGATGTCACGAGTCTGTCAAGATACGGGACCAACTGGTTCCTTGTTTCTGGGGTAGGTCGCCATAGATTATAATGCAAATATCATCAATGGTAGCATACAATAAGCTAACCTAAATGCCTTACTGAAGAATCACAGTGCTGCACCTTGTCATTCATCCAGAAAAGAGTATATTTTATTGGGTAGATAGTCACACTTTTACGTGGCAACATTCATTAGACCCTTTGGTAAACATTAACTGAGAGATAAACATTGTACAACACAGGTGTAATACAGAAACTTTCCCCATGACAGGTAGAACCAAACCAGTGGGATTGGCGTACATGTGATTGGTCATGGTGCTCATATGGGGCATTATTGTGAACTGGTCGACCGGTTATCATCCTGCCTCCCAGTACCTCACAATACAATAACATAGGAATAGCATTGCACCTAGAACACATTAGAACAAATATTTCAGCTAACTAGAAAATAGTAAAATGGCTACCTAGGCCTCCTGCACGGCTTAAATAACTTTCTAGTTCTTACATGAAAGATCCTGTGATGGAATAGGATATAGTTTTGATATATATAGTTCCATTAAAACAAACACACTTAAATTAATACAAATATACCAATAACATTGCTTCTATATCTAATATTTGCATGTGCAAAATTGTGATGAATATAATTATGATATATAATAATATATATATAATTAATAATAATATATAAATATAATTTTTAATAACTGACTTAGTATATAACATTTTGTGACAACATAGGGTCCTATAATACTTGTAGTAAATGAAAATTTGTAATCGGAAATTTGCTAGAGTATGCCTAATAATCAAAATAAATATATCCTAAAGTTATAAACACCAATGCAACAAACTGAAATAGCACGTGATTGGGAAAATACAAAGTACATAACAACTTAAAAATAAATAAAAGAAACATTATTCAACATAAAATATCCATATATATTCTAAAGATACATGTAAAATTCTAGTTCAATTTGGAAGAACATTGTTTAGTCCATGATGTGACAGTGTGAGAGAAATTATATTTAATGTAATGAAAAGACATATTCAGAATCCAATTTTAGTGAGTGACTCATCAGTAAGATATTTTCGCTACACTGAAATATTACTGTCACATATAATTCTTTAATGTTCTCTTGATTTCTGCAAAAAAATGATTTGCCTATTTCTGCAAAAAAAATACAGGAATGTTGAAAACTACAGGGATTTGTACTAATGTGTGAAGTACTGGAGAAATCTGGAAATAGGAAATCTTAGCACTTAGTTCTGATATTATAGAGTAGGATAGAGAGGTTCTTGAAAATAATGCAGAAATCTCCAGCACTTCACCTGTAACACATCTGCTACCTGGTATGGATATGAATTACAGAGGAGGTGAATAAAGCATATTTGTTTTCATCCCAGTCCCCCGTCATTTAATACTAAAGTACTATCGCTTTTATTAAATACAGTATATAATAGCTTATATTGATCAATGTAGTTAATAATCTCTGCCTATACAAAGGGTGGACAGTTGCAGTTCTCTTGGACTACCACCAGGCCAGGCTTTAAATATATTTCTGCTTGAACACAGGTGAGTCAAAAAGAATGGTGAAACCACTGATTAAATCACATTAGCTACAGCAGAGATAACTTTAAATCTGACCTGATGGTAGCGCTTGAGAACTGGAGTTATCCACTCTCTAGTAACACTGGTTAAGTAGCTAACTATATTTTTACTGTTGATGAACTTGTATGCATGAATATTTATAATACATGCTATGCTCTTAAATAGAAGATTGGCACTGAAAGCACAAAACTTATTGATACAAAGATTAATGTCAAAACTCACATAAATCAATGTGATTAAATCAAATGAGCATAATTCAAGGCAGGTTTGTAAAACAGAAATAAATGCCACGTATTGTGGGCTTTTATATATGTTTTAGTGAATTTGCCCATAATAGCATTGTCATGGACCCCTTTTCCAATTCCTGGATCTTAGCCCATTAAAGGACAGATGGCTTGGCTCCAGCCATTCCATTGTACTGTAATCTGCTTTATCCAATTGTTTGCCAGATAAGCTAAGTACATCTCTGATGTGCTAGACAGGATGTATATTAGAAGCTAGCCCTATTGTTCTCAGGTATCAGCCATCAAGATACTGCTAGACCCCATGTGGGGTCATCTCCTGTAATTGTCTGCCACACCCTCTCATTGTTACATTGTGTAACCCACTCTGTATCTAACTGCTATAAATATTGCTGCCTTTTAAAAAATAAATCAGTTGCTTCTGGACCTCATAGATAATGGTGTGTATCCTTGAATTAATTTATCCTGGTATCATGGTTGTTACTCTGGTCAACTAACTACCTATCTCCAGCCCAGCTGTATTCCTGCTGCCGAAAAAGGCCTGAGGTTACTGGGGAGTGTCTGGCTAAGGTCCTGCTGACTTACAGAGGGAATTCCAAATCAACCAAAAACGATAAGCTTTCTCAAGCCCCACAAAGAAGAGCAGATAGTTACAGGCATGTTATCTTGAATTGTCTGTGCTGTGTCTCTCTGTGCTATCTCTCTCTCTCTGTTATGTGGCAAGTACAGTGTCTCTCTATTTCTGTGCTGTCTGTCTATGTGCTGTCTGTCTCTGTGCTCTCTCTCTCTTTGTGCACTCTCTCTGCGCTCTCTCTCTGTGCACACACTCTCTGTGTGCTGTCTGTAAACTCTCTCTTTGCACTCTCTCTCTGTCCTTTCTCTCTCTCTGTACTCTCTGCCTGAGTGCTCTCTCTCTCTCTGCCCAGTGTCTGTTTCTCTCTCTGTCCTGTGTGTCTCTCTTTTTGTCCTGTGTGTGTGTGTGTGTGTATCTCTCTCTCTCTTTGTCCTGTATGTGTCTCTCTCTGTCCTGTGTCTGTCTCTCTCTCTCTCTCTCTCTCTCTCTCTGTCCTATGTCTGTCTCACTCTCCTGTCTCTCTCTCTGACCTATTTCTCTCTCAATGCACTGTCTCTATCGCTCTCGGTGCTTCATAATGGCATTGGTGAGCTGCTTTTGCCGGCGTACCACGCATGCTCGCATTCCCCTAATTTACAGAAAATGTGATGCCTGCACAGACGACACTGCACAGGCGTTACAGGCAACTGTTAAATATTATAGGTGATATTCTGCCCAGATGGGTAAACAAGCAGTCATTGTTTTTTGACTACATACAGGAAAAAGTAAAATATACAGATGATGTCTATTTGTTCACAATGTAAGCCAATCAGAGTGTGGAAATTTAAAATCCTCTTCACTGGCTGATTTCAGGCAAAATATTAAAAATTACAGACTTAAATAAAAAAGTGTCTATTACCAGAATAGTAATCAATTCCACTGAGGACAAGCCTGGCTCTTAAGGCATCAGTTGGTTCTCTGCTATGAACAACTTCCATTGTATAACAGGAAGTATATTGGAAGCATTTTTAGTTGATTTCTAGTGGCTCTGTACAATGTGCCTATATGCGGGCACAAAGCTGTAAAACGTGCATGTCAGGTTCTCTGTAGGTGACAGCATTTTTACCCAGTCCATGTTGAACAATAAATTCAGCCTTTTTTTTTGTTTAGATTTTTGAAGCTTCTATTTGCATCCGCTGGGATAAATGGCCCTGTGCATGGAGACAACTAGTTTTTGGAGAAGATGTCCCTTAGGTTGTGCTTTAATGTGCCTATTCAGATCTTAAGCTGATATTAAAAGTTGGTATACTTCTATACTATTGCTGAATTTTGTTCCAGGCTAGGTTGTATATTCAGGCACTCCTAAAGCCACTGGCACAGATGGGAAATAGGCACATCAAAATATCGGACAAAGCAATGTTAGGATTACATTCTTGGCGTAGGTGTAGTAGGTGTTATATTTTGTCTAACATTTCACAGTGGCTACTGGTAACCAACATTTTATTAGATCTTATTGCATTTATTCATTATTTAGTCTATGAGATGTGTTTCCCTCTGTGCTATTGCAGAATATGTCTTGAATGTATCAGTTATGTTGTAAACTCCCTGCTTTACTCCATTAAAATATTCACATAATTCCTATGACAATTTAAGAATAATTATTTACTCTGGGCTACTTCTAGTGCTTGTCTGTTGTGAAGTAGAGTAAATGCAAATATACAGTATATATATCTATATATATTGCCTCATTTCAGCTGCTGCCTTCCCTTTACAGACAGTGTATAATAGACTTGATTAACTATTTAGAATGGGTTGGGAAGAAAAAAATGCAAAGAAATGCACATTAAAAACTTTGTGCCCTATGTTAATCCCATATTTCACAGTTTACACCATATTTAAGGCAAAAGCATATCCCCTTGTTAATCACTCATCCCGGAAAACTTTTAAGAGAACTGCTACGTGTGACTGCAACAAGACAATGCTGCAAAATAGAGCAACATTTTTACACTGACAAAATATTACTAGTTACTCTGTTACACTTTTACACCAAAACCCTATGCTAATGAGACGTTACAGATCACTTGTAAAATAGGACAGTGCTGTAACCACAAAAAAAACTGGAGAAAATATTGAGGTTACCAAATACCACTCTTAAATATCTTTAAAACCGTTGCTGAGTGCTGCAGCAGCAGTTAAAGAGACAGTGTAGCACCAAATAAACAATAGAAAATAATGCAATTTCAACATTATTTGACACTTAACAGTCCAATATAAAAATGTATAATTAAATAATATGATATGTTGTTACATAGTTACATAGTTAGATAGTAATTAAGGTTGAAAAAAGACTTTCAGTCCATCAAGTTCAACCTGTTAAGGTCTCCTCTGATCTGCAATATGCGGATTACTTATTAATTAATTCATTGTTATATAATTATTAATAGTATAAGAGGTTGAGGGGGGAGGAGGGGGTGGAGGATGAGGAGCGAGGTTGAGGGAGGATGAGGAGCAAGGTTGAGGATGAGGAGCGAGGTTGAGGATGAATAAAGAGTTAGTCCATCAAGTTCAACCTTTTTAGATCTCTATTGATCTTTTTAATATGTGGACTATTTATTATTACCGTATATACTCGAGTATAATCCGAGTTTTCAGCCCTTTTTTTAAGGCTAAAAAGGGCCCCCTCGGCTTATACTCGACTCACTCCCCCTAGTTTCTCTCTAACCCCCCCCCCCCCATGTCTCTCTACCCCCCCTGGGTCTCTCTAACCCCCCCGTGTCTCTCTAACCCCCCGTGTCTCTCTAACCCCCCCGTGTCTCTCTACCCCCTGTGTCTCTTTTCCTCCCCCCTCCTCATCCTCAACCCCCTCCTCCTCATCAACCCCCGTCCTCCTCATCAACCCCCTCCTCACTTTCTCCCCTCTAAATACCTCCCCCTCACTTACCTGCTTCTTCTCCGGCCTCTGCTCCTTCTTGACCCCGGCGCGCATGTGACGTCACCTGCGCGCCACGTCATTAGCATATACCGGGTGTCGGCAGGAGGAGGGGGGTTGAGGTTGATGGGGGTGTGTGAGGAGGAGGAAGGTTGAGGAGGGGGGTTGAGGTTGAGGGGGGGTGAGGAGGGGGATGAGGATGGGGGGGTTCAGGAGGGGGGTTGAGGATGGGGGGGTTCAGGAGGGGGGTTGAGGATGGGGGGGTTGAGGAGGGGGGTTGAGGATGGGGGTTGAGGATGGGGGGTTGAGGAGGGGGTTGAGGAGGAGGGAGGTTGAGGAGGGGGGGTTGAGGTTGAGGGGGGGTGAGGAGGCAGTTGATGAGGTGAAGGTAGGTTGAGATTGAGGAGGGGGGTTGAGGTTGAGGGGGGGTGAGGAGGGGGATGAGGATCGGGGGGGTTGAGGATGAGGGGGTTGAGGGTTGGGGTTGAGGAGGGGGGGTGAGGAGGCGGTTGATGAGGAGAAGGGAGGTTGGGGGGGGTGGTGTGGATGGGGGGTTGAGGATGAGGATGGGGGGTTGAGGATGGGGGGTTGAGGAGGGGGATGATGTTGAGGAGGGGGGGTTGAGGTTGAGGGGGGGGTCAGGAGGGGGTTAAGGATGAGGATGGAGGGTTGAGGGGGGGAGGGTGAGGATGGGGGGTTGAGGGGGGAGGATGAAGATGGGGGGTTGAGGAGTGAGGTTGAGGGGGGAGATGGGCGAGGATGAGGAGGGAGTGAAGGATGAGGAGGGGGGTTAAGGTTGAGGGGCGGGTGAGGAGGTGGTTGATGAGGTGGAGGTAGTTTGAGGTTGAGGAGGGGGGTTGAGGTTGAGGGGGGGGTGAGGAGGGGGATGAGGATGGGGGTTGAGGATGAGGGGGTTGAGGATTGGGGTTGAGGAGGGGGTTGTTGAGGGGGTTGAGGAGGGGGTTGTTGAGGGGGGTGAGGAGGGGGTTGATGAGGAGGAGGGAGGTTGAGGTTGAGGGGGGGTGAGGATGAGGATGGGGGGTTGAGGAGGGGTGTTGAGGATGGGGGTTTAGGAGGGGGATGATGTTGTGGAGGGGGGGTTGAGGTTTAGGGGGGGTGAGAAGGGGGTTGAGGATGGGGGGTTGAGGATGAGGGTGGGGGTTGAGGGGGGAGGGTGAGGATGGGGTGTTGAGGGGGGAGGATGAAGATGGGGGGTTGAGGAGTGAGGTTGAGGGGGGAGGAGGGGGTGGAGGATGAGGAGCGAGGTTGAGGTAGGATGAGGAGCAAGGTTGAGGATGAGGAGCGAGGTTGAGGATGAGGAGGGAGGTTGAGGATGAGGAGGGAGGTTGAGGTTATGGAGGGGGGTTAACTTTGAGGAGGGGGTTGAGGATGGGGGGTGGAGGATGAGGGGGTTGAGGATGAGGAGGGAAGTTGAGGATGAGGAGGGAGGTTGAGGATGAGGAGTGGGGTTGAGGAGGGAGGTTGAGAATGAGGAGGGGGTTGAGGAAGGTGATAAGGGAGGGGGGAAGAGACACAGGGAAAGGAGAGGGGAGAAGAGACACAGGGGAGAGAGGGGGGACACAGGGGGCAGCACATTTCCTACCCTCGGCTTATACTCGAGTCACTCATTTTACCCAGTATTTTGTGGTAAAATAGGTGCCTCGGATTATACTCGGGTCGGCTTATACTCGAGTATATACAGTAATTGTTAATTGATCCAGAGGAAGGCTAACAGAAAAGAAAAAAACATTGAAATTTTGCCAGTTGTCTCATAAGGGGAAAAAAAGCAAAATTCCTTCCTGACCCCAGAAACTGGCGATCAAATTTCTCCCTGGATCAATATGCCTTCGCTAGTTATCTATGATAGCCTTGAATGCCCTCTTTATTCAAAAATATATCTAACCCCTTTTTGAAGTTGTCTATCAAATTCGCTGTTACCACCTCCTTTGGTAGAGAATTCCACAGTTTAACCACCCTAACTGTGAAGAACCCTTTTCTTTGTTTAAGGTGAAATATTTTTTCCTCTAACCTCAAAGGGTGTCCTCTTGTCAGTTGAAAATCTCTTGCTACAAAAAGTTCACTTGACAAAGCCTTATATTGACCCTGGATGTATTTAAATAAGGTAATCATATCCCCTCGTGGACGCCTTTTTTCTAGAGAAAATAAGTTTAGTTTGGTTAGTCTTTCTTCATAACTTAGCCCCTCCATTCCCCTTATTAGTTTTGTAGCCCTTCTCTGTACTTTTGCCAGCTCTAAAATGTCCTTTTTATGAAGTGGTGCCCAAAATTGTACTCCATATTCCAAATGAGGGCGTACTAGGGATTTGTATAGTGGCAGAATTATATTTGCTTCCCTTGCTTCTATACCCTTCTTAAAACATGCTAATATTTGACTTGCCTTTGCAGCTGCTGCTTGGCATTGAGCACTGCTACCTAGGTGGTTGTCCACTAGTACTCCCAAATCCCTTTCAATATCTGATACACCTAGATTTGCTCCATTAAGATTATAAATTGCATGGCTATTTTTCCTTCCCAAATGCATAACCTTGCATTTATTTGTATTAAATCTCATCTGCCATTTAGCCGCCCATTTCTCTAATTTATGCAAATCCCTTTGTAGGGAAAGTACATCATTATCTGATTTTATTACCTTGCACAACTTAGTGTCATCAGCAAAAATGGAGACACTACTTTCGAGTCCTACTTCTATGTCATTAATAAATATGTTAAAAAGGAGAGGACCTAATACTGGACCTTGAGGAACCCCACTTATTACATTAGACCAATCGGAGTATGTTCCATTTACAACAACCCTTTGCTTCTTTCTTTAGCTTTTGTTATTTTGTCGGTTTCATTATACAATATTAAGGGTAACATACAAACCAGTACTCAAGGGGTTAACGCATATCAGAAAACCATGTTGCCTAGGAACAAATGCTCTAATGCATTGTCTATATATATGATATACTATATATTATATATAAACACAAAATAAACCTTTTTTATATTAATAAATATATATATATATATATATATATATATATATATATATATATATATAAAATCTTTAAATACAACTGTCACATCTATTTAATGTCATAAAATATAAATAAATAAAAAATATTTTATATATATATATATATATATAAATATATATAATATATGTATAGAAATATAAATATAATGGTTCCTTGCCGCAGTTATGGTACTTGTTCTCACTCACTAATCATGAGGTTTTTATTTTCTATTGGTTCCTGCAGCTGTTTCTCATCCATGAAGCTTGGTTTGGGTACTCTCAACACTGAAATTTCTTGCAGACAAGGCAGGATTTATGGATGTGGACTGACTGCCCTAATTTTGTAAGTGAAAAGATTAACATAAACGGGTAATGTAGGGAAAAAAAGCTTCCGCAGCTGATTTATGGAAATACTGCAAATTACACAGCAGAATTAGCATGGGGGCCTTTATACATTAACACTTTATGAAGCTATAAAGAGTTTTATACCGATAGACAAAGCAGCAACTAACCTGGCCTATCTGGGATATGATCATGCTCCCTCAACATGTGAGGATCGTCTACAGATAAATGAATTAAAATCAATGACAACTGATTTCTAAATTTCTCCTCCTATTTTAATTACCGTATATACTCGAGTATAAGCAGACCTGAGTATAAGTCGAGGCACCTATTTTACCACAAAATACTGGGAAAAATGAGTGACTCGAGTATAACCTGAAGGTGGGAAATGTGACGCCTCTGTGTCCCTCTTGTGCCCTCTGTGTCCCCCTCTTATATGCCCTTTTCTTGTGTCTCCCCTCTCTCTCCCCTGTGTCTCTTCTCCCCTCTCCCTCCCCTGTGTCTCTTCCCTCCTCTCCCTTCCCTGTGTCTCTTTCCCCCCTCTCTTCCCTGTTTCTCTTCCCCCTCCCTTATCACCCTTCTCATTTTCAACCTCCCTCATCCACCACCCTCCCTTCCCTGTGTCTCTTCCCCCCTCCCTTATCACCCTCCTCATTCTCAACCTCTCTCCTCAACCCCCTCCTCATCCTCAACCCCCCTCCTCATCCTCAACCCCCTCCTCATGCTCAACCTCCCTCCTCAACCTCAACCCTAACCACCCTCCTCAACCTTAACCCCCCCATCCTCATCCTCAACCCCCATCCTCAACCCCCCTCCTCATACAAACCCCTCCTCAACCCCCATCCTCAACCCCCCATCCTCATCCTCAACCCCCCATCCTTAATCCCCCCTCCTCAACTCCCCCATCCTCAGCCCCTCTGGTTCCCCCTGTCCCTCTAGATCCCCCCTCTTCCCCTTCTGATCCTTCACTGGTTCCCCCTGTCCCTCTAGATCCCCCCCTTCTGCCCCTTCGGATCCTTACCTATGGTTCTCCCCTGCCCCTCTAGATCCTCCCTCTGCCCCTTCCCTCTGGTTCCCCCCTGCCCATCTTAATCCCCTCTCTACCCATACTGATCATCCCTTGGTCCCTCTTGATCTCCCCCTACATCCCCCCCTTGGTGCTTCCTACCTCATTAGCACTCCTCCGCACTGTAGCCTTCCCTTGCAGCACGTCTGCTCTCTAGTGTGTGACGTCATTGGGATGCGCTGGCAGGAGAGCATGAAGTTCGGGGGAGTGCTGCTGGTGATATAGGAAGCGCCAATGTGGGGTATCAGGAGTGGGGAGAAGATCAAGAGTGACCAAGGGGGGATCAGGATGTGGGGGGTTACGAGGGCCAAGGGGAGGATCAGAGGGGCCGAAGTGGGGGATCATGAGGGGTCTGAGGATCAAGAGGGGCAGAGAGAAGATCAGGTGCAGAGGGGAGATCATCCTAAAAAAAAACATCTTCATCCTTAAACCCACTCCTCACTTTACCCCTCCTCATCCTAAACCCCCCTCCTCACTTTACCCCTCTAAATACATCCCACTCTCCCTTTCCCCTCACTTACCTCCATCTGCATCTGTAGCTGCTGCTCCTCCGCTCCTCCGGCCAGTGCTAATGACGTGGCGCGCATGTGACGTCACGTCATTAGCATATGCCGGGTCCTGACGCAGGAAGGAGTGTGGAGGAACGAGGAGCAGCTGCAGATGGAGGTAAGTGAGGGGAAAGGGAGAGGGGGAGGTATTTAGAGGGGTAAAGTGAGGAGGGGGGTTTCGAATGAGGAGGGGGGTTTAGGATGAGGAGTGGGGCAAAGAGACACTGGGGGTTAGAGAGACAGGGGGAGGGGGTTAGAGAGACACGGGGGCTAGAGAGACACGGGGGGGGGTTAGAGAGACAAGGGAGGGGGGGCTGAAAAAGGGGCTGAAAGACTTGGCTTATACTCGAGTATATACAGTAAGTTGTTTTTTTTTAGTTCAAATTATTTTCTTTGTAATTATAATGCTATTTGAAATATCCCTGTGTATATTTGTATAGTTAATGTCTATCATGTAATGCTACTGGCAATCTCTACCATGTATTTTTACTTGAGGAATAATAAATACATATTTAAAGATTAAAAAAAGAATACGCTGTATAGGCATTTATTTTAATTAGTGTATTTAATGGTTCATTTAATTTTGCAAGTATTTCTCTGAGTAATGTCGACTTTGAAAATCAGCTAAAAGTTAATGGGACATACAGTGCCTTGCAAAAGTATTCACCCCCCTTGGCATTTTTCGTGTTTTGTTGCCTCACAACCTGGAATTAACATGGATTTTTTGAGGATTTGCATCATTTAATTTACAGAACATGCCCACAACTTTGAAGATGTTTTTTTTTATTATTGTGAAGTAAACAACAAATAGGACAAAATAACAGAAAAAGTCAATGTGCATAACTATTCACCCCCTAAAGTCAATACTTTGTAGAGCCACGTATTGTGGCAATCACATCTCCAAGTGGCTTTGGATAAGTCTCTAAGAGCTTGCCGCATCTTACCACTGGGATTATTGTCCATTCCTCCTTGCAAAACTGCTCCAGCTCCTTTAAGTTGGATGGTTTGCGCTTGTGAACAGCAATCTTTAAGTCTGACCACAGATTTTCTATTGGATTGAGGTCTGGGCTTTGACTATGCTATTCCAACACATTTACATGTTTCCCCTTAAACCACTCGATTGTTGCCTTAGCAGTGTGTTTGGGGTCATTGTCCTGCTGGAAGGTGAACCTCCGTCCTAGCCTCAAATCACGCACAGAGTGGTACAAGTTTTGCTCAAGAATATATATGTATTTAGCACCATCCATTTATCCAACAACTCTGAGAAGTTTCCCAAGCCCGGCTGTTGAAAAACAACCCCACAGCATGATGCTGCCACCACCGTGTTTCACTGTGGGGATGGTGTTCTTTGGATGATGTGATGTGTTGGGTTTGCGCCAGACATAGCGTTTTCTTTGATGGCCGAAAAGTTAAATTTTAGTCTCATCAGACCAGAGCACTTTCCTCCATACATTTTGGGAGTCTCCCACATGCCTTTTCGCAAACTCAAAACGTGCCATTTTGTTTTTTGCTGAAAGTAATGGCTTTCTTCTGGCCACTCTGCCATAAAGCCCAACTCTATGGAGTGTATGGCTTTATTGTCGTTCTATGTACAGATACTCCAGTCTCTGCTGTGGATCTCTGCAGCTCCTCCAGGGTTACCTTAGATCTCTGTGCTGCCCCGGTCCGTGTGTTTTGGTGGATGCCCGTCTATAGGCAGGTTTGCTGTTGTGCCATGTTCTTTCCATTTGGTTATGATAGATTTGATGGTGCTCCTGGGGATCATCAAATATTTGGATATTTTTTTTCATAATCTAACCCTGACTTGTACTTTTCAACATCATTGTTCCTTACTTGTTTGGAGAGTTCCTTGGTCTTCATGGCAATGTTTTGTTAGTCATGCCCTCTTGCTTAGGTGTTGCAGCCTCTGGGGCCTTTCAAAAAAGGTGTGTATATGTAATGCCAGATCATGTGACACTTAAATTGCACACAGGTGGACATCATTTCCCGAATGATGTGACTTCTGAAGGTAATTGGTTGCACCAGATCTTTTTATGGGCTTCATAACAAAGGGGGTAATTACATACGCACATGCCAATTTTCTGTTTTCTATTTCTAAAATATAGTTTTATATATATATTTTTCTCATTTCACTTCACCAACTTAGACTATTGTGTTATGATCCATTACATAACATTCAGATTAACAAAACATTGAACTTAAGGCTGTAATGTAACAAAATAGTTAAAATGTCAAGGGGGATGAATACTTTTGCAAGGCACTGTATGGGCATATTTTTTTCAGATTATCAGTCAAACGATATTACTTGCGTATATCTTGTACAGTGGTACCATGGTTCTCAACCTTAATCCGTTCCAGGCGGCATGTTGAGTACCAAAAGTTCCAAACTCCCATAAGTAGTAATGTAAATTTGTTTTAGCAAAGCGACGAGTACCAAGGCAGCACGATGAGAACCAAGGTTTTTTGCTCATCCAGACACTGAGTATCGGAAATGTTGAGTTCCGAGGAGGTTGAGAACCAAGGTACCACTGTATATGCATCTATGAAGTCTTAGTTTGTTTCGAACAAGTCTCTAACAACTGGATGGAAATAAAATGGGTAGGTGGAAGAAGCATAGACACATGGATGTGTGGGATTTTTTTAAGTTTCCTCACCGAATGCCATGTTCTGTTTCCTGACCACATCCAGATATTAGATTTGAGGTTGCAATGCTGACAGTACTATGTTTGGGCAAAACTGTTGTCCAGTAGTTAAAATTGTGAATGTAGATATCATTTTCATCCAGTCTACAGCATGTCTATACCTGAAGTGGACATCTTTAAATACTTAGAAGAAGCTAATAGACTGAAAAGCTGTTGGCTTCCAAATCTACTTGCCAACTTCGTTTTTATGCATAAAAAATAAAAACCCTAACATTTGCATTTTAACACAGATTTCAGGGATCAATGTATTTCTGTTTGTACTCTTTGATCAGTGTCATTTGACATACTCCAGCAGATCTCTACTATTAGTTGATTGTAGCCAAGTTTTTTTTCAAGGCCAGTACAACAACTGAGTAACTTTTTACTCGTCTGCATGGATATGTTAAGGCCTTTTAAAATGCTTTGCAGCTGAACTGGGATAAGTGCTACTTTAGAATTGCTAACACATCTATCTGCAGTAAGTTGGGCACTGCTAACAAGTCCAAACAAGAACAAACTGTCTGCTGTGGTTCTGTGCTATTTGCTGTGCTGTTAGCATTCAGACTTGCCTTTGAAATGCTATTAAACAAACCGTGAATTATAAACAAATGTTAAAAATAGAATCTAAGTGCTTTAATGCTACTGGCACTCTCTATATATTGTGCTTCAATGGACATTAAGCTGTGTCCATGTCTGCTCACACAGACACTCTGTCAGTCATCACAAATCTCTTGAACTAAAGATTTAGAGAATAGGTACACATGTTTTACATAAAAAAAAAACAGTTTTTCATGATAAGGGTCAGCATTACTCTAGTAATTATACCTATGATTATATGTTATTATTATTATTATTATTATTATTATTATTTTATTTATTTATAAAGCAATAATATTTTCAAGCAACTAAGTAAAGGGGATTCATTGAACTCATAAGATAATTATGATAAAAGTATATTATGATGATTCAGGGGTAGGGGCTATTACTGCCCAGGGACACCTGCTAAAGACTGCAGGTTAACTACCCACAAGGACCGTTGGGTTCTTGGAAATCTCTGCACCAGCCCCCTTATATCTTGCTTCTGTATCAGTCAGGGTCTCTCCATCAGAAATCAGCACTTCCAGGACAAGTTACTTGCAGGGTAGAGATAGGTTCTCTATCGCAGCCACCAGGAGCAAATAAGAGAACATACCGTTTTTATATGTCTGATTTATTTTTGGAAAATCAACAATATTTATAGGGGTTAGATATAGAGGGGGGTGTATACAACACAACAATGATAGGGAGTGGCAGATAAACACAGGAGATTTACTCCACATGGGGTCTAATAGTCTGGCATCCTGTCTGGCACTTGTAAACAATAGGCCAACCTCCAAATATACATAATGCTGTCTCCATGTCTAGTGGTCAGACCTCAAATAGAGTACATTAACTTTATCTGGCAAACAATGGGACACCGCAGATTACAATACAATGTAGGTGCACATAGTCCAGTGGCTGGAGCCAAACAGTCTCTCCTTTATGGTGGCTCAATGGGCTAAGATCCAGGAACAGGAAAAGCGGTCAGTGACAAGTATATATAATGGTACAGAAGGTGTTGAGGTCTCTGCTCTTAGATAATACAGATATCAGAGACAAAATGGGAAGGGTTTGCTTTTTTTTTTGGTCAAGTGAGGCAGTAGGATCTATAAATAGGAAGAGTTTGCTGTCTTAATTGTTTGGCATTAATTGGTAGACTTCTCTGAACTCATGGGATTTCAGAGAGTGTTTGATGCAGTGAAGAGGGGAAGTATGACAATTAGGTATTTTAACACAGGACTGGAGATTTCCTGGAATCAAGAGTGTGAGAAAGTGACAATTGCGGAAGAGGGTCCTATGTCATGGACAGAGGAAGATGTTTAGGGAGGAAATTGGAGATCATATGAAAGATGAAGGAAGGTGATGTATTGTTGAGAACTTTGTAGCTGTGGCGAAGTGTTTTGAACATGATTGTACAGTATCACTATCCAGAGACAAGGGGACCATGTCCCCTTAATTCTGCTGTTTTAGCGTACAGGAGCAAACTGCAGGTTGTGACTTGATATTCATATCAGTACCCTGCAATTCAGATAAGGACATCATTCATGGAGAAGCAGAAAAAAAACAGATCACAACATTTCTTAGTGCAGAGACAGATTCTTTTTTTTTTCCACAGACACATCTTTTAAAAATTACCAAGGACCAGCCGCGATAAGCCTTCCCTTCCTGGAACAACACAACTCCCAATTCAGTTTATTACTTTATAACACTCTGAGAGAACAGCAAATTCCATGGCAATGGCACAATACTTTTGAATGGGGTAAATTACACTACACTCTCTAAAGAGACTAATATTGCCACATCTTAGCATATTCTTACCATATTCTGAGCACACATACATTCTTTAAACATGACACATAAATGAAAGACAAATTGTCACAGTCTTTACAACAAGTCCCATTACCATTTTAATAGCCTTTGATATTAGCAACCCAGTGTGTTAGAGTCCCAAATAACAGTGTTGCTTGCAGGGGTTAGGGCATCCCAAAATCAGTCATGATATACAGCATATGGCAAGGTAGTGAAAAGATCGATAGAGTGGAGCAGAAAGCAAAATAACAGGTGGGATGGATATGACTAGCAGAGAAATTTAAGATGGCTTGGAGTGAAGGGAAGATCAGTTAGGAATTAATTACAGTAGTCAAAGCAGGCAATGACTGGGGAAGTGATGTTTTGCAGATACAAGAGCCATGTTTTAGAAATTGATTGGACGTAGGTAGTGTACCAATGCAATGGAGTTCAGGTATAGGTGTGATAAAGGAGTTATCGTTAGAAATCATGTTGTCATGTCCTTGGGATGTCACCATTATGTTCATCCTTTTTATGTCTGTAAGTGGTGTCTACTGTATGATGTGGCAACTCTTACATTACAAACATAAATGTACATATCTTTACTGTTTTGAAATGTATTTTCATTTTTATCAGTAACTATGCTTTAATTTAGTGATTTTTCTTTTATTGGTTATCTTCAGTAGTCTGATGAAAACATTTACACTGAACACAAAACACAGATTAGTAGTCTGCTTTTTTTGTCCAAAAGTTTTAATAAAGAGAAAGCATTGTATAATGGACCCTTAACACTGTCACACAGTATCAGTTCCCTCCGTTTTCCATTTACTAGCTACATGATAATGGCCAAAATTTATTAAGGCTATCTGGGGTCAAAAGGCTGTAATGAATTAGAAACAGGCATCTCAGTTCCACTAAATTCACTAAACTTTGTCTTATGCTATTGTAGCCCTATGGAAGAATTTGTCTCCTCTGAAAGCACATCAAAGGAGCTATATCAGACATTGCCATCTAAGAGATGCAAATTGTTGATCCCCATAATTATAGCAAGTTTTATAACTGTATATTGATCACAAGTGCTATTAAAATGCTATGAATATATTTGTAACTGTATTATATCCACAGCTCATGCTCTAGCAAACAAATCAATTAATTGAAATAAATGTTAAATATAAACTAAGATTTGCTAAAATGTATTACTGGAAATATCCCTTGTTGAAATTTCACTGTTCCATGCTAACACGCGTACATTTATTATTTATCTTTACCTGGCAGTGTGTAGTAAAATTATAGGGGATTTTGTTGCACTGTGCAAATAGAAAATATAATCTCCACAAGCTGCTTTTATCAATTACAACTCTCCAGAAGTGGTTGCATTGTATAAAGACCAAGGTGGACACTGATTGGGCTTATATAGAGCCAATCAGCCAATCACTGATATTGTTCAAATCCCCACCTGATGATGGTAATAAAACTGTAGAATAAAGAAAAAAAATACATTAGACGATGAAGCTCAAAGGAAATCTAGTGGGGGAATACCAAGTACTGTATGTACTCCATCTGCAGGTCACTGGGCGGTAAACGCACATATCCTCCAAGTGGATGAAGCAAAGTGGTACTCTGTCCAGATACGAGAGTGTACCAGTACATCGATCATGGCCTTGCGTGCCAGTGGAACCTCCTTGACAAAACACTGCTTCCTGGACTTCATAAATAGCCAACTTTGCTAATGCCTTGAGCAGATTGATGAGGTGGTCCCTGGCCCTATTACCCTGGGACACTGGGTACAAAAACAAAAATATGTGAGGGGATATATGCAGCCCAAAGTACAGGATGAAACCCCTCATGGGTGATAAGGGGGCACAATCTTGCGCAACTTAAATAAATGTTGTACACATACTCACCCTTGTCAGATAATGGACATTTCGCTTGAGAGTCCAAGAAATTAGACAGATACTCTCTTGTGCTTAGTGCACCATGGAGCACTTTTCACCTTGTCTACTCAAGGATCATGGAATCAAAGTGGAATATAGTTACCTCCACCGGGGCCTCTTGCCCTCATTAGCTGATAGGACCCACCTCCAGAAGGTACTGGGTCATGAGGGTGATACAAGCATATGGAGCACGAGAGAATACATGCAGAAGGTTTATCCCTCAACCTGGGGAGATTTGGGACAGGAGGAGCCTGAGGTGAAACACAGGGCTCGTGTCCAATGCAAACAGCTGGAGCAGAGGTGTTGGAAGAAGCGTGAGTCGCGGGAGATAGCATTTTTAATCTCCATGAACAAACGTTGGGGACCTTTGGGTGTCTCAAATCTTAGATGAAGCACAAATTCCTGAGGCGACATCCAATCTGAATATTCATAATCCAGGAGACTCCCACTTGGGTCATCTGTGCTTGACCAAGGCTTCATGCAGGATTTATGAAAGAGGGGCTCTGTAAATACATCATCCCCCAAAGGCATGCTTTGCCTGGTCATGGAGACCAAGCTGCCGGTGTAAAAGGGACACTTAATTCAGCAAAATCTGGAACACATGACATAAAGATCTCCTAAAAGCATGTTGAAATACATTTAAAAATGTTTAAATACATGCATTTTGCACTGAGATCTCAATAAAGTAGTCTGTGTTTACACAAGTCACTGACATGCCCACAGCCACCCCACAAAGAGCACTTACAGTGAGGTAAATGTCCCTTTAATGGTTTCTCAGTGTTATACCGGCAACAGTTAGACGTCTCTCCCAAACTCCTCAAGTCTGATGCAAAGTAATTGCTGGTTACCCCATGCTGTCCAAACTCCTCAAGTCTGATGCAAAGTAATTGCTGGTTATACCCCATGCTGTCCAACTGGTGACATTGGAGGCCAATGGGCAGCATTGTGGAGAGGGAACTGCATACAGGTATCTCTGCAGTTACTGAGGTAGGATGGTGTGCAACTGATACCACTCCTTGCCCCTTCTTCCAATGAAAGACTCACTGCACCCATAGAGACCCATTGAATTCCTATTAGAACTGGACGAACTGGACACATTATTCTAGATCATGTCTAACTAGGGATCTAAAGAGTGGCATTAGTACCTCTATCTGTTGCCAAAACCACAGTAGAAGCCTTACTAATTGTTTTTCCTGCATCTTTGTTGCATTCCTTGTCTACGCTAAAATCAAGTGATATAATAACATCCAAGTTCCTTTACTCATCAGTTGCCATCATTATTTTACCATTGAGTAAACATTCTACTTTTATTTATTTTTTGCTTAAGAGCATAATGCTTGACCATTACTCTAGTTTGGCTTATTTGACTTAATTAACCTGGAAAGTTGACCCTGTTACGTGTTTTGTGTCATCTGCCTCTGTCGTCACAAGATATAAAATAAAGACTATATTTTTGATAAAAATAACAGTCATTTTACTCTTTAAAATTCATCTTTGACAACATTTTCTTTAGAGCTATTTACAAGGGTATAGTAAATTACAGTAAATGCAATGAAACAGAATTATAAAGTTTACAGAAATGCAGAGAAAATGCAATGCAATAACACATTAAACAATTTGCTACAAACAGAGTGAATGACTTATTCAAATCATTTTTTTAGCTTATAGATATAACATACAGTTGTACCCCATTTAATTTTGTCGATTGGTTCCGGGGCAAAACAGTGCTAGTTGGGGTCATTTTAACAAAAGTAAGATAGGGATAAGGAAACTCATGGAAAAAATACACAAAAGCAATTTATTTATTTTTTGTTTGTTTTATATGTACTCTTTAAGAAACAGCAACACAAACTGAATATTTTTTTAATAAAAGTTTAAAAAAACAGCAATCATTAGCTAAACAATACACTTTAAATGGCAGATCGTTTGGAGCATTAAAGGGGGCCTGGCAAGAAAAAAACAGTGTTATAGCGGGGTTTAGCGCTTAGCGATACAGAGTGATAAAGGGAATCAGCGTTATAGGGGAAGTGTTAAGCAGGGTGTATTTGGAGAACCCTTGAGGTCACTGTACACATTGACTGTACCATTATTATATCTTCCATAGTGTAACAGTTGTTGCTAGGTTGACATTTTTAGAGTAGTCATTTAATGCTTAAAGGTATATGTAAGTTTCCTGGGTTTCAAATGTTTCCTAGTAAATAGATACTGATTTGTAGAAAAAAATCACATATATAGTTGTGAGCATGCGAGCCCTTGCAAAAAAACAACTGCGGCTTTCGCAAAAAAGTACAAGACACAATAAATACACACAACACATACATAACAAGCTTACCTACAGCAAGAGGGAGCATCCAGGACCTCAAAAAATGAAGTTACCCCTTAATTTAACTAAAAATAAAAGAGTTTGGACACTAAAAAATTCTCTAAGCGAGAGAAAAAATGGCCACCGAACAAAACGAAAATGGAGCTACAGGACTCTAAACACGCAAAACACCACAAAACAGCTACGGATATTCCGCCACAGCCGCATACCACACATTAGCCGCCATTTTAGAACAATAACTTATACAATGCGGAAGTACACAGCTACACTAACGGATTTGTCTCGCACACGCACACTATTACACTGCACACATTCATCACGCTTACACAGCAGCTCCACACCACTAATGCTCCAGCAACATCAAAACAGATTGCCAGCTCTTCAACAGAAGGCTTCCTGCATATATTACTTCAAAATAGGTAAAGTATATTACTTTTTTTAAAATCTATTAGTTATTTTATTATTATACACCAAACAGCATTAGCTCACTTACAATTTCATTGCCGTCATTTTTTGACAGGCAATTCGCTAGTATGTATTATATTGAAAAGTTGAATGTACTTACAGTCAGGTCCATTAATATTGGGACATCGACATAATTCTAATCTTTTTGGCTCTATACACCACCACAATGGATTTGAAATGAAACGAACAAGATGTGCTTTAACTGCAGACTTTCAGCTTTAATTTGAGGGTATTTACATCCAATTCAGGTGAACGGTGTAGGAATTACAACAGTTTGTATATGTGCCTCCCACTTTTTAAGGGACCAAAAGTAATGGGACAGATTAACAGTCATAAAACAAACTTTCACTTTTTTAATACTTGGTTGCAAATCCTTTGCAGTCAATTACAGCCTGAAGTCTGGAACGCATAGACATCACCAGATGCTGGGTTTCATCCCTGGTGATGCTCTGCCAGACCTCTATTGCAACTGTCTTCAGTTCCTGCTTGTTCTTGGGGCATTTTCCCTTCAGTTTTGTCTTCAGCAAGTGAAATGCATGCTCAATCGGATTCAGGTCAGGTGATTGACTTGGCCATTGCATAACATTCCACTTCTTTCCCTTAAAAAACTCTTTGGTTGCTTTTGCAGTATGCTTCGGGTCATTGTCCATCTGCACTGTGAAGCGCCGTCCAATGAGTTCTGAAGCATTTGGCTGAATATGAGCAGATAATATTGCCCGAAACACTTCAGAATTCATCCTGCTGCTTTTGTCAGCAGTCACATCATCAATAAATACAAGAGAACCAGTTCCATTGGCAGCCATACATGCCCACGCCATGACACTACCACCACCATGCTTCACTGATGAGGTGGTATGCTTTGGATCATGAGCAGTTCCTTTCCGTCTCCATACTCTTCTCTTCCCATCACTCTGGTACAAGTTGATCTTAGTCTCATCTGTCCATAGGATGTTGTTCCAGAACTGTGAAGGCTTTTTTAGGTGTTGTTTGGAAAACTCTAATCTGGCCTTCCTGTTTTTGAGGCTCACCAATGGTTTACATCTTGTGGTGAACCCTCTGTATTTACTCTGGTGAAGTCTTCTCTTGATTGTTGACTTTGACACACATGCACCTTCCTCCTGGGGAGTGTTCTTGATCTGGCCAACTGTTGTGAAGGGTGTTTTCTTCACCAGGGAAATAATTCTTCGGTCATCCACCACAGTTGTTTTCCGTGGTCTTCCGGGGTCTTTTGGTGTTCCTGAGCTCACCGGTGCATTCTTTCTTTTTAAGTATGTTCCAAACAGTTGATTTGGCCACACCTAATGTTTTTGCTATCTCTCTGATGGGTTTGTTTTGTTTTTTTCAGCCTAATGATGGCTTGCTTCACTGATAGTGACAGCTCTTTGGATCTCATATTAAGAGTTAACAGCAACAAATGCAAATAGCACACTTGAAATGAACACTGGAGCTTGTATCTGCTCTTTGTAAATGGGATAATGAGGGAATAACACACACCTGGCCATGGAACAGCTGAGCAGCCAATTGTCCCATTACTTTTGGTCCCTTAAAAAGTGGGAGGCACATATACAAACTGTTGTAATTCCTACACCGTTCACCTGATTTGGATGTAATTACCCTCAAATTAAAGCTGAAAGTCTGCAGTTAAAGCACATATTGTTAGTTTAATTTCAAATCCATTGTGGTGGTGTATAGAGCCAAAAAGTTGAGAATTGTGTCGATGTCCCAATATTTATGGACCTGACTGTGCATATTTATATGCTAGATACTGATATGTGGATGTGCACTTTATGTAAGGATGCTTACATAAAGTGTACCCTGCAGGGTACAGTGTGTGACCTCTAAAGGAAACGATGGTGGGTGGGGTCACAGCTGTAATTGCCCATAAGGAGACAGGCAGAGAGAAAGAAGAAACAGACCGACTTTGTCAAATGGTTATTATTATTCATTTTTGAACATTACTCTACATACTTCAACAGTTTCAGCTTATAAAATGAACTATTAAAGATAAAGCAGAAAGGACCTGGGGGAAACAAATATGACTCACAGTATTACTGGGAAGAAAGATATGGTAGAGAGGGGTTGCTAACAAGAATTCTATGGCAGAAGGGGGGGCCTGGGGATAAAATTATGGCAGAGGGGGTTACTTATGGGGGGGGGGGGAGGAATAGACCTTGGGGCTAACAATATGACACAGGGGGCTGCTGAAAGAAATTATGTTTTAACAGATATACTGTTTTGCCAGAATTACTTTATTTTAAATTGCAAATAGTACTATAGACATAAACACCATGTAAATAATCTATAAAGTCAAAGTAGTTAGATGTACTGCTTGTTGCAGCCCTAATGTTTCACATCTACTTAGGAAATCACATAAAAGGAAATCCGTAAAGCACTTTCATTACTGTGTTTGAGTATGGATTTGGTAAGTTAATGTTCAAACCTCATATTGTTTATAAGCTTAGCTATCCATGCATGAATCTATTAGAACATATCTGCCAAGGAAGGTAGTTTGAGAAGCTTATGATAATAACAGGCAAGTATTAATGTAATAACTTAGTAGGTAATGTACTTCGTGCAGTGAAATATTATATGACTAGAATTTCCACTGAGGCATAACTTGTTTTACATTATGATTAGGATTATAAAACTACTCAACTTTGCTGTTGGAAAAAAAAAAATATGCTGTAAATTTCCATTTAGTTTTAATGGATACATTGCTAGTGAGAGTACTCGCCAGTAACAGGTTGGTTTTCATGTGTCAAATATACTAGATTCACTAAGATTTGAATTGGTGACAATCAGAACTCAGTGATGATCTTATAGCACAACATCTTGGCCCCTCTTGCAGTATAAACTTAGATTGCCAATTACGAAACATGACAGGCAGGGTGTCACTGTAAAAGCATTGTGTTTTCACCTGTCCATATATAAGAGCCTCAGCAAGCAATGTGCCCAGAGCCAATTGTTGTTCGGAACAGATCTGAAAACCTGCCATCCCCAAGGGTAGAGAGCAGTGGAACAGGACACATGGAGATTGAACAAGAACAGGCAGCTGTGAGTTTGTATTTAATTTCTTCTTTATTGTATTTTTTTTTGCAACGTTCAGTTGTTCCCAACTCTCCATGATCTCATGGACCGTAACAAACTAGGACATCTTCACGGCAAAGATAATGGAGTGGGTTGTCAGTGGGCCAGAGTACACAGCTCCTGGTATTCCTAGGTAGTCTCCCATCCTAGTGCTGACCTGGCCCAACCCTGCTTGGCTTCAGTTGCTTAACCTGTTGTGCATTCAGAAGACTATTTATTTTCAATTTTCATATTCAGTACTTATAATAATATGCATTACTGAAAGATCTGTCAACTTTCTAGATACGTAAGACACTACACTGATTTCTCATTATTTTCATTATGTTCAGATATGGACATATGAAAAAGAATGGGAACCAACTCATTACATTTTCAATACTGTTAAAAAAATTAATCGCTCAAAACTAACAATCTTACGTCTCACTGACATAATAACAAGATATATCCTAAATTTAAATTACAAATTTTCATAATGTTATGGTTCTTTGATCCCCAGCCAAATGAAACATGATATTAGCTTGCAATTCTAAATAAAAAACAAAAGTTTTACTTATTTTACATAAATGTGTCATATTAATAATATAAGATACAAATAAAGAGCATATTAGGAGATTTTCTAGATAGATCTCATAAAAACTTTTGTTGTTGTTTAGTCATTCAGTCATGTCCAGCTCTCTGTGGTCCAATGGTCCTTATGATATGGCCAAAATATTTGATCTTTAGCCTCATGATCAAACCTTCCAGTGAACAGGTTGGCTTGATTTCCTGTAGTATTCGTTCTTCTTGCAGTCCAAGGGAATCTACAGAGTTTTCTCCAACATCATAATTCAAGGGCATCAATTCCATGGCGCTCAGCCTTCTTTATGGTGCAGCTCTCACATCCATATGTTACCTTTGCTGCTTGCCATGATCTTTGTCTTTTTAGCATTGAGCAACAGGCCACCTTTTGCACTCTCTTCTTTCATCCTCATCAATAGGACCTTTAGTTCTTCCACACTTTCAGTCATTTAGAGTAGTAGTAACCGTGTATCTGAGGTTGTTGATATTTCCAGCAGCAATATTAATTCCAACTTTTTTGAGTAACATACAAGTGTCCCAAATATTACCAACAAATGTATGATTTCTGAACAAACTTATAGGAATAGAGAAAATAATTTCAACTATTAAATCTTTACAACTAGGTACATTGTAGACCAAATAGCATTAATTAATTATGATATCAAGATGTTTACAACCATATTAGCAAATAGAATAAACACTCATCTTCTTAAAATAATTAATGAAGATTGGGTGGGAATTACTGTCTCCAGATAGTATTAGACTAAATATTCCTTTCTACATGTCTTCTCAAATTAGATATTGAAGTAAGCTTTAGAGATGACCCAATACTTGCAAAACACTTGCTAGATTTGGTTTCAGACCCACTAATAAATGAACAAAGAAAACATTACAAAAATCCAATGACGCCATTATGCGTCAACCTCGAGAATCATGTATTATTTTAGGATACAATCTTGTGCTCTTTCACACCATGAAGAGCACTTACAGTGAGTTCAGTGGCCCTTTAAATAAAAAGGTGCAAGTATATGAGCATGGAGAGCATTTATTTTGATGAATGCTTTTCATAGTATGGGACATTGCAGACATCAGCACTTTAAACAGTGTGTCAGTGGAAGTGTATGCAGTCGATAATGAGGTCAACAATGTATGGGACTCCTAGATCATTCAGTTTGTGTTTTTCTGGATTTTAGATTGTCCTATATTTTCTTTCCCATTGTACACACATTTCACTGTAACTGATTTGGTTATTTGTACAATTAAGCTTTGCCACTCTTTCATTTTAGATCATTTGTTGAGTTGGAATTTAGTGAAAGCCGATGAAAGAAAATGTGCTAAATGGCCTGGAGCTATGAGCAAATAACATTAAATTAGATTTGCAAGTAAACAGGCGTAGTATGTTCTCTTGTAGACCAACAAATTACACAGCCAATGCCATCAGAATAAATTGAGGTAAATGTACAGAATGTGTGGGACATACCATTGTATGCAACATTTAACATAAAATCTAAAAATAAGTAAATTGTTAATAAAACATAGTATTACATTCCTCTGCAACTTTATGTTTATAACATGTATTATTTTAAAATACGTTTCATTGATTTTATTTAATCTTTTCAAGACTATAAAAGATTTAGCATGTCTCTACCCAAAATTCTTAGAATAAGTGAAATCACTGTGGGAAAATCAGGTTCTCTGGTTTACTTGAGTCATGTAGGTGTTCTCAGAATAGTCTTTTCCTTCTTGCTGGTTATACATTTAAGGGTATTACAATCACCTTTCTGCACAATGTAGTGCATTTCTGGGTCCCTGGTGTGAAGGAAGTCCAATTACAGGGTAAGCTGATTTGAGTGGCAGAAGCAGATCAGCAGTGTAGTGTGTGTGTTTGTTGGGGTGGGGGGAGTTGCGGGGGTACCGAGACACCTTGGCTGCAAAGAAGTGTTTACAATATTACCCTCCCCGTGGTGAAGGCTTCCTGACAGTGGACTGGCAACTCCTAACATTAATGTGTGAATTTTTTCTTTTCCTGGACAAACAGACATCAAAAGACCCCATGCCAGGTAAGTTCCTAATATGGGTCTGGGTCAGACCACCTCCCTAGGGGGAGATGTGGTGGTGAGACATGCTGGGATTGATTGTGCATAAATACTGTATCACACCAATAAATGTTGAATGAATTATTATTACGGACCCTGCCTGCAACTCTGCTTCTAACCACTGGGGTTTCTATTGCTTTCCTGTGTTCCGGTATCATGAGGACTGGTCATTCCTCGGCTGACTATGCAGACTGGGCATTGAGAGTTGACTCCCTAAATCGACAACCTAGAGGAATTCCTGTAAGCTAAAAGCAGAAGAATTAGGGTGCACATGGCCTGCCACTCAGTGTCGTGACAGGTCTTTTCTTTCCTAGATTGGGATAGAAGAGTGGACATACGTTAGGTTAAAATATTCTCCCCTATTTAATTTGTGAGTAAGCATTTCTTATTTTTGTGTGCCATGTCAATCAGTTAACGTGTTGTACAGTATGTAAGTGTATAGCTCATTTGCATATTCATGGAAAAAATACATACAGAACATGTTGAATCCCTCTTTCACCTTACAGGTAATTGGGAACGTAACTGGCAGATAGTGATAAAATTACCTTTGACAAATCCAAAATGGCCATTATATTTAGCTTTATTGTTAAGTGCTGTCTTGGATTTTAAAAAAGAGACAGGGCAATAACATATCTGTTGTTCAAACAGTTCTTTCAGCCTGGGCCAGAAATGTTATTACTTCCTGCAACCAAGATTTACAAAAGGATATTGAAAAAGATGGGAGACTGTACATTCATGATGATTGGAAAATGAATAATGTACATTTCAAACACAAAAAATATATATTTCCAGTATAGCGATTATTAACTTTAACTAAAACCCTTCATCTCTTCCATTCCAGCTACTCTTCAATAGTTCAATTATATATATATTTATATACAGACTGAAAGTAGCCCACTATTAACATATATATATATATATATATATATATATATATTTATATTTATATATATATATATATATATATATATATATATATATATATATATATATAATATATAGTTACATACATTGTTAAAAAAAGTATCTATGTTCATTGCAGTGTAAAGTGTTTTTTGTCTGTTTCTTCCTTCCTCTCAGTTTTGTGAGCCAGTATCGAAGAGGGTTAACCACCTGAGTCACTGTGAGATTATAGGAAGCGGTGGCAGGAGGGGCATGCTCTCATTTAGCAGTTACACTATTTAAGAACTATTTAAGTTTGTATATATGTTTGTACATATGTGTAGCTTGAGAAAGGACCACTGTGGTTCAAAACATTGCTGTTTATGGATCAATAAAAAGGGAAATATATTATAACCAGTGGAGTGCTTTTTTTCCTTTCTTTCCCTTACATTGTTGGGTCTAATTTGGCAAGCAAAATTTCCCGTTGGAATTATATTATATGATTCTATGGTGGTGCTATTACTATTCTACTAACTGTGTATATATTTGTTCTTACATTCATTTCTTATTTGGTTTCTACTTGTGAAATGCTTTTAGTTTTATTGCTAAAATATCCTATATACATGCATTGGTTAATCTGTATTAGTTGTAACTGCCAGATTTGATTATTTTTTATGATTCTGAAACATAGTTTTTAAGTAGTTTTGCATGATTATAGCTCGGAATTATTAAAAAAAAATCAGAATGCTGTAAATATCTTGTAAGTGCAATTCTTGCATTCTTTATATATGTTTTAGAATGTGTATGGCTGATTTAAGTATTGTGATGTTAGTAAGGGACAAAGTGCCAAAGGGGAATATGTTTTTATAATACACAATTTAATAAATCATTTAAATAAAATTATGTATATTCTGAAGTGTATCGCAATTTTATGTTATTATTTTTAAATGCAGCATTACCATGAATTTAATATGAAAGTAATACTACTTATACAGTTATGTGGGATGAATGCCAAACACAAAATCATATACTCACTGCTAAAATAAAAAGCTTGTTTGTGCCAATAGCTTTTTTTATGATCTAACAATCAAATAACTGTCATGAATGATTTGAAAATGGCAAAGTTACTGAAAAAATGTACATTGGCTTATTTTGCCACTGTCTGCATAGCAAAATTAGATCAGTAATTTATCTGAGACTATAAGTCTAATTAGTCACAGATCAGAAGAGTAAACAACGTTGCTGTAACAATTTACAGTCAGCATTTTTAAAACAACTTAATAGGAAAAAGTAATGAGTTAAAGCAAAACTAATGGTCACATACAATGTTTACAAAAACATCTAAAAGCTATTAGACTCAGTAAACAGTTCAATTAATTAAACTTATATATTCAATTCAAAGCCATATAAAAGCTATAACCGATATAAAAGAAATATCTAAAGCATAGATGTTCTAACATTTTGTGACTACGATCAAAGTTGTAATTTCTATGAAAGATTTGATTCAAAATAAAATAGAAACTATGACTCAAAGTGGGAACAGACTAGGCACAGGAGACAGGACCTTCTTAAATGTACAAATCCCCAGTCAAACAAGGAAGCAGAGTGATGAATAGCCAGCTCTCCCTGCCTGGTCATTCTGGCATGATTCCCATGGATGGAGATTCTGAAATTCCTTTATGAGTTTATGATTTGTTTAATCTCACTATGATATATGTGGCTTGCCTTGACACTCAAGGAATCTTTTGGGCTCCAATATCATGGTGGAACGTCAACCATATTAATCAATAAAGTCATATGTAGTTTCCTTAGTGCATAACATTAGCAATTTTATATATACAATGGTAAAAAAATACATTTTATTGCACACAAAAATATGCAGATATTAAAAAAGAGTGGTATAACAAAACTACAGTGGGGGGCAACGCAACAAAATAAGAGAAGAAGAACCCTATGATTTCAAATAATGCCTCCTACCTATGTTGATACCCCACTTTCTGGCTAAACACCCTACAACTCAGGGAAAATGTGACAACCAGCTTTCTCCCTATCTAACAGGTTTAAGATCTTAACAGGTTGAACTTGATGGACTGAACGTCTTTTTTCAACCTTAATTACTATGTAACTATGTAAGAAGGAAACAAAATGTTTTTGACACTGCAGCCTTTGAGCCAATGTTTCGTTGAAATGGTTATTAAGCAGTGGCTGAGAGAGTCTGATTTTCTCTTGTCTTAACTGGAAATTTCCGTATTAAATAAATATTAGTCATATTAGCAATTTAGCCGCAGGAGGACATTACATTTTTTTCACTGCATACACAGCCTGAAAGTACTCTGAAAATCATCCCAACAACATGCAAAACATCCCTCCCCAAATATTATGTAGGAAAAAAAATGAATTTTATTTCTTACCCACTTCTAACATGACGGCAAGGAATGACAATAGTTGTTATAGGGCTGTATACAAAAGCAGCAGGGAATGTACACCACTGTAAAAAAAAAGTGTAACACAGAATTATCAGCATGCTATTTAAAGGTACTCCGAAGTTATCATATTTGCCAACAGGAGACATTCTTCAGAAGGGTCCTCACTTTAGAAATACTGCTAACTTCATTGACTTATGGGTGTGAAGGTAGCGGTTTTACGTTGCATATGGTAACAAATAGAATTTGTTGTGCAGGTGGTGGAAGAAACTGTTACATCTCCAAAATTAGCTCTAGATTACATAAATTGATATTCTTTACCTAAACAAAACAACAATGTCAGAGGTGCTCATCAGAGAACTCACTAACCGTAATAGGTTAGTTCTATGGACATGATAACCCACTCTGAGAGCAACCTCTCTTAGTTCAGCAAACCCCAGATGCATTTTCGGCCTCTATGGTCCTCATCAGTGAGGTGCAGCTGAACTCCCTAAGGCACAGTGAGCAAGGGGTCCATATCTGGAGTCCCCTATCAGCCTTAGGGAGACTAATCCCTAAGGGTAATTTGCATAAACAAAAAAAAACTATTTATTTAAGAAAATGCTATCCATTGAAAATGCTGTGAACACTTTACTCTCAGAGCAATCTAGTGTCCAGCACCACCCGTTTACCTTCGCTGTAAGCTCTCTTCACCCTTTCTGGATTTCTACATTGTCGTGGTGAAGGGACTTGTGTACTTTAATAAAGCTTTGAGCTATACCATGTAGAATCACTGAAGATGGGCAGGTCATAGCAGAAAGATCAGACAAATCATTGTCCACTGGAGAAGGAACTGCCAACCCAGTCTAGTATCCTTGCCATGACAAGAGGTACCTGGAGTTCTGCCATCCATAGGGTAACAGAGTTAGACATGACTGAAAGACTAAATGAAAGGAATTTTTTTTTATATATCTAACCTACAATAGGTTAAAAAATGTATTTCCTGCATAGAATTCAAAGAACAATTGTTATTGCACTGCACTGTGGGAAATTGGGTAGGGACATGCAAATGAGTCCACAATGCATTTTCACCCTTTAATCAAATACCACTGTATACATAATTCCTTTTAGGCATATATCTGGGGAATTCTCTACCAGAGGAGGTGGTGACAGCGGATTTGATAGATAACTTTAATTAATTAATATTAGATAGATAACTTTAATTAATTCAACTAATTAATTAATATTTAATCTGCATATTGCAGATCAAAGGAGATCTTAAAAGGTTGAACTTGATGGACTGAAAGTCTTTTTTTCAACCATTTATTACTATGTAACTATGTAACATGCTAACTGTATTACATGGCTTTAAAGCATAGCATAGGATTATTCCCATCAAGCAAGCATGAAACATTACAAATATATATATATATTTTTTTGCATGAAAAAATATGAAGTAAAACTTGTTTAAACGTAACTCACCCTAACAGGAAATACAGGGAGCATATTTTAGACCGTTTGCATTATAGGTGTAAAAAAAAACTTTTTTAGTGTAAAAGACTTAGCAACTTAGTGCATACATCATAAAATCTGCAATGTACAAAAAGAAATACACAAGTAGACCAATAAATAAGGCTGTATACAAAAGCAGCAGGGAATGTACACCACTGTAAAAAAAAGTGTAACACAGAATTATCAGCATGCTATTTAAAGGTACTCCGAAGTTATCATATTTGCCAGCAGGAGACATTCTTCAAAAGGGTCCTCACTTTAGAAATACTGCTAACTTCATTGACTTATGGGTGTGAAGGTAGCGGTTTTACGTTGCATATGGTAACAAATAGAATTTGTTGTGCAGGTGGTGGAAGAAACTGTTACATCTCCAAAATTAGCTCTAGATTACATAAATTGATATTCTTTACCTAAACAAAACAACAATGTCAGAGGTGCTCATCAGAGAACTCACTAACCGTAATAGGTTAGTTCTATGGACATGATAACCCACTCTGAGAGCATCCTCTCTTAGTTCAGCAAACCCCAGATGCATTTTGGGCCTCTATGGTTCTCATCAGCTGAACTCCCTAAGGCACAGTGAGCAAGGGGTCCATGTCTGGAGTCCCCTATCAGCCTTAGGGAGACTAATCCCTAAGGGTAATTTGCATAAACAAAACAACAAAGTCAGAGGTGCTCATCAGAGAACAAACGAAGCCTAATAGGTTAGTTCTATGGCCATGATAATCCACTGTGAGAGAGCAACCTATTTTAGCTCACTTGTGCCCTTCACAGGGAGAAATATCCTGTAGTATATAAGTCTGGTCTTGCTCAAAAGAGTGACCCAGCACTGGCTTGTTTGGGTCTCTCCAGGACCAAACTTGCCCACCCCTGGCCTATACTATATCTATATATATGCAGGACAATTTTGTGTCAGGGCTACAGGGGCTATAAAAGTTATAACTAAAACTTATAATATCCAAGTCAGTTCTTGGTAAGTTACACAACCTTTACACATGATTTTGCTCCTTCTAATGGTGCATATGGTGTCCCTTACAATGTTTTATTCACTCAAGGCAAAGATCTCAAGCGCTTAATCTGCAGCAAATCTTATTGCCCAATGTCTATGATCTTAGAACATATTATATACAATTCTGAAAACATTATTTTTAATGCAAGTTAATCCTATTGTATTGCATCACTTTCAATATTTAACCACTCAACATGAAGGGATCGTTCTTTGTGTTGGTGTCATCAAACATAAACAATACTATTTGAGTAATTCATAATTAAGTGATTTCATATCTTTGAATTTTTGCAAGAGAAACAGTTAAGTTGACAAGTTCATTCAGTCTTTTCTGACATAAACTTACAAAAGCTTTTAGTATGTTACTGTTCACATGGATTTGTTTATTTTAAAATATAAAAAATGGTTAGCCGTCTAGCAGAATAATTTAAAAACATCAGATTCATTTTAGCTGCATTACTTTTATTTATTTATTGAACTTGTTTTTCTGTAACTCATAATGTGGTGAAAGATGTCCAGTTATGAAGCATTATATTTACTAACAATGGCCTTAAGTGATAGAGATGGCATGAAGTCTTTTTTTTTAAAATCAATATGAGGTAGAAACCTTTACAGCAGTGTGAGGCACTTAATTAGCAAGCATTTAATTAAATAATACTGAACCATCAAATTAATTGCTCCTTCATACAAATGAAATAATAATGGAATAAGCATTTCATCTATTTAAAAAGGTTTACATCATGTGTTTCATGTTTTAGTAGAATAGCATTTGAAATAACATTGCAATCTCTCCTCCTTAATTGTCCATCCTTTGGGACAGCCTTCCCAGAATGTCCAGGACAAATAGAGAGTGCCTATTCTGTCATGTGTATGTGTGCGTATTATATGCACATATTAAGTGTATGTTTCTTAATATTCACAAATTTTCTCAATGAAACAAAAAGCAGTTACACAATCTATTGGTGTATGCTTTTCCTAGAATGTGTGTCCCTCTTTGGTCACTTGACCAATTGGAAGTTACTTATTAACATGCCCATCAACTAAAGCACCCACCTATGAGAGAAAGGATAGTACATGACCCAAGCATGATCCATTTAGGCTTATCTAAAATGATTGACACCACAACGATTGTTTGGGAGAAAACACGGGCCACCGCTTTATTATAATTTAACCATTTAACATAACTTAACAACCTGTATATATTATACATATTAACATATTAATCTAAAGGGGGAGGAGCCCGGCCACAGACAGTGAACTCACGCCTTGGGCCCTGCTTAAAGCCCCAATGCTTATCTTAAGCACGCCCTGTGAGGTAGGGCCATGCCCACTTAGGCCAGTGGGCCGGGCAACTCACCTCCCGCCACAGAGCATGCGAGGGACGTCTCCCGAGTCTGCGATCCCCCCCTGCTGTCAATCAAAGCCAAGGCCCGTACAACGCTCTCCCTAAACTCCAACATCAATAACTCCAGCCCTATTTCCGTGAGGTGTACTTTGTTTTTGCCGAAAAAATCATCGGCACCGGCCGGCTCGAATTCCTTATATCTGATGGCAACGAAACCCAACTTCCGAACAAAACTTGCCAGCTGCTGGTTATTCTTCTGCCTTGATCTATCCAACCCGACGGGGTCTCGTGCTTTCCGCCAGGATCTTCTCTTTATCATTTTCGACCATATCACGAACGTACCCGGGAATTTCTTAGTCCAGTTCTCCACGTCTCTCTTCATGACTTTTAGCATTTTTCGCATGGGAACCGTTCCTCGGTTGTTACCGCCGGCGTGAATTATTATTAAACTGGGTTGACCGTACCGTTGGGCGTATGTGTCCAACAGCCCATCCAACTGCGCCCACCGCAGGCCTCCAACCCCGAGCCACGCACGTGTAAGTCCGTGACAGGAAAACCCAGTTGTGTCTTTCCCTCTGTAACTGCGGCCAACCTGGGGACCCAGTACACATACGAGTGACCCACAATCCACTGTTGCTTCTGTCCTCCTGAAAGCAGAAAGCAACATCCATTAGACTACTGCCTTAGTCCTGACTCCCATCTCCCAATCCTCTTTACTGCCGCGTCGGGTAAGCCTAACCTAGCTGCTTCGATAGTAGTCCCGATTCTGAAAGAGTGTGTTCCAAACACTGCCTGCTCCAAACCCAAACTGTGTAGTGCAACTTTTAGCATCCTTTCAAATTGGTACCGGGATAACGCCATCCCGTCGGCATGTATCAACAGCGAACACCGTCCCACCGGTCGCTGACCAAGGTACTCCACCATACACCCGTAGGGGCAGCACTCCGTGCCCACGTGGTGCAACACCACCTCTTTACCTTTACCCAACTGGTCGGTCTTAGACCTCCGGAGCCATACCACTACCCTGCCTTCCCCGAGGCAGGTATCCACCACTTGTATACCCCCGGAACCGTGTCTACTGTTCGCGACTAACTCCCCTATCCGGAACACTCCGAAGAATGCCAGGGAAAAAGCCGTACGGAAAAGCAGAGATTCAAAGGGGGTCCTGCGCCATTCACAGTAACAAAGAGAAGGTAATCGTCCGCCTGGTATCTGGCCTGCGATCACCGTTAAACATGCTGCGCACCACCTTGCGCACTATGAAGTCCTTTGTAAGGTCCCTCTGCCCTGCCAGCTTGAACATGAAGGCCAGGGCCGTGACCTGTCTCCCAACTACTGCTTTTTTCTCGCCTTCCTCTGCACACCGCAGCAGAAACCAAAGCAGTATCCCTAGGGTCTTATCCTCTGATGTCAACCCACCCGCCATCTTAACTAGGTTGTTCCATTTTGCCCACACACGTTTATACGCGGACCACATCGCCAGGGCAACAGACTGATGAGTCTCGTTACCTGGCAGCTCCAAGCTCCCAGATCTCCGCGGGAATGGCCTCCCCCAGCGTGCTCGCCCGGGAGGGCCAGAGCCCTGAACCGTTCTTCCTGAAACCGAAAACGGGGCGTCAGCAAAGCCATTCTCTAACTCTAGTACCTGCCTCGCCTGAAACCATATGTTCAGGTGAAGGCAGCACAGCACTAGGTGCCGAAGTAACCTTACCACCGGGATGGAAGTTGCCGTGAGGTTATTTACTGCTTGTGCAACTTCCTTACTTACCGTGTGGAATAACACACGCTGATCCCTAAACTCTGAACCCCATAAGTGAACCGCCACTACTATGGGAAATAGATAGAGGAATGTCAGGTTCTTCGTAAGACCTGCCACCTCCCATTCATCCTTGAAAATATGCGCTGAACCCGACTGCTCCTGACCCCCCGTAAAGAGTTTCAAGTCGGCGCTAGTAGCGCTCCCTTTTTGAATAATCACTGATCCATTGAACTCGGCCAGAAAAAACGACCACACCTGTGCGTCGTCCCGCTTGGCCCGGGAGACTTTTATAAAGTGATGCGGCCTAATGACGCCCACGGTAGCGAGTGACATTCTCCTACAGAATACCCTTAGGGATAATCCTACAGTCAAAGTTCAACTTTCCCATAATGGATTGTAACCGTCGCAGGGTCACCTTGCGTGCCCCTTCTAGCGCGCTGAGTTTCGCTCTCAAGTCTGCCACCTTTTCCCGGGGAAGACTGCATTCCATTGTCTTGGAATCTATCTGAATCCCCAGGAAAGTCAAATTTGTTGTGGGGCCCTCAGTTTTCTTGTGGGCCAGTGGTACCCCAAAATTCATACAGATTTTGGTGAACACTTCCAAGAGGAAACAGCAGGTATCTTGCTCTGCTGGGCCGACAAACAGGAAGTCGTCCAAATAGTGTGTAATGCTCTTGTACCCGGCCTCCGTGCGTGCAACCCATTGCAAGAATGAACTGAACGCTTCGAAGTATGCACATGATATATGTAAGCATAGGTCGATGAAATAGCTGTCATCGACGTAGCAACCCAGGAGCCGGTGGCTCGACGAATGAACCGGCAACAATCTGAAAGCCGCTTTGATGTCCACTTTTGCCATGAGCGTACCCTGCGCCGGCAAACCTGACCATTTCCCGTCTCCTTTTTGGGAACGACGCCTAGAGGGGAAACAATAAGATCCCGGATGGGGGGGGGGGAGCGAATGGCCCTGCCATCCTCCCCAGCTGCACCTCATTGTGCACCTTAGCCTCTGTTACCCCCGGGAGTTCCCGTACCAACCGTAAGTTCGGTGCTGTGGACCCCCGCGGATCTGTTGTGCATGGGATCCTAAAGCCTTCCTAGAAACCCGCTTCCAGGAGACGAACCGTGGTGCCGTTGCCCGCCGTTCTACCGTAGCGTTTTAGCCATGGCAACATGCCGGGGAGGCGTATGGGCGTCTTGCCCTTTGGCAAAGGGCTCTGTTCTGCCCCCTTCCTTTGGCCTGGTGCATCTGGCAAGGGGGTGTTCGCCACCGCAGCTGGAGCACGCGTGCTTGAACCTGCAGTTAGGGGCCCATTTACATACCCCTTCGTTGAAGGCAAAACAGGTCTTGAGACCTGTAGCCGGGGTAGCGGTGGGGCTCCTGACCCCATCCGCTCTGGCATGAAAGGGCGGCATGACGCGCATAGGTGTCATAATGTTCAGCCAGTATGCCACCGCTTTATCGCTCCATGCCATTGCTGGCCTAGATGCCAGGTACTGGCGGAATTCCTCGTCGTACCGCCACCATGCCATGCCCCCGTACACTTTGTGGGCGTTGCGTATCTCGTCTATGTATACAAACAAACCCGAGCCTTGCTCAGGGTGTTGTTCGCATAGCACGCATGCCATGATTGAAAAGGCCTGTAGCTACGTGTCAAAAGTTCTAGGCAATCGCCTATAAGACCTGCATTGGTCATCCCCTTCTCGTAGTCCTCTCTCTCCTGTGTCCATCTGTCTGGACATGGGAAGAAGAGAGAACAGTTCCACAAATTCCCTTCTCCAGATTTTTTCCTTAACCTCCTGGGGAAGATGTGCCCCCAGGTTGTCCATTGCGCACAAGACAATTGGTCTCATGGCTGCATCTGAGGCTACTGCATTGGTACTGCATGCTTGCGGGCCCGGCCCGCCCATAATCCCCGGGGCCCTGGTGCCGCCACTACCGTGCCCGTCGCCCCACTACCTGCGCTGTTGGACTGCTCTGCCCACGCCCCTCTGGCTAAGCCCCCTATCCACGCATCCATCTCCTGTTCACTTACCGCGATGTTGTGTGTGGCTAAGAGGGCCTCAAGGGACCCCAAGAAACCCCTTTTTGTGTGTGGCAGATCACATTTGTCTGCTTCCTCCACTCCACCTACTGTTGGGACCTCACCTGCTTCCGGGAGCCTCGGAGTAGACACAGCCAACGGGGTGTCCCTGCGTCTCTCCAGATGCCCTGGGGATTCTGACCGTCTGGCCCACTGCGGGCTCCGTCCTCTCTCTGATCCGCAGGCACAGCTGCAACGGCAAGATCTCCTCCCTTCCAGACCTATGGGTGCAAGAGGAACAGTCACTAGCTCTCCGTGACCTGCATGCCCATGCCCATACCATTTGTTCCTCCCCTGAGGACTGGTCGGGGTCACCTAAGCTTGCGAGGCTGGAATGGGCTAGCGCCGCGGGCTCTGCAGCCTTCTGTACTAGTACCCTCGACACTGCTTTGGGCGTTACAAATTCTTCTAGGATTAGTCACTTTTTGCTGAGGCCTAACCGTAACGCCCTCAGTCTCGGTTCTCTGTCGTCTTAAGGGGGTGTGGATGAATAGCAGTGGACTGTACCTGCTTGTGGTCTTCCTAGCTCTGGTGGGGCGCGACGGCCTCGCCACCGCCGCTGTTACGGGCATGTCGTTGATCACGACCATGCTGTCCTGGCTGTTCATTTCGCTGACCACTCTGTTTCTTCTCTCCCGTGTGGTATCCATGCCCAGCTCTCTGCCGGTCTGCGTCCCTGCAAAGCACCAGAAGCGCTGTTACTATTGGAATTAGAGGGGGCCGCATGGTCGGCACTTTGGGGATCTGTAGGAGCTTATTTAGGGCTCCTGGCTTTTTAATTACCCCTTGCGCCCATTTTTTGGGGTGGTAAAGGGGTGTTCTTTGTCCTTTGCCGCTGCCGGAGCCCTTTGGGCAAAATGACTGGTTGTGGCCGGAGTTCTAGGCCTTCACCCTCACCGCCCGCGGGCCCCGCTCTCTCTTGCCCGAGGGGTAAAGGGTCCTGGCTGACCTGCCCCGTGTTACCCCTGTTGCCCTTGGCCTGGTCATCCTCTGGACGGTGGTCTAATGGCTCTGCACTAAAGGGATGGGAGACTAGCCCAGTGGCACCCCAAATATTATCTAGGCCCCCAGCTACTACATGCTGAGCCTGTCCAATGTAATGGGGGCCTCCTACAGAAGGCATGGGAGGGCTCAGCCTGTCCTGCACCCACCTGACCCCTTATCTTAAGGCCCGGGTCCTAACATCAGCCAGTAAGGCCTCTAACTCCAAAGCATCCATACCCCAAGGCACAACAAGACAGATAAACGGATCGCGAGGACAGGAAAAACACAAAACAAAGCACATACACTGATAGGGACTCTCACGCTGCCCTTATGTGCTTTATAGCTGGGGAATATTCTCAGGTTTAAACCTCCTACTTTGAATGCTTGTTTGCAGGAGCCCTTAGACCTCCGTCCATTTTCCATGGAGACCGCGCCGAAGTGACTCCCGGTGCTCAAATGCGGCGGAAGTCCCGCCCCCGCTGCTTCTGATTGGCTGATGCAGCCTTACAGGCTCCGCTGGGTCACGCGACGCTGCGGGCTGACACAGGGAGACTCTGCAGCCTCTGCGCCAACAGTATATTAAGTTTTGGTAAAACTTAATAATTACATTTAGACTTATGCAGATATCAAATGGTACACGAATCATAAGTTCCCTTTGTGTGCAAATACTTGAAAGGTCCATTGATACTATTACAGATTGCAAAAAAACTGGAATCCTACAATGGTTTTGCATCTTAACAGAATGTCTCACGCAACCACCACAGATGTAACTGCAGGTATAGTCTCCTCAACAGCGATGATGCTGTATGTGTATATATATATATATATATATATATATATATATATATATATATATATATATACAGTATATATATATATATATATATATATATATATATGTATATATATATATATATATATATATATATATATAGTAATTTAGTAATTATTAATCTATATATATATTGATTAATAATTAGTATTGCAATATAATTTGATACGTTTTGTATTGGACAAACGTTATATTTATAATGACGAGCTTTCGAGAGGCTTAGCCTCCCTATATCAAGTCTCAAGCAATACTACATGAGATGGAACACTCAGTTTGAATAATAACAGCAGATGCAGAGAGAGTGGAAACAGCATCTGACATCATCAGGTAAATACATATATGGGGAATAAACACAACATAGCCAAGGAAACATATATACATATATACATCAATATATACATGAAAAAGCACTTCACTGTAGTCCACAGTGATATCTTTCCTGTTGGACAAACACCTCACTAAGAGTGCTAAGACTGTATAGTATAGGAAGAAAAAAAAATCACATGAAATTCTGATAATGTGTTAGAAAGCCCAAATCTATATTAAGTCCTGTGTTTTTAGTGTTGAAGAATGTGATCATCTTTATTTCAAATGTTTTTCTCTCTTGGATGCTTTAAAATTTTCCTCTGAGTATTTTGACTTTTAAGTTTTGGATGGAGTGATCATTCTGGCTAAAATGGTGTCCTACTAGGCTACAATAACTGTCTTCATTATGTTTTCTTATTGAATGCCTGTGTAAATTCATCCTTAAATGCATTTTTTGGCAGTTTCTCCAATGAAACAGCCTGTGTCACATAAAGTACATTGCATTATATAAACCACATTAGACGATGTACATGAATATGATCCTTTGATGTTATAGGTTTTGTTGTTATGTGTGGCTGTATCATCATTACAAATGTGTTGGCATAATTTACAGGCACGTTTATTACAAGGTCTAGTTCCATTTTTTGTATTCAGTTGTTCATTGGCCAATTTTCTACTGACAAGTTTTTGTTTCAGGTTTAGTGGTTGTTTACATGCAAGGATGGGAGGTTTGGGGAATATATATTTTAATTCAGTATCTTCAATTAGTAATGGTTGTAAATCTTTGATTATTTTCCGAATTTTCTCTAAAATTGGATGGTATGTGGTCACTAGAGGTATACGTGAAGTAGTTTCTTTTGTTTTGTAGTTTAATAGGTGTTCTCGTGGTATTTTGATGGCAGTTGATATTTTTTGGGTAATAACACAGAGTTTGTAACCCTTTTGTTTGAAAGATTCAGACAGTGTTTTTAAATTTTTATCACAGTCTCCAGTGTTTAAACAAATCCGATGGTATCTAATAGCTTGATTATGGATGATGGCTTGTTTGGTGTGGGAGGGATGGAAACTGTGTAGGTAATTACATCTGTCTGTAGGTTTCCTATATAAAGATGAGTGGAGACTGCCATTGGTGATGGATATAGTAGTGTCTAGAAAGTTTACCTGTTCTGTGGAGAAATCCATTTTAAGTTTTATAGATGAATGGAAGGTGTTGAATGAATTATGAAAGTCTCTGAGTTTGCTTTCTCCTTCTGTCCAGATGATGAACAGATCATCTATGTAACGGTAGTATTTGTATGGTTTGTAAATGGATACAGATAAGAATGTTTCTTCTAGATTGGCCATAAATAGATTTGCGTATTGTGGAGCCATTTTGGTACACATGGCAGTCCCCATCATCTGTAGGTAGGTATCTTGGTTAAAAGTAAAATAGTTGTGGGTAAGGATATATTCTATTAGTTTAACAATAATATCAGGGTTATATTTATTGTTTTGCTTGTTTGTTGAAAGAAACCTAAAGCATGCTTTAGTGCCATCTTTGTGTGAGATATTACTGTAAAGAGACTCTACATCCATGGTAACAAGTAGTGTGTTAGCAGGTAGGTTTTTAATCTGACTGAGTTTGTTGAGAAAGTCAGTGGTGTCTTGTATATAGCTACTGGTGTTACTGACTAATGGTTTAAGGATGTTTTCAACAAATCCAGATATCTGTTCAGTCAGTGTGTCCATACCTGTAACAACTGGTCTCCTTGCCTGGTTTGTGGATTTTTGGCAGTAGGTAGAAAGTCTCAGTTGTAGGATTGTCGGGGATGAGTTGTTCTAATATATATAAAATAATATATATAAAATGCTCAAAATGCATTCCAATCACAGTGTACTCTTTATCTGCAGTCCATATAAGGCAGCAGGTGAGTGGTGCATGTAAGGAACTGTTAACTTAGAATGAAGGCACATGTGGGCATCTGCAGAACAAAAGTCAATACTGAAACCAATGAGAGGAAAAAGATGACATCTAGAAACCAGAAAGAAGAGTTTTGCATGGGACTGATAAGCAATAGTTACTCCAATCATTTTTAAAAGTTGTATGCTAACATCAAAAATTGTTACATAATACTTATACATATTCTTTCTAGTTTCATATGTGACTATATACTGTATTTATCGGCATATAACACGCAGGGATTTTTTTTTTCTTCAAATAAAGAACTTTGAAGCAAAATCCTCAACCTCAACCTCCCTCCTCATCATCCCTCCTCAAACCCCTCATCCTCAACCCCCTCCTCCACCCCCCCATCCTCAACCCCCTCCTCCACCCCCCCCCCCCATCCTCATCCTCCTTCCTCAACCCCCCTCTCGGTATATGCTAATGACGTGGCGCGCATGTGACGTCACATGCGCGCCGGGTCAAGGAGTGGAGCGGAGGCCGGAGCAGAAGCAGGTAAGTGAGGGGGAGGTATTTAGGGGGGTTTAGATTGAGGAGGAGGGTTTAGGTTGAGGAGGGGGGGTTTAGAATGAGGAGGGGGGGTTAGAATGAGGAGGGGGGGTTAGAATGCGGAGGGTGGTTTAGAATGAGGAGGGAGGTTGAGGATGAGGAGGGGGGAGGGAATATCGGCGTATAACACGCACCTATCATTTGCTCCCTATTTTCAGGGAGAAAAAGTGCGTGTTATATGCCGATAAATACGGCACTAAGTCTTGTCAGTATATAGTATATGCCTACAACCAACACACTTTATAAAGATTGTATGTTCCCTTTTGTATTTCAGTTTGAGACACTATTTCCTTTTCCCAATGCTGTAGACCTTTTGTTACTAGACAATCATTCAGCTAGTGATGATTTTACCCATTGTCTCTGCATTTAAATATATATTTCAATATAATAATAGGTAACCATATTTTCCTGAAAAAAAGAGTAAAAAAAAAATGAGATAAGCATTTAGGTAACCATGTAAGAAAAAGTACAATAGAGTATGGTTTAACCAACAGAGCAGGCATTATATGTTTATTGCACCCTTTTATACAATTCTGTGGAATATGTTGACTATATGCCATATCATTAGAGGACCACTGTAATGCCATAACAAGGAGGAGCCATTTGTTTTTATTTTTATGCTTTTATTGTTGATAAAATTCATATTCAATGTATTTTTAAAAGCAATATTCAATTTTAAAACCTAATTTCAAAGGTTAGAGCAGAGCTCCTTAGAGCTGTTGATCTTATCCCTTGTGAAGGTGGGGAAGGCTTTGTCTGGTAGATTATTCTAAAGGACTTTAAGGGAAAATCTGATTAGACAGAGAAAAAGCTGCATCTAGAAAATAATTTATATGACACCTACCAGCAAGAGATCATTGTCAACCCAATTTGACCTTATAGAGGGTAAATTCCAGATCAATTAATTTAAGTTTAATATTTAGTATTGCTTTTTAAAATAATTGAATATGAATTGTATGAATTAGCAATGCCTAATTAAAAGATCTAGCTCCTTTTATTGCATTGCAGTGGTCTTTTAAAGCTTGAGGAAGCAGCATGTAGTGGAAATAGAAAAGTTAAACTCCTGTTAAGATTTGTTTTTTATAAGTAATATACCTTGCATGTCAAATAGATTCTTTAACATCCTCACAACGAATTACCAGTTGTGAAATATGGGCTCTCTCCTGAGGACTGAATACAAGTCAAATTATTATTTCATTGACAAATGTGAAAAGTATCTCAGTCAGATCTCGGCAGACAATTTTTTATGATAATATGAAAGAAACGTCAGTACAACACCCAGTGTGAGCAAAGATACTTTCATCACTGGTACAATTTGATATGTCAAATAATATAGAACCTGGCTCTGAATCACTTAACAATCTCTTTGCAGTTTCCCCAAATGCTGGTGAAGTCTCTTGAATGAATGATTACATTAATGGATCACTGTATGAAAGTTTTTTTTTAAAGCATATTCCCTTTGTAGCCAGTGTATTTTTTTTTTTTTATAAAACTACTTTTGAAAATCTTTTTAAAAGTAAAACATCAGTAATACAACCTTTAATTTTAAAGTCATTATATAGAAATATGCTGCAGTGAAAACTACAATTTTGTTCTGTTAAATGCTTCCACAGACTTTGAATTCAAAGGAAGCTTTCACTTCTCCAGTTGAAATGTAGCAGCTAAATATGCCAGTGCTTTCAATATGACTAATGAACATCTTTAGTTTATGAGGACACTCTGTGGAGGAACTAGCTGGAAGTAGTGTCTAAGAATAGGAAATGGAAACTCAGAGTAAAGAATAATTATGTAGAAAAAGTTCACTAGGGACATGAAATAGTGTATTTGATAATGTTGCATTATGTTTTCTTTTTTCAAATAAAGGTTCCAGAGCACAAAACATATTCAGGGGTTCTTCCAGGATTATTCTCTCTCAGCCAATGCGATCTACAGACTAAAGTTTGCTCTCTGCAGTTTCAATGAAGTTTAAACAGGTTTTATTTGATACTTTTCACGTGAAAAACTTTTGTACTGTTTAAAATGTACTGTTTTAAATCCTTGCAAAAAAGTGGTATTCCATGTCCCATTAACCTCACTTTTAAACAATATTAGGAAAAGTAGACATAATCTTTATATTATATGTTTAAATATTTAAATTCATTCATTGCATGGGGTGAATCAATTTTTCAGAGTTGTGAATTACTCATGGTTGAGGATTTATATATAACAGATTCTAGGAAATGCAACGTTACGATTCTTGTATATACTAGTAAATTGCCCGTCAAAAAATGACAGGCATAAAAGTGTAAGCCCGGTAATGCTGTTTGCCATACAATGTGAGGCTTTTGCTTCTCTGAGCACCTTCGGCGCTCATTGCGAGCCTCGCCTACTGTACAGGCCGCTCATTGCTGGGTTCATTAACCTGCAAGTTTTGTGCTTGGGAATGCCATGTGTCTCTTTCCAGCATCTCCCCCCCTGTGCCTTCCCTGTGTGTTTCTCCTCTGTGTGTTTGCTGAATGTTTGTGTGGTGCGCGCTGACTGGCGTTGGTTTTATTTTCAAACTCCTGCGTGCCTGGAGTTGTGCCGTTTTTGGCATTGTGTATTTTCTAAGTCCCGCGTGCCTGGAGTTGTTCATGTAAGTGTTACTGTGTTTGCCGTTGTGTATTTTCTAAGTACCGTATGCCTGGCTTTGTTCAGCCCCGTTTTGATCCAGTTTCAGACTTTTTTCCGTTTTTAGGCCGCAATTTTTTTTCTTGCTTAGCCGATTTTTGACTGACTAAACACAGTAAATTTGTTTCAAATTCACTTGCAACCTCACTCCCAGGCGTCCTGGCTCTCCCCCTGTGCTGTGTGTGAGTGTGTTTTAATTTTTTTTTTTATTATGTTTCCCTGATTTTTAAAGAAGTTTTAAATCGTCGTTGTTATTTAGATTAAATAAAGTTTATTTCATTTTATATCATTCCCAATATATTCTGTACTTAAAATATGAACCATATTTGTAATTGTGTTTACTGATAACGCAGTCCAACACACATTTTGGTGACCCAGATGTTAGACCTGTTTCTGGGTACATTTGACCTGCTGAATCCACAGTTTCCTCCTGTCAGCGCTAGTTTTTGAGATACAGAACATATGCCATATACCACTTTATGGTTTATGATACACTTTTTCCAGTCATTTGACACAAGAAGCTCCTTTTGTAAGACTTCTGAGAGTGGGAACTGCCAGAACAATCCTGCATGAGATTCCAACAATAGTTTGCCATCATGTGTGCATCCCATCTTCCTTGGTATCTGACTTCCATTGTTTTTATGTCTTGGTGAAATCTTACACCTTGCTCTTCACTTAAGTCACTGAGGTTCTTTGGAAAGCGATCTAAGTGATTGTGCAGATAATGGACTTTAACACTCATGTTACAGCCAAGCCTGCTGGAATGAAAGAGCATATCCTCTACTAATTGTGTGTAGTTGTCTGTTGCCAAGAAAGTGTTTCACAACAAGAACAAATGAAAACCGGGCACATGATTCGATTTCATTCATTGATGCTATGAAATGTGGGTCAATGAAAATGTATGCCTTCAGTATTTCCATGGTAAGCCCAGGTAATTTATGCGCTATGTATTCAATGAACGAACCGTCTTTATTCAAAGCCTTTACAAATAGTTTCATCAGGCCTAGCTTTATATGCAGTGGTGGCAGTTAGATTATATCTCATGCTACAAAAGGTTCATTGATTACATTTTGTCCTCCAACCAACATATAATGCCATATTCCCTCAGGGGCCAATTTTTTATTGCCCAGTGCTCATGTTCGGCTCTACTATCCCATATCTATATGTAAGAGACTATAGCTGATGCAGTCTATCCAATGCAATTTTCTGAATCAGCCGCCCTGAATATCCCCAGGAACAGGCCTAAAAACAAAGACACCCAGAAAAAACATTTTTTTGTTGACCTGTGTAATTTTTTGTTAACCTTGTTTTATAAACTATTTTCAGAGTCTTATGCTACATTCATGATAACTAATATTAACATGTGATATCACAAACCAAGGGCTTGATTACATAGCTCCAGTAGCAAATCTTGCAAGTGAAAAGTTCATGTAAGCCCTAACGTTGCTATTACGTGCTGCCCATATCAATCCCTTAGGTAAAAACGTTTAGGAGTGATCACTATCAGCCTCATTCAATTCGGGGCCGTAACTCGATTGCAAACAGGCAAATGGCTGCAATCGAGTTGCGTCCTCCCGTTGCTCTACTTTTACTCTGCTATTCAACTGGCCGCCCCCCCAAGTTAGGCACAGTACCCGAGAATCAAAAGCCATGCTCTCGGCAGTAGCATTTGCAGGCTTGAACATGATCGCGGACGCAAGCCCGTAACTCGTGGTTCAAGCCGACAAATCGGAGCACTTTAAATGCAAATATAAAATCAATACAGCACTATGGGAAACACAATGGGTGACATTAGAATTACAAGCACAACATTCTCAAGCTCGCATATCGCCAAAATATAATACTTTATTTCATATTTAATTTCTGTCCAAAGTCCTACGGGCTTGAATGTCCTCCAAGCCCGTAACTCGTTATTTAAGCATGTAGGACTTCAATGAAATATGGAGGTTGGATTCAAAAGTCCTACAGGCTTAGAGGTTGAAGCCCGTAGGACTTTGGACAGGAAATAAACATGAAATAAAGTATTTTATTTTGGTGATGTGCAAGCTTGAGCATGTTGTGCTTATAATTCTAATGTCACCAATTGTGTTCCCCATCATATAAAGTGCTGTAATTGATTTTATATTTGCTTTTCAAGTGCTCCGATTTGTCAGTAAGTCGCTGGCGAGACCTCCTTAGTCCCAGTAACCTGTGGTTAAATTTTTGCCATTTGCGGGCTTGACGGAGTGGTTAGAGTGGGAAAATCTAAGCAATTGATTTTAGAGAACGCAACTCTTGCGGACGTAAAAGATCAAAGGCTTGAAGGGAAGTAACTTGCGATTTTACAAATCGCAATGGATTGCAGATCACTGCAAGTAACTCGGAGCCCACAAACGGAAGGCAATTGAATAGCAAAGTAGCTTGCTACTTGCGACCCCGGATATCAAAATCACAGCAATTAATTACATGGCTCCTGTAAGAGTTTATGGATGTAGCTATGTGTTCTCAGAAAAGACATGAAAGTACTTTTAACGAGCGAAATCCTTAAGCAGCTAAACCCTTTACAAGAACCAGAAAAAAACAGCCTAAAGAAGCATTTTACAATTAAATAAAAAAAATTAGGCAAGCACAAAATACATTTTCTAAAGGTTAACCCAGCACTCAACAACAAGATATGCTAAAGAATAATCAACCAAATCACAATGTCAATTACAAATGCCTCATCACCCAATTAAACACTGACCAACTAAGTCTCACCTGGTTAATACAGAGTCCCATGGGGTTAACACATTTCAATCTGACCTACAAATACATTTACAACCCCTTAACTATGATTTTGTCTTAGCTTTTTGCAGCATGGGACAATCCACATTTGTGTGGGAAGCATGTGACTTTATAGCGCTTCATACTCGTAGAGGTGCTTACATGAGCATGAGTCTTGTAAGCTATTTCACTGTACATGACAAACCCTCTAAATATGAGTACCTATGTTCCAACGTGATTAAGCCCATGAGACTAATGTAATAGCTTAGTAAATTATCTTAATAACTCCTGTGGGGCTGAGTCTGACATTGGAAAATTTCCATGTAGCTAGCACAATAAAACATTTCACTATTTAAAGACAATTGGAATTGCTTTCCACAGGTAATAGTTTACTAAACAAACTTTTATCATATATGATATACCATTATATCACTGCTATGTATGGAACTGTACCTGTATATGTAGATTACTGTTTTATATCAAATTGTTTAAACTTCAGTGTAAATATCGTAAGGTATGTCAGGCTTTAGATTGTAAATTTATACCTTCATATGATTCTCAAGCTACTTTATTTTCCATGTAGATAGCACAACAAAACATTGTACTATTTCCATAAATAATACAATGTTATCAGTAAGCTATCATTCTGGGGGTTACTGTAAAATGGCATCTAGTAATGTATTTTAATTCCATAAGCACCAATAACATATATAGTTGTCAGCATGCGGGTTGTTTCTAACGCTTGCGGGCTCGCGCAGCGAAGCAAGGGCCGCAGTTTCTAGCAAGGAGCGCCTTTGCCACTTGTGCTGGTGGAGATGAGCGCCATAGGCGATCATCCCTACGACCCTCTACAACTTTTGGACCGCAAATGCGGACCCTCGCAAAGCGAGGGGCCGCATTTGCGGTGATGGAGGCTCTACGGCGCCTCACAAACAGTTACAAACGAACACACAACAGAGACTTTGGAAAAAAAACATAAACACGCAATGACTAACTACGGACTTACACAAAAATATAAGAGCTGCGGGACTCGCAAAAATTCGACCTTAACGGACAAACCGACTACAGCTGCAATCATTAAAAAAATAAATAAATACACCCAAAAATAACATAAAAACCTTACCCACACCAAGGGGGGACACCCAGGACCTCTGCAACACAGCTTAAACCTCGAATTCTGTCAAATTTACAAAGTGTAGATCCTTTGAAAATCTCTTAAGGGAGAGAAAAAATGTCCGCCGCAAAAAAACGAGAACGAGGCTACACGACCCCTAAAGCTGCTAAATTACACAAAGCAAATACGGCTTTTACAAAAACCTGTACGACCTACAACATACACCATTAGCAAGGACGCTTCATCATACAAACCCGCCTACCACTTACACATTTGCCGCCATTTTGCAACACTAATTTACAGAATGCGGAACATTCCCCTCGCGCACGCAGCCTATTTGCACTACACACTTCACACATTGCTGACACTTACACCTCAGCTCCACAACACTGCAAACCTACATTGTATGCTGCAGGAACATGAAAACAGATTGTCAGCTCTTCAGCACAATGCTTCCTGCAAGTATTACTTAGAAATAGGTAAAGTATATTAATTTATTACTTATTTAATTAGCATCACAACATACATATACACAAAAAAAACACTATCGCAATAAACGCAAAAGACATACACTGCGTGCCTCATAGCACACAAACTACACCAGGGGACAGCCTTGCAATAAGCGCAAAAAGCAGATCAGCGCCTACTTTACACTGACAGCAAAAGCGCCGCTGATCAAAAAAATACAACAACCAAGAGGCTCGCAATGTGCGCCGCCAAAGGCTCTCAGCACGAGGCTCGCAATCAACGCCGAGATCTCAAACCACCGTAAAAAATAATGTCTGGCCAAACAACATTCCTTGACTTACAATTCTATTGCCGTCATTTTTTGACTGGCAATTCGCTAGTATTCTATATTGTCCATTGATACAATGCTGTTAAAATATATAGCTCTTTTAAGCTCTTTTAAGAAGGATACAGACATATACAATAATTAATCTTTATGTTATAATAATTAAATGAATCAGACTTACAAATGAATGTGACTTAAAAATGTCTAAACTCACTTCAGAGGAGCGGGATAGGTCTACATTTAATTTCAGTCACCAAGAGACTTTTGGAGAGCATCTTGAGACTCATGGATTAAAGTTCTTGATATTGGACCAATCATTCTTCAAATTTGTGGATTGGCTTAAATTAATTGGAATGTTTGTACTTTTGTGAAACTTCTTTTCATATTGTTAATATTAATTTTTATTTATCCTTTCGTTTGTCATTCTGTGAGTTTCAATCCTGCAAGGTGCTTTAGGGAAAGCGCTATGGACACCGGATTCCAATCTCAAAGACAGGGCCCTCCATTCTTTGCAATGTGTGAATCTTTAACTTGTCATTGCCTGTAACTTAACTTATGTATAGCGATACGGAATATGCTGGCGTGTTACAAATAAACGATAATAATAATAATAATAATAATATTAATATACCTTTCTTGCAAAATAAAAGGATGGTATATCACTGTTTTAAGCTATTTTCACATTTGAATCATTATACATTGAATCTTCCAAATCCAACATATGTTTCCTATTCCAATGTGAATAGGACCAAGTATGGCTTAACATGTTTATTACTTCTTTGTAATGTCATGAAAATATGTATTTGTCAGCACGTTTTTCCTTCTGTTCTGCCACTGTTAACTCATGAGTTTCACAACTGTTATGCTTTCATGAAAATTGTTCTGCTTTTTCAATATGTAAAATCTGGAATACATCTATACAGTATTCAGGGCCGGATTACCCATTTGGCCAACTAGGCAACCGTCTAGGGGCACTTCCCTGTGAGGGGTGCCACGTAAAAAAAAATGGTACCTGGCTTAAAAAAAACTAAATGCAGCAGTTCATAGACTAGCTACTAGGGGGTAACCACAGAGAACCAGGAAAATTTACTTACACGCACAAAAAAGGCAAAAATGGCTCTGTGCATACCTTGCGAACTCACTAGCAGGGGCTCCTCCACTTCACTACCTAGGGGCTCCAAAAAGGTAGTTCCCGCCCTGACAGAATTGTGTGTGTTATCTACAACATATATCACTAGACTTAAGAACTAGTCTTAGGCCCCTATTTAATTGTGAAAATTGCAATTACAGAAGCCCGTTATGTAGCCCGTAAAAGCTACTGATATGAATTGGCCTCTTCTAGCTACCAGCAATCGATTTGCGAGTAACAGGCTCAAAATCCCTGCGGTTGTAAAAAACATAACTCTGCACTATCTATTCCTTTGATGTTTCAAGACTGCAATTTTTACCATTGCTAAAAATGCTAATTCCTTTTTTAATTCCAACAATTCAACAAACCTGCAATTGTCTTCAAACCCATAAATGGAAAATGTAGCAAAAACTTTTATGAGTACTCAGTACTAGATAGGACTGTCAAGTGGGTAAAACACCTGTTCATAACACTGCAAAAGCAAATATAAACACACTACTGTACTTAAAAATACTGAGAAAACAATGAAAGACAGAATTAATTGCACAACAGTCTCAAGCTCGCAAATATGCAATAAAAAAATGTTCATGTATTTCTTCTGTGTTATATTGATCCCAGGAATCAAGGAGTTAATACATATCAGGCCACCCACATGGACCGGAAACGTTTATTCATTAATTTTTATTGTTTTTTACATTTCTGGATTGCGAGTCTGATCACACATCGGACTTCTGAACACTAATTGATTTTCGGTTTAAACTCCATGTTTTACTGAAGTCATGATGACGGTCTTGTTTACTATTGGCTCTTTCTAAATTGTAACTTATGGGCTTGCTTAATTGATCATGATCATGTCCTGAAATGCTAAGTTCATGGTATATGGTTTTAGTCTTCAGCCACGTAATTGCAGGCGTGTTCAATTAAATACCTCTGAAACTGTTGCAAATTTCTTACCCACAGACAAACGACCTGTATGACGATTATTACGGCCATGGAATTAAATAGGGGCCTTTGTCTTATATTACAATATATTATCCATTGTGTGGTTGCAATAAAGACTTGAAAGCAAAGTTCAGTGTGCTTCCATTTATTTAATTCAATTTATTTAATTTATTTATAAATGTGCTCATGGTTTGCATGTCAGTCCTGAAGTTTCAAATAAAGACAAGGATTTAAGGATAGCAAAAATAAGCAATTCCCTTTTTTTCCTGTATGTCTACAGTGACCTCATTCTATTAGCTCAAAAAATTATCCCCACAAATTATCCATAATGTATACTCTATAGGAATTACATTGCGTGATATAAGGGAAAACTAAATTCATCTCTATAATATAATATGACCATGTCTATGTTTTAACTACTACAATGATTTGTTACTAGATATAATTTCATAATTAAACCGCACAAACAGTTCACATTTTTGACTTACATGATTAAACAATGTTGATCAAGTTTAGAGCTTAGTGGACCCAATACACTCAATTTGTCTAAGCAATCTGAAAATTAGGAGTATACATGTGTAAGCATAGATGGCACAATACAAATGATTGAACTAATTTTGTATGATGGGGAGTCTATGGTTGAATAGTCTATTAGAATATCATATGTTTTTGATGAAGGAATCTTTACTTTTGCTTCCGTAAATGACCTGAAAGTAAAAAAAAATCAAATTGACACAATAATGACATCATCTGTTAATAGAAACAAATAATGGCCAATCCCTATATTCTCCTAAGCAATGTGGTGAAATTGGGGCATTATACCCATTCCGCATTGTCACCATCTAATTCATTTCTAAACCATCAAAAAATGTTCCTTTACAATTAAATTACATGCCTGGATAACTATATTGCACACTACATTTCACACAAATAGACAAATTCAATAATGAGGTTACTGAGTAGACATTAAGAGGCAAGAAAGATCATGTCCATTGACATATCAAATAACAAATATTTGATATTACACATAATTATACAAATTTCAACACTGAAAGACTGTCAGAACAAAAATTAATGTTACAATGTGCAGCACACCCATTACATGATATTGGCAGCTAATTATTGGACAGAAAAATTGGCATGCTTACCTCAATACATACATCAGGAGCTGCCGGTAAGGAAGATCGATATGGACATCCATGAAAAGACTTGCTATCATTTTGGTTCTTCAGATACACACTCCATCATGCTTTATTTCTCGTGACTGAGCTCAAGAACCTAAAGTCAGATATATCGGGTTCCACATAAGGAGAAGGATTTGGACTTAATACAGAAAATAACAAGCCATTTGCAAAGGGGTAAATGAAAAGAATGACATAAGCATATTTAAATATAACTAACCATATTGAAAGGATGAATGAAACTTTTTAATTAACATACAACTTATCACCAACAGTAATTGGCAAATGCATCATAATGTACATTGATTAAATGTCAATTAGAATGAATGCAATAAATTCATGTATTAAAAAAGTGACATTACTATAGAGTTGCCATATTAAATTAAATTATAGTCCATGCTAAATGTATTTCATTGTATGTAATCCAAATTAAATAAAAATGGTTAACATCACTTGACTATTTGATTTAATGTTTTATGTAAATATATTTAAATATTTGCCTTGGGAGGAATACAAAATGTACAATATAAAGAAACATGTTTATTCATAATTGTAATCAATGTACTAAGATGACAATATTGTTATATTTTATGCATTTTTAAAACTATGTAAATCTAGAACAAAGACTAATTGTGTTACTAAATTTTAACATTGCTACATTTATTAACACAATTATTTCAGAATTTTTTAAAACTAAAAGATATGTTTGTTTAAAAATTTGCAGGTTTTTCATCTGAGGAAGATTTCAGTGTTGAACATACTCAACCAAACATCAGCCCTGAAAGAAGAATGCCGGACGATGTCAGAGCACAGAAAGCTTCAACCTCTTTCTTAGCTTAGTCATGCGGTAGCTCTCCCCAAAGCGTCAGGAGTGACCCAAGACTTTTGTGAGATGGGCGGAGTTCACCGTCACTACACTGCATGTTTAAGGATCCAATGAAGCAACTACAAGACTTACCCAGATTTACAGAAAGAAAAACTTTATGTAATTTTGTTTGCTTGCGTATTTCAGTAAAAATGTTACATATGCTGAAAAGCATGCATTTGTCTAGCTTTTAGTAATACCAATATGAAGCTAGTAACTTCTACTATGCTAAGATATTGCCTATTACCGCTCTACTCTCTATAAAAGATGTCCATACACTGTATATTGCTATAAACATGCAAATGTAATAATAATAATTAAACAGGGATAATCTAAACTGTGTTAAATTGTCTTTACTTATTAACATGCTGAAATTTGCCTATTCGCTCAAACATATCTTGCAGACCTATACATGGTTTAAGGAAAAACTATTTTATTTTTGTTTAGTCGTTCAGTCAAGTTTGACTCTCTGTGACTCTATGGACTGCAGCACGACAGGTACATCTCTCACTCACTGCCTCTCTGAGCTCCATCAAGTTAATTGCTTCAGTGGCTTAATCTATCCATCTACACCTCTGCCGTCACCTTCTTCTTGTGCCTTTAATCTTTCCCAGCATCAGAGTATTTTCAAGGGAATCCTGCCGTCTCATGATATGGCCAAAATATTTTAGCTTCAGCCTCATGATTATACCTTCTAGTGAACAGTTCTGCTTGATTTCCTGAAGTACTTCTTTATTGGATCTTCTTGCAGTCCAAGGGTCTCTATGCAGTCTTCTCCAACACCACAATTCCAAGGCCTCAATTCAACTGCGCTCAGACTTCTTTATGCTCCAGCTCTCACATCCATATGTTACTACTGGGAATACCATAGTTCGAACTATGCAGACCTTTGTTGATAGTTTAATATTTTTACTTTTTACTAGCTTGTCAAAGCTTGCCATAGCTTTCTTCCACAGAAGCAAACGTCTTTTAATTTCATGACTACAGCCACCAACTGCAGATTTCGTGGATCCTAGGAAGGTAAATTCTGTCACTGTCTTAACTTCTTCCCCAGCGATTTGCCAGGAAGTGAGATTGCCGTTTGCCATGATCTTCATCTTTTTTCAGCCATCAAGTTAGTATCATCAGCGTATCTGAGTTTTTTTACATTTCTTCCAGCAATATTGATTCCGGCTTTGGATTCATCCAGTCCAGCCTTACCCATGATGTACTCTGAATATAAGTTGTATAAATAAGCTGACAATATACAACCTTGTCGCACTCCTTTTCCGATCTTGAACCATTCTGTTGTCCCATGTTAGGCTCTGACTGGGGCTTCTTGGTCCACATACAGATTCTTTAAGAGTAGGATGAGATGACCTGGTACTCCCATCTCTTTAAGAACATACCACATTTTGTTGTAATCCACTCAGTCAAAGGCTTTAGAATAGTCTATGAAGAAGAAGTATATGCTTTTCTGGAACTTTCTTGCTTTCTCTGTTATCCAGCGGACATTGGCAATTTGATCTCTTGTGACTCTTCCTCTGCAGAACACGGCCTGCACATCTGGTAGTTCCTGGTCCATATATTGTTGGAGTCGAGCTTGTAGAATCTTAAGCATTACCTTGCTGGCATGTGAAATGAGTGCAATTGCTTGATAATTGGAACACTCTTCGGCACTGCCTTTTTTTGCGATTGGGATGTAGACTGACCTTTTCCAGTCTATTGTCCATTGTTGACTTTTCCAAATGTGTTGGCATAAGGTAAGCAACACTTTCACAGCATCATCATGCAGAAGTTTGATCTTCTGTTAAGTCCCTACCATTTTTGTCTTTTATCACGCCCACTTTGGCATGAAATGTGCCTTTTAGGTTCCCAATTTTTTTGAAGAGTTCTCCTGATTTATCCATTCTGTTATCTTCTTCGATCTCTTTACATCGCTTATTGTAGAATGTTTACTTGTCTCTTCTTGCTATCCTCTGGAATTCTGCATTCAGCTGGACAAATATGTTCCTATCTCTTTTTTTATTTATTAATCCTCAATTTATCACTATAAAATGCATTTCTTTTTTTTTATTGAGATAACCAAAAAAATACAATCATATCTACATACTTTAAAACATAAAATACAACCACAGACCAACATAATTGCAAACATAATTACAGGTACCATATCACATAATCCTTGGTGTTCAAATTAGTACACAGGATCCCCTTGCAGTTCCTACGTCCCAACCTATTATAAATTGCAAGAATAATAATCCCACTTTTTTCCCACTTAATTGTGTCCTTCTTACTCTTATCTAAAGAGATTTTGGCATAGTCACTCTCAATCTGCCTGTTCCTTTCAATTATGATTACTATCTCATTCCAAGTAGGGATAATTCTCTCTTTCAATTTCTGGGCTATTAGCCATTTAGCTACTATTAATATATTAATAATAACTGCTTTTACACTAGCTCCAAAGTGAGATGGAAATATACTGAACAACACTACTTCTGGAGAAAGTTTGATGACCTCTTTACAAATAATAGAAAGATTAGAAATACAGGTTGTGCAAAGAGCAAAAATCTTTGGGCAAAACCACCACATGTGAGATTGCGTACCTATATGGCCACAATCCCTCCAAAAATGTGTATTATATTCTTGGGCAATCTTATGATTTTTTTCTGGATCATAATACCATCTTTGATACATTTTAAAGTTTACTTCCCTAAATGGCACACAGAATAAGTTGGTATGAGCAACTTGTAGTGCCTTAAACCATAACTCTTTTGAGCATTGAAAGCCTAATTTCTCCTCCCACAATGTCATTGGCAGAGTCTTTCCGGGAGGAATAGCAGATTGCAGGAACCCTCTAAATTTAGAGATATTAAATTTAGCACTGTCACTCCTTAATCTTTGTTCAAAATGCGTTAAATCCTTTTGAGCTAACTATTTCTCTACTACTTTTCCTACCTGGGTCTTCAGTGCGTTATAATGCAACCAGAGATGAGATGGAACACCTTTTTCCTTTTTTAAGTTTTAGAAAAGTTCAAATTCCTTATTTCTATAAACGTCTCTTACCGATATTAGGTTCCATTGAGACCAGTTTATGTTCTCTCCCTGGTTCATTTTGTTCTGCAAGTAGGATAATGGCATCTCTGGCGAGGGGAAAGGAACTAAATTATATCTCTTATTTATACTGAACCAACTTCTAAGACAAAATCTAGTAACCGGTAGATAATTACTAATGCCTTTTTTATCCAATGTTTTAGTCCATATAATATTACTCAAATTTGAGTTAGTTACCAAAGAAGATTTTATTTGTAAGAATTTCAACTCGGGGATCCATAAAATAATCTAAGAGTATGATAGAGCACAGTTGCTTGAAAATATTGTCCAAGGTTCGGAGTACCAAGACCCCCTTCCCAGTAATTCCTTTAGGTAGCACAAACTTTTTGACCGCCTTTACTCTGCCTAGCCAACTTGCTCCAGGTATCCAATACTACTCTAATGTTATTGAATATTTTATTATAATTCTTAATTATATTGTGCCAACACAATGAAATTTCAATACCGAGATGTGAAAAATGATTAAAAGACCAATTTAAAATTGTTAGTATCCTATAGTTGCCTTTTAGTTATATTGTCTAAATTAATAATCAATACCTGTGTCTTACTATGATTGATTTTGTAATATGATATAGAGCCATATTGGTAGATTATCTTTAATACATTTTCAACTGAAGTAACAGGGTCTGAAGTGGTAATAATCACATCATCTGCGAAAAATGTTATTTTAGTGTTTATTTTCCACATTACACCTTTGATGTTAATATAGTTTCTAATTTTTTCGGTCAACGGTTTCATAACTAGGGAAAAAGTGAGAGGGGACAGTGGACACCCTTGTCTGGAACCGTTGGAGTTGGAAATCTATCCGTCTCAAACCCTGGTCCACATATAAAGTCAGAATTGTTAGAATATAGAGCCATAATACCCTTAATGACCCCCTCTCACAGTCCAAATGTATATGTCCCTATCTCCACTACCTTTCACTTTCCTTTCAAAGCCTCATTGGCCTCTTTCCATCAGATAGCCAGGTTGCCATCTTAGTTTCCTTTGTTTTTGGAATATTCTTTGTTGCTGTTTCCTAGATAATGCTGCAAACTTCGGTCCAAAGTTCTTCAGGCATTCTTCAGGGATATTATTTATTTTCTATCTACTTGGTCTGATGATTTTCCCTATTTTCTTCAGTTTAATTTTGGACTTTGCAATAAGCAGCTCATGATCTAAACCACAGTCAGCTCCAGGTCTTGTTTTTTGCTTATTGTATAGAGCTCCTTTAATTTTAACTCATTTCAAAAGATGGAGGGTCCTTTCTTTCAGCTTAGACTCTAGTGTGCATAGAGCTTTTCCTAAAGCACCTATCACGATTGAAAACTCGCAAGCTTACAATCTAAAGGGTTTGGGTGTGTTAGTGGAGGTTTAAAGATGCATTGTGCATATTAACAATCTTATTAAATTGCGATTCGGCCAATTTAATAGGGCTCTTTATAAGCACAGAGCAGATTTTTACAGAAGTTTTTAGTTAGTGAACTTCTATTCAAAAGAAAGGTCTTAACTAACTAAAAATTTCTGTAAAAAATATGCTCTGTGCTTATATAGAGCCCTATTTAATTGGCCGAATCACAATTTAATAAGGCTGTAGGTCTGAAGGTGACAAGCTTCTTTAAACAGAGGTGTCTTTAGTAATGTTCTGAAGGATTTAAGGCAGGAAGATAGTCTAGTGAAGAAAGGCAAGGAGTTCCAGAGAATATGGTCAGCACAAGAAAAGTCCTGAAGGCGGCAGTTAGAGGAAGTGATAAGAGAAGAAGGTCGTTAGCAAAATGAAGATGGTTTATGTTTGGTTTACGTTATTTCTTTTTTTGACAAACCTTCAAATGTTTATTCTGAAAATGTTTCAAAATATGTTCTTTTAAATGTATGAAATACAAATGTGACTACAGTGTTTTATTAAGATAAATTACTTTCACCATATTTTCCATCCTTCCTATATTTCATGCAGTAGAGTGCTAATTACAGTGTAGCTGTGCTCTCAAACTCATTAAGCTCAGAGGCATGTTTGGATGAACCCACAGTGACGCCATGATTTTTTGGATTGAGGAAATTATTGTGGCAAAAAAAATTAAGTCACAGTGGATCCCTTGCTGCTCGAAAATGCAGTACACTTTGTACAGTTCTACATGTTAGACAAAAAAGATAGGATATCTACAGAAATAAACTGATTTCTTTTAAAACAACTGTGAAACATTTTGAAAAGTGTTCAATATTATCTCATATCATGCAGAATATAATTGTATTATTACGGTACATGAATTAATGTTTTAGTGGGTTGTTTTGGAGACCAAGACTTTGCATAAATCCATATAAAAAAACGATAAAATAAATGTTCTCATTGATTTGCTAGTACTTTGTTCAGTAAGATTTCCTTTGTTTAACACGATTAATGCGTGCTGATTAAAATTGTACACCAACTACGGTTTGATTCTGAATTTTTTACTAAGTTCTTGTTTTTTAGATATATATGTATGTACACATGTAATATTGATCACAGAGTTGGAAACTTAGAGCCACATTAAATTCCAAGCCTGTAAGTGCAATGTGAGACCCACAACGGCTTCTGTCTCGAAATTTGGTCGTGTTAAAGAGCTATTAAATTAGAACATGCTGCGAGTTACGGGCTTGGGACGCAAACCCGTAAACCATTTATAGAAGGCTGTATACGCGGGCGTGAATGTGATCAATAAGTCAAATCGGTAGTTCCGGTTTTAGATGGAGCCAAAGGCAACAGAGATCGTCAGAATTGCGTCACTGGAAAATGGCGGTGGGATTTCAATTACGAGTTACGATCGGACCCACATTCCAGAATGCAATATTGATAAAGCCATAATTATGATATTCTTTTACATGCGAGTTCCATTAAATGTATTAACACTTTGATTGCGGGATCGATATAACACGGAAATTAAACATGAAATAAATGTTGAGAATGTTGTGCTATTAATTCTAAGACCTAACATCACTTTCCCTGTTAATAGTACAGTAGTGTGTGTGTATATGTGCAATTAAAGTGCTACGGATCAGACTTTACCTCCCTTGCGGGTCCTCTCTGGCACTCGTTGGCTTCTTTGCTCCATTTGCGGGTTACGGGCTTGAATGTCAGTGAATTTGTTGCAATTTAATAGCGCGATTGGAACATAACAGTTACAGGCTTGAAAGAACAAAGGGCACGCAAGTCAAATTTTGACGTCCTGTAGGGTTTTTTCACCCCAACACTGCAAGTCGTCAGCGGGCTGGTTTACGAGGCCAATTTAATAGCCGGGCTACATTACGAGCTACGGTTTTACACGTTAAGGGAATTTAATGTGGCTCCATATATAGCAGTTTTAATTGATAAATGTTGGTACACTGCTTGCTTTCTTGCAATCATTATGTGAGGCATGGGGAAAAATGTATTCAAATGTTAGAGACAAATATGAATTACTCTTATTCTTTTTTCAGTGCTGATCTCTTTTTCTCCAGCATTTCTAATAGTAGAATTCTGAGTTTTTCCCCTTTTATTTATTTGTACAACTATAATCAACTGTACCAAAGTGTACAAAGTTGGTAGCCCATTGTTTGTTTGTTTTCACATTAAATATGTCATCAATTCTGTGCTTTCTATTTTATTGATATTATGGTTTTAGAATAGTATACATGTAATGTGCAGTTCATGAAACTGGTGTTCGAAACAGAACCATGTTTAAACTTAATCACTTAATTTATCTATTTTCTTTTCATACATGTATGTATTTATAAAGTTTAATTATTATAATTTTGCTTGGTATATTTTATTATATATACAAATTGCAGTCCACTCGTTTCAATTATTCCTTGCCTGTGCAAATCACTGGGGAATAATTAGGAATGACTAGTGTTTAACACAAATGTATGAATAATATTAGCATGGCGAGTATTAGCAAGTATGATTGTCAGACAATTATTACAGATTTTTGCGGAAATTTTAGAATTATATTAAATTAATGAACTACCGGTACTTAATACTACACAGTTTTATATTTGGAACCATTGCTGTGTATCTTTAAATATTGTAGCACTATCAGATTATCATATTAAGTAATAACTGTGAAAAACTTCATGTTTAAATTAATATTAATATTTCTCAATATTTTTTACTTATATTTCAGGAATTCGTCATGATTGTTGTATTTGGATTAGAGTATATTTTTCGTATCTGGTCTGCTGGCTGCTGCTGTCGGTACAGAGGATGGCAAGGAAGGTTAAGATTTGCAAGAAAGCCTTTCTGTGTCATAGGTAAGAATATATCTGTGTTATACTACTTCTAGTTTCACTTAGTGCAAAGATTGGGGAATGTGCAGTAGTGATCGTTATTATTTTAATTAGGTCTACCACCACCTTATTTTTTTGTTGAGAGCAAAATGCCTATTGCCCAAATAATAATACATTTATAAGCAATGTATAATGTATATATATATATATATATATATATATATATATATATATATATATATATATATATATATATACATATATATACATATATATATATATATATGTAAATAAATAAATACATATATATACTTAATAAATATATTAATTACGCTATATATATATATATATATATATATATATATATATATATATATACATTATATGCAATGCATAATGTATATATACTTAATAAATATATACTAATATTTAGTAAGTATATTTGTATTTTCTTCCATGCTTTTATCACAATAGAACCCAAATGGTAACGTATAATAAGCTAAAATAATGCATTCAGCCTATTATTGGATTAATATTTAACAAAAACCTTAGTGCATGCTAATTCCCCTATCTTTCTCTTTCCTCCAATTTTTTGCACTTACAGTGAGATCAATAGTCTTTTATGTTTTTTACTTCATAAGGACCATTTAAATATGTGCTCATCCATCCAATACCCATCTTCAAGTACCCCCCAATTCTACTCAGAGGAGAAAATGTATTTATGTTTTATTTGTGTATTTGTGGATTAATATAAGGTTTCTTAAGAGTTAAAAAGAGATTTACTTTAATATAGGTGAAATTGACACTTGTTTGAAGGAAACATGCCAGACATTTGAGAGATTTCAAAAGATTTTGACACCCAAAAATCAAGTATTTATTTAAGTTATTCTTAAATTAAAAAAATAGCTCTACATTGTGTTAGTCATTTCTTTCAAAAGTTAACCATTCCTAAGTTATTTAAGATTCTTTCATATGCATTTATATACAAGTGAGTGGCTCCTGAAAGCTGCTTCTATGTTCTAACTAGTATCACAGACTTTGTGTCTGTCTCCGTGGTAGCCACAACAAAACTGCCCAATGTTATCATGGAGTTTGATCTCCTTCTCTATCCTTATCAAGCACTTTAGGCTCAAATTAGCACACAGGAGCTGCACAAATAATTCTGAACACCTCTGCAATTGTTTGCAGTAGAGAAAAATGGCTAACACAACAGGCAGACAGGCAACCATCCAGGAGGATATATGTCAGAGGAGGCTGGCAACATGTGATAGAAGAGAGGGATAGATTTGGTGCTGAGAGGTAGATTTGAGAGTCATCTGCATAACAATGATACTGAAGTCCAAAATGATTTATTAGGGTGTCAAAAGAGGATGTAAAGATGGAGAGGATTAGGGAGCCAAGACCTGCGGTGCGTCAACAGTCAATGGGAGTGTAGAAGAAGAAGTGCCAGAGAAGAAAACACTAAATACTCAATTTTCTAGATAAGATGTAAACCATGATAGAGTTGTGACATGAATGCCAAGTGAGTGACATGAAATTGTTGGAGAGGGTGGAATGGAGAATTAGTTGAGAGAAGTGATCCTTTGACTTGGCAGTGAGCAGGTTATTCATGACTTTTGTGAGATCTCTCTCTGTGGAGTATTGGGGCTAGATGCCAGACTGGAAGGGGTCAAGAAGCAGGGGTGTAGGAATTGGGGGGAGGGTCAGATTGAATGAATAGGGGACACAAAAAATAGCAAAATTAAACTTAATAATGCATTACCAGAATTGGTCACTACATTTGGCCAGAGCTGTGGAGCAGTATGTTTTGCCCATGAAAGCTTTGACCCATAATTTTGGCATTTTTTTTTGTTCTGTTGCCTCACAACCTGGAATTAACATGGATTGTTTGAGGATTTGCATAATTTAATTTACAGAACATGCCCACAACTTTGAAGGTGTTTTTTTATTTATTGTGAAGCTATACAAATCTCTAGTACGCCCTCATTTGGAATATGGAGTACAATTTTGGGCACCACTTCATAAAAAGGACATTTTAGAGCTGGAAAAAGTACAGAGAAGGGCTACAAAACTAATCAGGGGAATGGAGGGGCTAAGTTATGAAGAAAGACTAACCAAATTAAACTTATTTACGCTAGAAAAAAGGCGTCTACGAGGGAATATGATTATCTAATTTAAATACATCCAGGGTCAATATAAGGCTTTGTCAAGTGAGCTTTTTGTAGCAAGAGATTTTCAACTGACAAGAGGACATCCTTTGAGGTAAGACAAAAAAAGATTTTACCTTAAACAAAGAAAAGGGTTCTTCACAGTTACGGTGGTTAAACTGTGGAATTCTCTACCAAAGGAGGTGGTAACAGCGAATTTGATAGACAACTTCAAAAAGGGGTTAGATATATTTTTGAATAAAAAGGGCATTCAAGGCTATCCTAGATAACTAGCGAGGAATATTGATCCAGGGAGAAATTTGATCGCCAGTTTCTGGGGCCAGGAAGGAATTTTGCTTTTTTTCCCCTTATGAGACAATTGGCAAAGTTTCAATGGGGTTTTTTTTCTGTTTACCTTCCTCTGGATCAATTAACAATTAATAATAAATAGTCCACATATTAAAAAGATCAATAGAGATCTAAAAAGATGGACTAACTCTTTATTCATCCTCAAATACTATACTATTAATAATTATTTAACAACTAATTAATTAATAACTAATCTGCATATTGCAGATCAGAGGAGATCTTAACAGGTTGAACTTGATGGACTGAAAGTCTTTTTTCAACCTTAATTACTATGGGCCTCATTCTATTAGCGGCCGCAGCCGTTGCGGGGCCGCAAGGACCGGCCGCAAGCTATTCGGCTATTTTATTCCCTTACGGCCGGGGACTCCGGCAGGCTTGCGGCCGGTGCCTTGCTATCTCTTGCGGCCGCTCGCGCCAGAGGAAAGCCTTTGATCTAAAACGGCCGCAAGAGTTTCGGCCGTAAGAAATTCCTATTTGCAATTCAATTGCTCCGGGAACCCTCTCTGCAAGGCTAAAAGCGAGCCGCAGCTTACTTGCAGGAAAGAGGTCCCGCTAGCACCAATTAAGCACATAAAATAGCTCAAATAAAGCCATCCTGCACTTTGAGAAGACTATAAAGGGATTTTAGGTGTTAGAAAAAATAGCACATAATTATCCTATACTCAAATCCGTAAAATATTTTATTTTTAATATCCGTAAAATATACATGTAAAAAGTCCAGAGTGCTTGGAGCACTTCAGACCCGACCACGCCGCAGCCGGAAAATAAAGAGTTAATTTGAACTCGGGTTTGGGCTGATGTGCAAGCTTGAGAGTGGGTTTCTTTTAATCCTCATGTCCCCCAATATGATCCCTAGTATTTACAGAGCTGTACAGTGCAGGCTTGAATTTATTTTTGCGTTTTTAGATTTCACAGCTTACGGCCGGTTCCAAGATATGCGGCCGGCCGTAAGGGGAGATCCTTGCGGGGCCGTATAATAGAATCGCGAGTTAACTGAACCCCCGCAAGGAATCGCAGCCTTACGGACGATTTAAGGCCGCTAATAGAATGAGGCCCTATGTCACTATGTAACTAAATAGGACAAAATAGCAGAAAAAGTCAATGTGCATAACTATTCACCCCCCTAAAGTCAATACTTTTTAGAGCCACCTTCTGCGGCAACCACAGCTCCAAGTCACTTTGGATAAGTCTCTATTACCACTGGGATTTTTGCCCATTCCTCCTTGCAAAACTGCTCCAGCTCCTTCAAGTTGAATGGTTTGTGCTTGTGAACAGCAATCTTTTATTCTGACCACAGATTTTCTATTTGATTGAGGTCTGGGCTTTGACTAGGCCATTCCAACACATTTACATGTTTCCCCTTAAACCACTCAATGTTGCTTTAGCAGTGTGTTTGGGGTCATTGTCCTGATGGCAGGGGAACCTCCATCCAAGCCTCAAATATCACGCACAGAGTGGTACAGGTTTTGCTCAAGAATATTCCTGTATTTAGCACCATCCAACTTTCCCTCAACTCTGACCAGTTTCCCAGTCCCGGCTGCTGAAAACAAAAACCACAGCATGATGCTGCCACCACCATGTTTCACTGTGGGGATGCTGTTCTTTGGGTGATGTGATGTGTTGGGTTTGCGCCAGACATAACTTTTTCTTTGATGGACGAAAAGTTAAATTTTAGTCTCATCAGGCCAGAGCACCTTCCTCCATACATTTTGGGAGTCTCCCACATGCCTTTTCGCAAATTGAAAACGTGCCATTTCGTTTTTTGCTGAAAGTAATGGCTTTCTTCTGGCCATAAAGCCCAACTCTATGGAGAGTATGACTTATTGTTGTCCTATGTACAGATACTCCAGCCTCTGCTGTGGAACTCTGCAGCTCCTCCAGGGTTACCTTAGGTCTCTGTGCTGCCTCTCTGATTAATGCCCTCATTGCCCGGTCTGTGAGTTTTGGTGGGCGGCCGTCTCTTGGCAGGTTTGCTGTTGTGCCATGTTCTTTCCATTTGGTTATGATAGATTTGATGGTGCTCCTAGGGATCATGAAAGATTTGGATATTTTTTTTATAACCTAACCCCGACTTCTCAATAACATTGTCCCTTACTTGTTTGGAGAGTTCCTCGGTCTTCATGGCAGTTTTTGGTTGGTGGGGCCTCTTGATTAAGTGTTGCAGCCTTTCAAAAAAGGTGTGTATATGTAATGACAGATCACGTGACACATAGATTGCACACAGGTGGACATCATTTCATTAATTATGTGACCTCTGAATTAATAAGTCGCACCAGAGCTTTTTTGGGGCTTCATAACCAAGGGGGTGAATACATACGCACATGCCAATTTTCTGTTTTCTATTTCTAAAAAATAGTTTTATGGATATATTTTTCTCATTTCACTTCACCAATTTAGACTATTGTGTTCTGATCCATCACATAAAATTCAGATTAACAAAACATTGAACTTAAGGCTGTAATGTAACAAAATAGGTAAAAACCAAAGGGGGGGGGGGGTTCTTTTGCAAGGCACTGTGTATATATATACATATATATATATATATATATATATATATATATATATATATATATATATATATATATATAATTATATTGGGGTAATGGGCATTGAGAGTTTAAGCAAAGAAATACAAATAAAAAATAAAAATTGTTTTTGAGGGGCACTGCAGCAATGGGCCCCCCAGAGCAAGATCTGCCCCTGCTTCCTGTCCTGGGGGTAGATTTTAATTTCCCACCCTCAGATTTGTTGGGGTTCCTATGCCCATGTCAAGAAGGTAGCTGGATGAAAGGCAATGGATAACATTCTTTAAAAGTCACAGAACCTACATTTCACCTTTTAGCCATATAGATTTTTAATCTGAAACCTTATAAAATTGCCTCAGTTAAGTACTTTGCATAGCAATTCTGTGTAAACTGGTTACCAATGCTTACATAACAGAAGGTAATGGCACAACTGAAGCATTTTTTGGGGTTTCCTTGGTAATGATTTAGGCCCTCATTCAATTGCGATTTGGCCAATTGAATAGGGCTCTAAATAAGCAAATAACATATTTTTTTCAAATACGTTTTTAGTTAGTGAAAACCTTGCTTTTGGATAGATGTTTACTAACTAAAAACTTCTTTCAAAAAATATGTTATGTGCTTATTTCGACCCCTATTCAATTGTGGAAATTGCAATTGAATGAGGGCCATAGTAACTGATCTGAATTACATGGATCGAATAGGAACTCCCTCAAGGGATCATGTATAGCTATGAGAGCCGTTAAGAAACATTTTACGTAGCTGCTACAATTCTCCCACATACTAGTTCTCGGAAGACTTTACTGATGTATAGCTTGAGGGTTTGTCACATAAGGTAAATAGCTTGTGAAAACGTGCAATGGTCCTTACATGTTAGGTAAGCAGCTGCGAGTATGAAGTTCTGAGTCAGAGCAGATAAACCTTTGTAGCAACCTAGTAAAGTTAAAGAACATAAGTAAAAACTGCAACACAGCTACAGGTTTCCCACTCAAATGTTGTGGTTTCCAGTTATTGCACATGAGCATTGCAGTTTGCACACATCAAATTATATAATAATTTCACACTTATTAAATGGTATTACATATTAAGGGATACACATTGAATGTTAAACTAGGGTTATTATTAAATGGGTTTTAAATATTGCAGGGTAGGTGTTAACTCTTGAGGCTCTGTAATAATGAGGTGTATAAGCATTAGTTGGGAGCCATTGTTAAATTGCATATTTGTAAATGACATTCAAACTTAGTTGATTGATCTTCAGTCTTGTTGTATAGGGCTGGGTTAGTAATTGAAAACACTTCTTTTGTGCTTTAGGATGTATAGGCTTCAATTTTATTTCAGTAAGGGAAAATGCATCTTTTCTCTATTTTGTTTCTTGTACTGGAGCAGTTGTAGTTCCTCAGGTGTCTCACGAGTGATCTCATAAGGGGTTTAGAGGGAAAGCCTTTTGAGAACACAATATTTTCAGTAAAGTACTTATGGGAGCCATGTGTTCTCACTTCTTCACTAGGAGAACAGGGAACAGCCTATATGGTCACTCATAGGGGTTTGCTGTGGGTGAAATGTAATAGCCATGTAGCTTCCTATGTGGAATGGTCACTGACAAGATTTCCTGCCATGTAAATTGACGTTGAAGTTTGTCATTTGTACCTGTCAGACAGCCTTTCTGATCATATCACCAAGAATGGCTGTTATCCTTGCAATCATTGTCTATAATTGCTAATTGCCTCTGGGGATCTGAATACAGTGCCTCCAGTCAATATCTAATTTATTTAATTGATTTCTGCCAGTAAGACAATTAGGAAATAGACCATAACAGCCTTATTAAATTGCGATTCAGTAAATTTAAAAGGGCTCTATTTAAGCACAAAGCATTTTTTTTTTACAGAAGTTTTTAGTTGGTGAACTTCTATCCAAAAGCAAGGTCTTCACTAACTAAAAACATCTGTAAAAAAATATGCTGTGTGCTTAAATAGAGCCCTTTTAAATTTACTGAACCGCAATTTAATAAGGCTGTTAGTGTGTAAGAAAATATATATTTTTAAATTACATTCAGCTGATAAAGTACTAGTTATTACCTAAATCTTTAAATTATACCATTTATGGAAACTCTGCATTGTCCCTTTAAGAAACTACCTTATAACCCTTTCCTGTAATGTTTTCACATTAGTATTAATGCTCTTTAGATTCAAAAGGATTCATCTTTCAGAATTTCTAGTTTTTGTTTCAAACAGAATACACATTTTATCTGGCTGTGTCTCTCTGTGCCTCATCAATAATAGATATTTTGTGGCATATTTCATTTACTTTCCAAACATTGTAAATAGAAAAATGCATTAAGCAATATTTTTTAACAAAAAAGTTTGAAAAGTCTTACATCAAATTATAGAATTTTAATACTACAACAAAATAATTATCTTTTTTTTAACACCAGAAATACATTTTATTTTCCAAAGTTATTTTGAATTATTTTACATTTATTGAGTTCAAAACACTATTCACTTATTTTTATGAACATTATATGTGATATTATTATTATTATTATTATCTAGTATTTATAATTCCACAGCGATATGCATAGGATGAAACAGAGCATAAAACAATATAAATACAGATTAAACAAAAAGAGAGCCCTGATGTTGAGTTTATAACCTTGCATATAGAATACTTTTTCAAGCATCCTATATGATTAAAAACTCGCAAACTTTGTATAGTTTAATAAGACAATTAAAAATAATAACAGTAAAAAGTACAAGTATGGCCTTACTCCCGTATTGACGCCCTTCTCATCAGTGCCTCGCTTTTTGACAGCTCAGATAAGGCAGATATAGTTCCCTGCACGTGGTCGGACCACGCTGCAGTCTCTTTAGAGGTTGATCTGGGATCTTAATCCCGATTACCTTTCTCTTGGAAACTAAATAAATACTTGCTTTCAATACCCACATACCAGGAACAAATTGCTTCTGAATTGGTAGCCTACTTTGAGTCCAATGCGGGTGGGGAAACTTCGCCAGGATGGGTCTGGATGGCTCATAAGGCCTATATCAGGGGTACATGCATTAAATTGGCTTCACAACATAAGAAATCAATTCGACAAACTGAGGAAAACCTCATTAAAAAAATAGCTCAATTAGAGAAACAGAATCAAACTTCCCCATCTTCCTCATTAAGGGACCAAATTGACAAAGACAGACTGGAGCTAGATGGTATTTTATCTATAAGAATGGACAAAGCTCTGAGAAGAACACAACACCTCTTCTATGCTAAGGCAAATAAACCAGACAAATTATTGGCAAAAAGCCTGAGGGCGAGATATTCACAGTCCAAAATCTCCCAAATTAGAAGCAAAGAGGGAATACTTACGTTTAGCCAAAACGAGATACAAAAAACTTTTAGGGAATTTTATCAGCACATTTACTCCTCCCACAACTCTCCTCCAGGGAACTCTATTAGTTCCTACTTGAATTCCTTAGCTCTGCATAAAATATCTGCGTCGGACCTGCAAAACCTAAACAAAGAGGTTTCGGTGGAGGAGATCAGGAAGACAATTAGAGACTTAAAAATGGGGAAATCTCCTGGCCCTGATGGCTTCACTAACATCTACTATAAAAAGTTTTCGGATATTTTGGCCCCACACTTATGCAGCCTTTTTAACATGATTTTGAAAGGGGAACCAACTCCCCCAGAACTTAACTTAGCTGATCTGACCCTTTTCCCCAAGGAGGGTAGAGACCCAAAAGAGGCAAAAAATTACAGGCCTATCTCGCTCCTAAATGGGGACATCAAACTCCTAGCAAAAATATTCTCACAACGGATTTCTGTCATTCTACCCTCCCTAATTCACAAGGACCAGTCTGGCTTTATCCCTTGTAGGCAGACGAGCGACAATATAAGAAGGACCCTAAACATCATCCACTTGGCTAGACATAGGAATACCCCGGTTTGCCTGCTTGCATTGGACATAGAGAAGACATTTGATACCCTGGAATGGCCTTTCTTGTACGCCGCTCTGGATAGATTTGGGTTCAAAGGCCAATTCTTAAATCTGCTTTGCACCTATTACACTCTCCCCAAAGCTAACTTAAAACTTCCGGGCTCGCAGAAGGCTGTAATAGAGATAGGGCGTGGAACGAGACAAGGATGCCCTTTATCCCCTCTCCTTTTTGCTCTAGCAATAGAGCCGCTGGCTCAAGCGATTAGGGCAAATTCCTCCGTAGAGGGGATGCGAGTGGGAAACCAGCATCTGAAGTGTTCCTTGTTTGCTGACGACTTTTTGTGCACAACAAATTCTGGCCCCTCCATTGAAGCTCTTTTTCGCACAATTGGCATATTTAGCACTCTTTCTGGACTCAGGTTAAATCAGGACAAGACGGAAGCACTAAGCATAGGCATACCCTCAGATATTCTGTCCCATTTGAAAACAAGCCACACATGTATTTGGCCAGCCACTCATATTCATTATTTGGGGATAAATATTACTAATTCCTTAGCAGGAATTTATAAGGCCAATCCCCCCCCCCCCCTTCAGGGATCTTCAAAGGGACTTGAACATTTGGATGAAGAAGCATATCACGGGTCTGATAACCTCGGTCAAGATGAATATTCTGCTGAGGCTCCTGTATCTAGCCAGAATCCTTCCTGTCCAAATAAATAACCCAGAATTAGCTCGCTTTCAGTCCCTGGTGTTCAGGTTCATTTGGAGGAAAAGACCCCCGAAAATAGCAAGGAAGGTTATGTATAAACATAAATCTAAGGGAGACCTCTCTTGCCCAAATTTTTCTAGGTATTTTAGAGCTGCACAATTGGCCTTCATACCCCTGGCACCCTCCACCCCCCTCCAGCCTAATTGGGTGTTCATAGAGGAGGCACAAATGCCCCCCCCCCCCTCACGTGGGGAATTATCCTATGGGCACCAAATTCAAATTCTTTTAATTCTTACATAAGCACTAAATTTACCTTAAAAATTTGGAACTGGGCCAAGAAAACCCATAAATTAGCATACCCTGTAACACCTCTGACCTCAATATTCACATCTCCAACTCTCTCATCTACCCTCTCTTCTAACTCAATGCATTTTTGGACCTCGCAAAAATTGGATAAGCTAGGCTCATGGATAGAGGGGGGGGGGGGGGGGGAATTATCTCTTTAGATACAGTAAGCAGAGGGATGGAGTTTCCTGATGCGGAAATGTTTAACTTTATCAAAATCAGGCATTGGGTGGAAGAAATATGCAGGGACTATGGCCCGCCTAAAGACTCCTGGCTCACTATAGTATGCAAAAATTCAGCTTTTACTAGGGGTACTTTGGGGGCAATATATAACATATTTAATACTCCCTCCCTTGGTTCACCAAAGCCTTCCTTTATGCTGAAGTGGGAGTTGGACTTGCAACAGAACTGGGATGAGACTTCCTGGTCTAAGGCTTTCTCTAGCCTTTCAAAAGGCTCCCTTAACTATAGCCTGCTGGAAACCTCGCTAAAAATTCTACATCGGGCATATATGACCCTTGCTAGACTAAACAGAATATTACCTACAAACTCTGATAAGTGTTTTAGGGTATGCCAGGAACGAGGGGATTTCATTCACACGTGGTGGAAATGTCCCTTAGTCTCTGAAATCTGGGCTAAAGCGACTAATCTAATCTCAGGACTATTTAGAACCCCACTGACACAAATTGACACAACTGATTTATTTAGCAGTAAAAAACATCATAGCTAGAAGGTGGAAGGACAACTCCATTAACTTCCAGGAAATTAAAAACAAAATAAACTTCCTATTTATAAATGAGAGAATGACTCATACATTATTGGACACACATCAAATATTTTTGGAAGTATGGGGACCTTGGATCTCTTCCCCTGGCTGCATTTCATAGGTAGTGGGGGACTAAGTTGGAATAATAGTTAACTGGGCTCTCTGCATCTATAAGAGGAGTGGAGCGAGGGGCGGACTGAAACAGGCGGAGCGGGAGAGGATACTGGAGGCTTCATTAGAGGAAAGGTAACGATAGTAATACAAAGATTTGATTGTACTGGAATTGGAAAAGCCATCTTAGAGTCAAGCCTGACCCTTTGAATTAGAAGAGCTGATTGGGAGCAATTGTCTATTTTGTACTCTCTCCCTTATACTCCTTCACTTCTTTATTTATTTATTTGTTTCTTCTTCTCTTCTTTTCTTTCTTTCTTCTTCTTTCTCTATTTCTCCTTTTTTCTTTTCATATTTCTTCGTACAATATTCTGGTTGAAATATAATTTTTTAATTATACCAATATGTGCACTGAAAATTTTAAAAATTATATTAAGGAGCAACTTAGTAAAGATGAGCAGATGTTTAGGAAAGTAATTTTTCATTCTTGCAATGTGAAGTTATGTTTTATATACTATGCTTATGTTTGTTCAAGTAATTATTAAATATCCTTAATAAAAACTTTATGAAAAAAAAAAGGAAAAGTATGAAGGGGATATAAGAAAAATTCATTTTTGGTGTTTCAAATAAAATATGTGGACATTTTTAACAATATTCAATAACCCTTAAACGTTTAAACAATAATCCTGTTAAATATCTCCTTAATGTGCTTCACAATTAGATTCAGCATATACATTTAACAATTTATAAATCATTACATGGGAACAATATTATTCTAATTTAACCAGTAGATTTATTATAACAATTTTGGCAGCATGTGGTTCAGTGGAATTTAATATAAAATATTTATAATAGCCATGGACAGATGTATATTTAGCATTCAGTTATTTATGTAACTATTAAGTGTATTATAGTAAGATTTACATGGAGAACTTTTAGAGCAGGCCATCACAGCAAAATCACCATTGTATTTTAATCTTGTTGAAGAAACAAGGATATAAAAAGTACCTTGATCTGAAGACTACAGGAAGAAAATATTCTTAAAGTGACACAGGTTAGGTCCCAAATATGGTATAATTTAGAACTATAGGTAATAACAAGTACTTTATCAACTGAATTGTATTAAAAATATATTTTCCTGCAGTAAATGTACATTGAAGTTTGACATTTTAAGCTATCAGTCAGCATTTCTGATCAACCCCCAAAAAGAGATTCCAATATTTTATTGATGGGGGCTTATTGGCTTTAAGCAGCTATAAGCTCCTAAGGCAATGAGTCTATTGCCGTGAGTGCAGTTGCCTGCACATTAAGCATGCCTAGTGTTTTTTTTGTGCAGGTTACTTTCCTTCAGTCAATGGAACCAGTACCTCAGAGGCCAATAAGTAATAAACACCAATTATCTGAAAGGCTGAATGACAGCTCAAAATAGCAAACTTCAATGTTTGTTTATTTCAGGACAATGCATTTTAAATGGCTTCCAATTGATAGGTATTGCTATCATATCTATAGTCATATTTATAGTTGTCATAATTTCGAGTTTGTCTGTGATGCAATGTTAAATGTTACGGGCTTGTGCATGCGCAATAAGCACCAAAGGCGTTCATTGCAAGGCTGGAGATGAACGCCGAGGGTGCTTATCGCGAGGTCTGCAAGTTGCCAGTTTGCTGAAGGCGCTCATTTCAGGGCTCATGATCAGCATCCTCGACCCCCGAAAGTTAGAGAGGGAGAGACTCGCAATGAGCCCCGAAGGCACTCATCTCGATGCCCGCAAGTTAGTGGGGGGAGGCTCCGAACGGCTTCCAAGTTAAGGGATTGAAAATGTAACTGCCGCCATTTTTTTTTCAAGCCTGTAACTCGGAAGCCATTGGGAGGCTGCCAAAAGACGCCAACTGAATAAGAAATTATTAGCTTGCAACCTCACTTATAGGCTCCCTACCTATTATTATTATTATTATCTTTATTTATATTGCGCCAACATATCACGTAGCGCTGTACAGGGGTTTAGTACATGGCAAAAAACAAACTTAACACTTTATAAAGAATGGAGGGCCCTGTTTTTGAGCATATAATCAAATGTACATAGTGCTTGTTTCCAAGACACGGACACACGATTGAAAACTCGCAAACTTACAATCTAAGGCCCTCATTCTATTATCGGCCGTAGGAGATGCGGGGCCGCAAGGATCGGCCGCAAGCTATTTGCCTATTCTATTCCCTTCCGGCCGGGAAATCCGGCAGACTTGCGGCCGGCGCCTTGCTATCTCTTGCGGCTGCACGCACCGGAGGAAAGCCTTTGATCTTAAACGGCCGCAAGAGTTTCGGCCGCAAGAAAGCCCCGGTTGCTATTCAATTGCTCCGGGAACCCTCTCTGCAAGGCTAAAACTGAGCTGCAGCTTACTTGCCGCAAAAAGGTCCCGCAGGCACACAATTAAGCACATTATAAAGCCGTAATAAAGCCATCCTGCACTCTGAGGAGACTATAAAGTGATTGTAGGTGTTAGCATTAATAGCACAACATTCCCCTACACTAAAATCCGTAAATACATTTTATTTTAATTTATGTCACATATCCATGTAAAAAGTCCAGAGGGCTTGGAGCACCTCAGACCTGCCCACGCTGCGGCCGGAAAATAAACAGTTAATGTAATCTCGGATTTGGGCTGATGTGCAAGCTTGAGAGGGGGTTGCTATTAATCCTCATGTCCCCCATTATGATCCCTAGAATTTACAGAGCTTTACAGTGCCGTCTTGAATTTATTTTTGCATTTAAAGATTTCTGAGCCTACGGCCGATTGCAAGATATACGGCCGGCCGTAAGGGGATAGCCTTGCGGCGCCGTATAATTGAATTGCAAGGTAACGGGAGCCCCGCAAGGAATCGCAGCTTTGCGGCCGATTTACGGCCGATAATAGAATGAGGCCCTAAGGCCCTCATTCAATTGCTATTTTGGCCAATTGAATAGGGGTCTAAATAAGCACATAACTTATTTTTTTAAGTAAGTTTTTTCTTAGTAAGCATCTTTCTAAAAACAAGGTTTTCAATAACTAAAAACTTCTTTAAAAATATATGTTATGTGCTTATTTAGAGCACTATTCAATTGGCCAAATCGCAATTGAATGAGGGCCTAAGTGTTTAGGTGTGATACAAGCGGGTGACAAATGCAAAATGGCAACGTGAATGCAATTTGTTTAGTCAATTGGAGGGGACTGTGCGTTGTACTGTAGATTGTGGGTGTGAGTGTTATTAAGCTGTGGAGTGTGCAGTTGTAATCATAAAGGCTGAAGGTGATAAGATTTTTTTAAACAGGTGTGTTTTTAGTAATTTTTTAAAGGTTTTGAGGCAGGAAGATAATCTAATGGAGCGAGGCAAGGAGTTCCAAATAGTAGGGGCAGCACGAGAAAAGTCTTATAGACGGGAGTGAGAGGAGGTGTTGAGAGAGGAGGAAAGAAGAAGGTCGTTAGCAGAACGAAGGGGGCGTTTGGGAGAGTATTTTGAAACAAGAGCAGAGATATAATAAGGGGGTGCATTGTTGAGGGCTTTATAGGGTCATGATTAAATGTGATTCGGGAAGCTTTGGGAAGCCAATGGAGTGATTGACAGAGAGGAGCTGCAGACACTGATCGTTTGGTATTGAAGATGAATCTAGCGGAGGCGTTCATTATGGATTGGAGGGGAGACAGACGAGAGATGGGTAGGCCAGCAAGGAGTGAATTGCAGTAGTCGAGTCGAGATATGATGAGAGAGTGTATTAGAATTTTACCTGTGTCTTCTGTAAGATAATGACGAATTTTGGAGATGTTTTTAGGTGAAAGATTTTGTTATCGATTGGATGTGAGGAATAAAAGAGAGGTAGGGAACCAGTAGAACCCCAAGACAACGGGCCTGGGAGGTGGGAGTGATGATGGTGTTGTCAACAGTGAGAGATATTTGAGGAGTGGAAGCTGTAGTAGAGGGTGGAAAGATTAGGAGTTCAGTCTTGGATGCACTTTGCAGGCTTGGGCAAAAATGTATCAATTTCCCCAAGCCCGCAAATGTTTTCAAAGCCGTAAATGGCAAAATAAGCACAGGGAAGGGAAAGGGGGGAGAAAGACACAGGGTAGGGAGATAAGGGAAAAAACAGGCAGGGAGAAGCGGCAAAGTGACACGGGAGGGAGAGGGGGGAAAGGAGACACTGAGGCGGGAGTGGGGAGAAAGAGACACAGGGGAGGGAGAGGGGGCAAGGAGACAGAAGAGAGGGAGACGGGGAAAGAGGCACAGGGGTGAAAGTGTTTGTCTGTAACGCTCGCTCATTGCAGGGTCCGTGATGAGTGCCAAAGGCGCTCATCGTGAGGCCCATAATGTAGATGGGGTGAAAGACTCGCAATGAGCGCAGAAGCTGAAGGTAAAGGTGATGGACTGGCCAAGCATGTCACCAGACCTAAACCCTATTGAGCTTTTGTGGGGCATCTTCAAATGGAAGGTGGGGGAGTGCAAGGTCTCTAACATCCACCAGCTCAGTGATGTCATTATGGAGCAGAGAAAGAGGACTCCATTGGCAACCTGTGAAGCTCTGATGAACTCCATGCCCATGAGGGTTAAGGCAGTGCTGGAAAATAATGGCCACACAAAATATTCACACTTTGGGCCCAATTTGGACATTTCCACTTAGGGGTGTACTCACTTTTGTTGCCAACGGTTTAGACATTAATGGCTATGTGTTAAGTTATTTTGAGGGGACAGCAAATTGACACTTATACAGGCTGTACACTTACTACTTTACATTGTAGCAGAGTGTCATTTCTTCAGTGTTGTCACATGAAAAGGTATGATAAAATATTTACAAAAATGTAAGTGGTGTACTCACTTTTGTGAGATACTGTATAACAACATAAGCCTCTGATACAGAGTAGATGATATATAGAACAATACTCAATATTGTTTTGTATTTGCCAAGTGTTATGGGTCAGTTTGACAAAATAAAGAAAGACACAGATCTGATCTAATCAAGAAGGAGGCATCTTTATTTACTTGAACAAGAGAGTCCAAGGGGATAACCACAATGGCAGACAGAGCAAGTATGCAGAGAGGCTCATGGGATGGCTTTAAAGAATCCTTTTTTCATGGTGAGAGGCTTGAAACCTTGCGACATTAGCTTCCATGAAACCATTCTGATCTTTCCTTTAAATTTGACAGCAGTTAGATTGGTGAGGAACACAAGGTGAGAGGTTGAGTCCACCTAGGAGATAAAGAAACCTCATTAAGAGGCTTCACAAGGATATAATCTCCCAGTTCAATGCAGGACAGTGGGATGCAGACTACTATGACCTTTCCTTCAACCTTGACAACAGTTCACAAGGACATATTCTCACAGGTTAATATCATTCATGGGTTTATCAGATATTTGAGGCCATTTCTCTGCTACCTGCTTATGATGCTTAAATTAGGAGACTTCACAAGGAATATATATATTAAAATATATTTTACCATCAGTCTCTATACTGAAGGAGTTCAGTAGTAGATTGGGAGGCTAGTTAATTTGGTGTCGGCTACACGGGTGAGTTGCCACTGTTCTCACTCTTTTAAACTGATGACCAAGGGGATAACCACAATGGCAGACAGGGCGAGTATGCAGAGTGTATCACAAGAGGTTGTTTCCACCTAGGAGATAAAGAAACCTCATTAAGAGACTTCACAAGGATATAATCTCCCATTTCAATGCAGATCAATATCATTCATTGGTTTATCAGACATCTCACCAGAGGGATGCAGACTATTATGACCTTTCCTTCAACCTTGACAACAGCTCGATTGGTGAGGAACACAAGGTGAATGATCGAGTCCACCTAGGAGATAAAGAAACCTTATTAAGAGACTTCACAAGGATATAATCTCCCAGAGTTCAATGCAGGTCAATATCATGCATTGGTTTATCAGACATCTCACCAGAGGGATGCAGACTATTATGACCTTTCCTTCAACCTTGACAACAGCTCGATTGGTGAGGAACACAAGGTGAATGATCGAGTCCACCTAGGAAATAAAGAAACCTTATTAAGAGACTTCACAAGGATATAATCTCCCAGAGTTCAATGCAGGTCAATATCATGCATTGGTTTATCAGACATCTCACCAGAGGGATGCAGACTATTATGACCTTTCCTTCAACCTTGACAACAGCTTGATGGGTGAGGAACACAATGTGAATGGTCGAGTCCACCTAGGAGATAAAGAAACCTTATTAAGAGACTTCACAAGGATATAATATCACAGGTCAGTATCATGCATTGGTTTATCAGACATCTCACCAGAGGGATGCAGACTATTATGACCTTTCCTTCAACCTTGACAAGGTGAATGGTCGAGTCCACCTAGGAGATAAAGAAACCTTATTAAGAGACTTCACAAGGATATAAACTCCCAGAGTTCAATGCAGGTCAATATCATGCATTGGTTTATCAGACATCTCACCAGAGGGATGCAAACTATTATGACCTTTCCTTCAACCTTGACAACAGCTCGATTGGTGAGGAACACAATGTGAATGGTCGAGTCCACCTAGGAGATAAAGAAACCTTATTAAGAGACTTCACAAGGATATAATATCGCAGGTCAGTATCATGCATTGGTTTATCAGACATCTCACCAGAGGGATGCAGACTATTATGACCTTTCCTTCAACCTTGACAACAGCTCGATTGGTGAGGAACACAAGGTGAATGGTCGAGTCCACCTAGGAGATAAAGAAACCTTATTAAGAGACTTCACAAGGATATAATCTCCCAGAGTTCAATGCAGGTCAATATCATGCATTGGTTTATCAGACATCTCACCAGAGGGATGCAGACTATTATGACCTTTCCTTCAACCTTGACAACAGCTTGATGGGTGAGGAACACAATGTGAATGGTCGAGTCCACCTAGGAGATAAAGAAACCTTATTAAGAGACTTCACAAGGATATAATATCACAGGTCAGTATCCTGCATTGGCTTATCAGACATCTCACCAGAGGGATGCAGACTATTATGACCTTTCCTTCAACCTTGACAACAGCTCGATTGGTGAGGAACACAAGGTGAATGGTCGAGTCCACCTAGGAGATAAAGAAACCTTATTAAGAGACTTCACAAGGATATAATCTCCCAGAGTTCAATGCAGGTCAATATCATGCATTGGTTTATCAGACATCTCACCAGAGGGATGCAGACTATTACGACCTTTCCTTTAACCTTGACAACAGCTCGATTGGTGAGGAACACAAGGTGAATGGTCGAGTCCACCTAGGAGATAAAGAAACCTTATTAAGAGACTTCACAAGGATATAATCTCCCAGAGTTCAATGCTTGTCGATATCATGCATTGGTTTATCAGACCTCTTACCTGAGGGATGCAGACTGTTATGACCTTTCCTTCAACCTTGACAACAGCTCGATTGGTGAGGAACACAAGGTGAATGGTCGAGTCCACCTAGGAGATAAAGAAACCTTATTAAGAGACTTCACAAGGACCTAATCTCACAGGTCAAATCATTCATGGGTTTATCAGACATTTGAGGCCATGTCTCTGCTACCTGCTTATGATGCTTAAATTAGGAGACTTCATAAGGAATGTATATATTAAAATATATTTTACCATGAGTCTCTATACTGAAGGAGTTCAGTAGTAGATTGGGAGGCCAGTTAAGTTGGTGTCGGCTACACGGGTGAGTTGCCAATTTTTCTCACTATTTTAAACTGATGACAAAGGGGATAACCACAATGGCAGACAGGGCAAGTATGCAGAGTGTGTGACGAGAGGGCTCATTGTCACAATGTGTTCTTTATCTGAAAACAAAACAACACAGTGAAAGTACACTATTGCACAACTTCCTAATTATCACAAAAACATTTGCTTGCACAGATATAGAATGTTCTGCCAGATATATAGACTTATGTCAATTTCATTTTCCTCTGCAGAGTTCAGATAGGGATGTATAATATCAGTACATATGTTAAAATATATTTTACCATCAGTCTCTATACTGAAGGAGTTCAGTAGTAGATTGGGAGGCCAGTTAAGTTGGTGTCGGCTACACAGGTGAATTGCCACTGTTCCCACTCTTTGCAACTGATGACCAAGGGGATAACCACAATGGTAGACAGTGCGAGTATGCAGAGTGTCTTACCCGAGGGCTGTAAAGAGTCCTTTTTCATGCTGAGGGGCTTTAAACCTTGAAACATAAGCTTCCATGAAACTATTCTGACCTTTATTTCAACATTGACAGCAGTTTGATTGATGAGGAACACAAGGTTAGATGTCCCAGTCCACCTAGGAGATAAAGAAACCTTATTATTGACTTCACAAGGACATATCTTCCAGGCCAATATCATGCATTGGTTTATCAGACATCTCACCAGAGGGATGTAAAGAGTCCCTTTTCATCCTGATGGGCTTCAATCCTTGCAACATGAGCTTCCATGAAACAATTCTGACCTTTACTTCAACCATCCCAACAGTTTGATTTGTAAGGAACACAAGGTGAGAGGTTGAGTCTGCCTAGGTGATAAAGAAACCTTATTAAGAGACTTCACAAGGACATAATCTCACAGGTCAATATAATGCATTGGTTTATCAGACATCTCCCCAGAGGGCTGTAAAGAGTCCTGTTTTCATGCTGAGGGGCTTGAAACCTTGTGACATGAGCTTACATGTAACAATTCTGACCTTTTTATGAAGAATCAGACTTGATAATAGGCAAAATATTTTTGAAAGTATAAGAAAATATAAGAAAATATAGCCTTTAAATACTAAATGTAATTATACTGTAACAGGAGTCACCACTTTTGCATTCCTTGCTACTACAGCAGGCAAGGAATGCAGAGAAGAAGATGCACAAAGAAGATAATGGCTGCTTCCATAAAGCATAATTGCATATGATTAGTAATGAATTAAAGACTGTATGTGTCCATTTACCCATTACCTATGTCTATTTTTTCAAAAAAGTATAATGCAATTATAGCACTACAGTACAGTATGCACATCAGACATTAACTTGCAGATCCTCAGTCCCTACATCTATATAATAATTTGGTTTTGTGATGTTATTGTGATATATGAAGCTTTCATATCCATATACCAAGGTATATTAAAAGACTGCGGGTAACTGTTTGTGGTTGGTTTATTTTTCTTGGAGAAAGTGGCAACATAATACTCTGTGGTATTCACTAAGGACCTCATTCAATTGCAATTTGGCCAATTGAATAGGGATCTAAATAAGCACATAACATATTTTTTTTAAAGAAGTTTTTAGTTAGTGAGCATCTATCCAAAAGCAAGGTATTAACTAACTAAAAACTTCTTTAAAAAAAATATGTTATGTGCATATTTAGAGCCCTATTCAATTGGCCAAATCGCAATTGAATGAGGGCCTAAGGCAGCTCTGCTCACATAATTACTCACAAGGGATTACACATACACAGAGAAATATAGCAAAACTCATATACATTAAGGTGACAAAACTTTCCCATTAATGGGAAAAATACACATTGCAGAGCTGCTGTAAAACCAAGTGCATCCCTACCATGCCAATTAAAAGTGAGGTCTGACCTGCATAGAGTCTATGGCCCTCATTCAATTGCAATTTGGCCAATTGAATAGGGCTCGAAATAAGAAGTTTTTAGTTAGTAAACATCTACCTAAAAGCAAGGATTTCACTAACTAAAAACTTCTTTAAAAAAATATATGTTATGTGCTTATTTAAAGCCCCATTCAATTGGCCAAATCACAACTGAATGAGGCCCTATATAGACAAGAGCAAATAAACTGAACGTCTTTACTCACCTCACAGATGTATCTCCTCACATATGTAATTATATCTTATTTTTATAGCGTGCCACCATTTTCTGTAGAAAGATACAATGGATACAGTAAATACATGAGAATTGTGACTATACAATCTTATACATAGTATTAGAAAGTTACAATTCAGCGAATTACCCAATTATTAAGCTTTACCTTTATCTATACAATCTCTCAGACTTCATGTACAAGGGCTGCTCATCTGTTGGTGTTCCTGATATAAGTGACTTTACCTCCCATGCCAGCTCCTTATATAGTGCCCAGGGCTCCGTGACATCATCTATTATGACATGTCTCTGATGTAAGAAGTGTTTGTTACTTGGTGGGCCCAGCAGCCATTAGACAACTCATCATACAGTGCTTATATATAAAATCATGTACAGCAGAGATTCCTTTGTACACAGTGACACATACACATAATGGACAGGTTATTACTGTAGTAACTAAACTTCATTTATTGTCTGACAGAGAACTAATATAAATAAATCACATATATATACAGTGCCTTGCAAAATTATTCACCCCCTTGACTTTTTACGTATTTTGTTACATTACAGCCTTAAGTTCAATGTTTTGGTAATCTGAATTTTATGTGATGGATCAGAACACAATAGTCTGTTGCTGAAGTGAAATGAGAAAAATATATACATAAAACTATTTTTTAGAAATAGAAAACAGAAAATTGGCATGTGCGTATGTAATCACCCCCTTTGTTATGAAGTCCATAAAAAGCTCTAGTGCAACCAATTACCTTCAGAAGTCACATAATTAATGAAATGATGTCCACCTGTGTGCAATCTAAGTGTCACATGATCTGTCATTACATATACACTCCTTTTTTGAAAGGCCCAGAGGCTGCAACACCTAAGCAAGAAGCACCACTAACCAAACACTGCCACGAAGACCAAGGAACTCTCCAAACAAGTAAGGGACAATGTTGAAAAATACAAGTCATGGTAAGGTTATAAAAACATATCCAAATCTTTGATGATCCCCAGGAGCACCTGCCAAGAGACGGCCGCCCACCAAAACTCACGGACCAGGCAAGGAGGGCATTAATCAGAGAGGCAGCACAGAGACCTAAGGTAACTCTGGAGGAGCTGCAGAGTTCCACAGCAGAGACTGGAGTATCTGTACATAGGACGACAATAAGCTGTATGCTCCATAGAGTTGGGCTTTATGGCCAGAAGAAAGCCATTACTCTCAGCAAAAAACGAAATGGCACGTTTTCAATTTGCGAAAAGGCATGTGGGAGACTCCCAAAATGTATGGAGGAAGGTGCTCTGGTGTGATGAGACTAAAATTTAACTTTTCGGCCATCAAAGAAAAAGCTATGTCTGGCAAAAACCCAACACATCACATCGCCCAAAGAAAACCATCCGGGACTGGGACACTGGTCAGAGTTGAGAGAAAGATGGAAGGTGCGAAATACAGGGATATTCTTGAGCAAAACCTGTACCAGTCTGTGCGTGATTTGAGGCTAGGACAGAGGTTCACCTTCCAGCAGGACAATGACCCCAAACACACTGCTAATGCAACACTTGAGTGGTTTAAGGGGAAACATGAAAATGTGTTGGCATGGCCTAGTCAAAGTACAGACCTCAATCCAATAGACAATCTGTGGTCAGACTTAAAGATTGATGTTCACAAGCTCAAACCATCCACCTTGAAGGAGCTGGAGCAGTTTTACAAGGAGGAATGGGCAGAAATCCCAGTGGTAAGATGTGGCAAGCGCATAGAGACTTACCCAAAGCGACTTGAAGCTGTGATTGCTGCAAATTGTGGCTCTACAAACTATTGACTGTAGGGGGGTGAATAGTTATGCACATTGACTTTTTCTGTTATTTTGTCCTATTTGTTGTTTGCTTCACAATAATAATAAAAAAAAACATCTTTAAAGTTGTGGGCATGTCCTGTAAATTAAATGATGCAAATCCTCAAATAACCCATAGTAATTCCAGGTTGTGAAGTAACAAAACATGAAAAATGCCAAGGGGGGTGAATACTTTGGCAAGGCACTGTATAATATATCTATACTCTAGACTGTTATCTGCCCTGGCCTTTTGCTTTGGTTGATTCTCAGCAGCTGCTATTAATTATACTGACCCAATTCCATGAACTGACATTTCAAAAGCAGATAAAAGACTACATTTTATTGAAACTACAAAATCTTTATTTATAAGCAGACAAACATCTCACTCTCTTACATTGGCCTTGTATTTGCTTTGGATGATTCCCAGCAATTGTGGATTTTTGCCACATAATGATATTATAGGTAAGATACTATTTATACAGATCTGATTATCTCATGAAGAAACTGCAATAAAGAAATATAACAGCAATATGATTTGTGTGAAAATATATGTAATTGATGCTGATGTAACACTGTAGAGAGCAGGTGGTAACTAAAGGTCTACAATTCATTGAAACTACAAAATCTTTATTTATAGACATACAAAACAGACAAACATCCCACTAGAACATCATCTGGACTGGACCTTTTACTTCATTACTTCCTAGCAATTATAATATTATAATTATATATGTTATATATATTTTGCCAGGAACAATATTATAAATAGATATACTGACTATAGAGGCCTACTTAGACAAAATGGAAGGAACTGTGCTCCCAAACTAATAATGTTTGAAATAAAAGGGAAATAAATGGACATTGGGACCCCAAGAAAGTTAATTTGTACATTGTTCTAGCAGTTTTTCTCTACATTTCTGAAATATTTCAAACTGATTTTGATAATGTGCAGCTCTTTTGTGCTAATGTTCGGTTCCTGTATGTTAATGTGTGGCTCAGAGTGATAAGGGTGGGAGGGGGTCTAACTTGCAGATAACATTGTAGGTTTTGGCTACTACAGAGATAGAAAAGTAGACTGCAATTATAATTAGCACATCAACGCATCTAATTAATATGCATGAGTCACTCATGTGCATATAAATGCAGCAACAACAGCATCATGGAATTTCCCAGGACTGACTTGTTTTAGAAAAAAATGGATAACACAAAATAGAGCCAGTTTTTCATGGGTATTTTATACAGTCTCAAAACCATAAAGAAGTGGTTAATTTGTCTAAACAAACAGGATTTTGCAAGTTTGGGGATTTTAAACCTCCTGTCATTCGTCTACCAATTCATTGATTAGCTCTGTGGGCTAGCCCTCACCTATTCAGGATAGTTTGATCCTTAAACCAAGTATAGGATGCTCAGCCGGGAGAAGGATCATGGTACATGGAAGACGGATTCTTACACTTGCCCTGGGGTGTGTGAAGGATCGTGGTACGAGGAAGACAGGGCCCTGCACTTATCTTGGGGAAAAGGATTGGTGTCTCAGAGTTACTAGAAAGAGGACGGCCAATATCATATTTGCTACATACTTTCTTCCCACCAATCATAACTTTATAAATGGGCTCTCATAATAGTAGTAAGTTGGAGGTCTAGGCTAGCCGCCATTCATAAATCACATGCCAATTAGCGGTTAACCACAAAAAAAGGATCAAAGGGGTATCAGATAGAAGCTTGAATCAGCCAGGGGCCATCTTGGATTTGGAACTGTTATCTGCCACATGTTTTTGAACAGAAGGTTTTGGGCTCCCAGAGCCACTGTTATAATGTTATATATTCAGGGCAGAGTCCCACTGTTATTGTTATGCATTCAGAGAAGAGGCAGTTTAGCACGTCACCACTAATAAAGTCGTCATAACACATTAAGTGGACTGACGTGGGAAGTACTGCCTCAACTCATAACATGTGGGTTATAAAATGTTGTAGTGGTATTATCTGTAAATATATAGTATTGTAATGTGGGAGCCATGTTGTGTGCAGTCAGCCATATTGGGTCTGATACAGATAGTAACCTGAGTAGATCACCCATCTGCCTTCCAGCTATCACCTAAAGTAAACACTTGAAGTGATAGCAAGGCCAGAACAAAGGGGTCTGTACAGACATTGAGGCACCTTAACCCCATGGGGTCTTCAGCCCAATATCAGGGTCATAGTACAAGAGCACATATATGTTTCTCCTTTGAGAGCCAGAGACCAACTAAATTAGGTAGCCACACCTAGTGGGCGGCCCAGGGGAGGGGTCTGGAAGTTCCCAGAGCTTACCTTTAGTGCATTGGCCAGAGGTAATCAAGTTACTCTGGAGATTACCCCATTGGCCAAGAGGAAGATGAGGGTTGGACAAGGGGGTAGCCACTCCCTGTACTGCTTTTGTGAGTTGTTTAAATACTTGTGTAAAAATAAATAAGTTGTTCTTAATTTTCATACTTTGACTAAGCATGTATTATTGACCCAGAGGCATATGCTTGTAGAGGAGCTCGTTCTGACTCCCTACCAAGGTGCTCCCAGGTACACTACCAAAGCAAGCTGGGACTTATGCCTTTGTACCGACAAAGACTGTCCATAGGTCTAGAGTCACCCAAACTTAGGTCTAAACCTACTGGGAATAAGAGTACTAGGATACTCTAGATCCCATCATCATAGTAGGTTGTGACAGTTTTCACTTATGCCATATGTTGGGGCTTCCTAATCAGTAGTTGGCGGCTTAGAAACACAGGGCCCAAACAGAATTCTGTGGAACCCGTACTGGAAGTAACACACACTAAATCTTTCTCAGTACTAATTCCGTTTATTGCTACATCATTGCATAGAATTTATACTTGGAAAAGAAGGCGGATATTAGAGCGATTTTCACAGTTCACATTAGTCAGTTGCAAGGACATATAATCAGGTGTTTTCTGTTTCTTAGAACAACTAGAAATGTTTTGTGTTTTAGTAAGGTCGACAAACATCCCAAGGATAGGAACATGATATTATGGTTAGGCTATGTGTCAGCAAAATATGTTAACCCCTTCATCAGCAGAATATGTTAACCCCTTCATTCCCCTCTTAGATCACAACGTGATCTTTATTTGGCATGTAAGCAGTGGTGTATATATATGATAGGAAGCAAACTGAGACACTGGAAGGCTATAGACCCTCAAGGGTATCAGTACATGATATATACCTGTAACCGGGTGGTGTTAAGTCACAGTATTTAGCTGAAAATTCTTAGGAAAAAAGCCTTGCAGCATGTAATAAAAACACGAAGGAATACAAGGGAAGTAATTACAGAGTAAACACAATTATCATCAATATAAGAACAACATTCTTTACCTATTAAAGCACACACACCACCTTTGAAAGCTAAAACATAATCTAAAGCCATTCTATTCTACAAAGTGACCATTCTAAATTTGCACCTGCTCCTAGTTTAGTTTCCCAATTGCTTTAGCAGAGCTATTCAATGCCCTCTGTACTAGTAGAGAAAGTATAGATAGTTCTACCTGTAGTTTCCCTACGCCTGCATGTGGGAAGGTTATACCTAGGGTGTCTAGGAATATTTTCCACCCGCACTTCTGCTCTATATCCCTCATGGTTCTGATGCGGCCTTGTGGAAGTGTTGGGGTTGTGTAAATATATGGGATTACTTGACCTAAATAACAACTGCCCACTCAATTAGGGGGCAGCCATCGATAGGCGTACCTGCCACAGATAAAGTATACATTCATGGCTGGAGAAGGCGGCATAAGGTGGAAGAGATTAGACAGGGACCCATTACTGTTGCTACAACCAGTACCATTAATTGATATATTATGTAAAAGAGAAAATAAGTAGGGACATCCGGGACCACTATAGCTCCAAGGTGTACAACTCTTGTACAGGTCAGAAAGGGAGAAGGTTCTATAAAAATAAGTGTGGTATTGGAGCAAGTGGACCAACCAACAGATTTACATTTTCTTAGGGCCCTAAAACAGTTATACCCTGGGTTAGTGTGGGTTAACATAAATTATACAATCTTATTATATTTTGATGGGAAATACTTGCGTATGAGGTGTTGCATCCATATAGAGTTAAGTGGTGTGGCTGATTGTTCATAAGTAAAGAAATTCCATTTGCGGGGTTGTGTACTGTCATTGTAATATATGTGGCTTTGAGTGAAGTTTTCTGCTGGAAGGCCAAATAGAGGCATACCCATTTCCCCATGTGTAACGACGTGTGCACTTACCCAGCAAATGGAAATGTTAAAGGAGTGAGCATATCCTTGTAATGTATTACGTTCCCAGTAATGATCACATATTATAATTGTCCAACTGCGATTCGTCGTCACGCTTGCGACGAATCGCAGTTTGACAATGAGACGATCTCAACTTTGCGATCGGATCGCGCGCAAGCGCATGCGCAGTAGCCGCGCTTGCGCAGAGCGCGGCGCGAGCAGATGGGAGAGTGGGGAAGAGTGGGGAAGAGGCACAGAGGGAGAGTGGGGAAGAGAGTGGGGAAGAGACACAGAGGGAGGGGGGAGAGAGACAGAGGGATAGGTGGGAAAGAGACACAGGGGAGGTAGAGGAGGGGGAAAAGACACGGGAGGTAGAGGAGGGGGAAAAGACACACGGGAGTGAGAGAAGGTGAAGAAACACAGGGGAGGGAGAACAGGGGGAAGAAACACAGGGGAGGGAGAACAGGGGGAAGAAACACAGGGGAGGGAGAACAGGGGGAAGAAACACAGGGGAGGGAGAACAGGGGGAAGATACACATGGGAGGGAAATGGGGGGGAAGAGGGGAACAGACACAGGGTGAAGGTGGGAACAGACACAGGGGGGAGGGGGGAACAGACACAGGGGGAAGGGGGAAAGAGACACAGGCCAGGGGGGAACAGGCACAGAGGGAGAGGGGGGGAAGAGGCACAGAGGGAGAGGGGGAAGAGACACAGGGGGGAGAGATACAGAGCGTGAGGGGGGAAGAGACACAGAGGGAAAGGGGGGAAGAGGTACAGAGAGAGGGGGAAAAGAGGCACAGAGGGGGGAGACACAGAGGAAGGAGTGGAGAGACACAGTGGCGAGAGACACAGAGAGAGGTGGGGGAAGAGGCACAGAGGGAGAGGGGTGGAAGACACAGAGTGGGGAGAGACACAGAGGGTGAGGGGGAAGAGACACAGAGAGAGAGGGGGAAGAGAGAGAAAGGGAGGAAGAGGCACAGAAAGAGAAGGGGGAAGAGACACAGGGGAGAGAGTGCAGGGGGGAAGATACACAAGGGAGGGAAATGGAGACACGAGGAAGGCGGGAACAGGCACAGGGGGAGGGGGAAAGAGACTCAGGCCAGGGGGGAACAGACACAGGGGAGGGTTGGGGGAGACACAGGGGGGGGAAGAGATGCATGGGAGGGAGAAGGGGGAAAGAGACAGGGGAGGGGTTTAGAGACACGGGAGGGAGAGGGAGGTAAAAACACAGGGGGGCAGGAGATACAAGGGAGGTAGACGAGGTGGAAGGAGACACAAGGGAGGGAGAGGAGGGGGAAATAAGACACGAGGGAGGAAGTAGACAGAGGGAGAGACTCGCAATGAGCTCCAAAGGGGCTCATTGCAAGGCCTGTGATGAGCGCCAAAGGCGCTCATCACAAGGCCAGTAAAGTAGAGGGGGAGAGGCTTACATTGTGTGGCAAACAGCATTGCCAGGCTTCAGTTTTTATTGCCGTCATTTTTGACGGGCAAGTCGCTAGTTTTTTATAATTGTGTTATCACGTGTGGATCTCTTGTGCCTATGAGGTGAACTAGTATTGGTGTGAGTGTTATTGTGTTTACCACAAACAGACTTTAGTGGTCCCAGTTCGTCTGGGTCATAATGGCAGTTAAGAAATGTCCATAAGGGCAAATAAACCAGTAGCATAATGCACATCGACAGGAGAAAGTTCTTCCATGCATTCTGTGGATGCAGGAGTAGGTTTGACATTTTTATTATCGCTGTCTTCAATCGCTTTCACGGGGACTTTGTCACCTGCTTCACCCCTCTTTAGACACAGCTTCAGACGTGATGCGTGGATCCAGATGTCCTGTGAGTCAGTGAGGACGGCAGTCCTGGTTACTACTACATCGGTAGTCGGTGATCCGAATGGGAAGCCTCCCTTCTTTGCTCTGTTCAGTTGTCGACACAGACGAGGTCATCTGGCTGGAAGGACACAGACGAGGTCACCTGGCTGGAACAGATGTGTTGGTTCCTGTGAGGGTAAAGGAAAGCGAGAAGACACATCACCATAGATGGCATTCAATTTATCAATCAATTGTTGCACATATTGTTCTCTTATAAGATCAAGATCACCAGACATAATTACAAGTGGGCCTTTTATCCAAGGAGTTGGAAATGGTCTTCCCATAAGAATCTCAAAAAGGGGACAATTTAGTAGACTTATTAGGAGTCATCTTAATTTCTGCTAGAATAGCAGATAAGTATTTCTGCCAGTTCACCCATGTACCTGCCGTGGCCTTTGTAAGTTTCTCCTTAATAGTGCGGTTCATTCTTTCCACTATGCCTCTGAGGATGGTAAGGGATATGGAATTTCCAGGTTATCTGTAACCATTGTACCAGTTCCTTAATTACCGCACTAATAAAGGCTGGTCCATTATCAGAATTAATTTGCAATGGGCATCCATATCTCAGTATTATTTCGGTAGTTAATATTTTAGCTACTGTCTTAGCATCCTCTCTTTGTGTTACAAAGGCCTCAGGCCACCGTGAGAACTGGTCCACTATCACCAACAGGTACAATTGCTTTGATCCTGTCTTTGGGATATGAGTAAAATCAATTTTAAATAGGTGAATGAAGCTGTGGGTGGAGGCAAATGCTCATGTAATGCTTTGTTAGGTACTGTAGAGTTATTCTGTAGACACTGTATATATCTTTGTATGTATGTCTGGCAGTGTGATTTTAAGTTTCTGATGCAAAATGACACTTGCAACTGTTGCTACCCTGTCAGCTAAAGCATTACCTCTAGATATAAAATCATTGCGATTCTTTGTACTTGCTATGTGTTATCAGTTTTACTAGTTTCGTTTTCAGTGTACTACTGGATGCAGCAAGGGGGTTTGGGTTGCAGCTGCAGTTTGTTCTCTCTGTCAGTCCTTTTTTTCAGAGCAGCTGAAGGGGGTGGGGGGGGAGAATACTTTCTGTACGGCCACATCACAAGGGGCCAAATGTTTTTGGAGACACGCCAGCATCCCCTGGACCGGAGTAGGGACTACTTTGGAAAATAATGCAACGGGACACATACTACCTCCGTGATCTTGGGCACAGACCGCGGCCATGGTTTTACAGTTGTCCCTTGCATACAAATGAAATGGTTTACAGTAATCAGGTAGTCCTCAAGCGGGGGCCTGCATAATGCTAACTTTTAAGGTCACATAAGCTTCAGTCATGCCTGGAGTCCACTGAATATGTTTTGGGCTGTCCCCCTTAGCAGCCGTACGTAAAATGGAGTCATAGTGAGCATTCAGGGATCCATTGCCTGCAATAATTAATCATCAACATGTGTTGCCCCCATTTGTATTTTGTTTTTAGTTACCTTGTGACCTTCAGCTGCTAGGTGCTGTAGCAGACTGAGTGAATCCTGTCTTTTTGGCTTCCCCGTTAGGAGTACATACCAAACAGTAGGTCCTTTTGACGTACTGAATGGGGACAGAACCATGACACGGGTCCATGACCGCAAGGTATTGTTGGATCACCAGTGAGTAAGCAGCTGGTGAATCCACGTAGCCTTAGGGGAAGACGGGTCTATGTTAATTGGCACCCATCAAAAAGTGAAAACCATAAGTAGTTGTGTCTCATGGTCCAATGGGACCAAAAATAATGCGTTTGATAAATCAATAATTATAAATATAGTGGCGTCATGGGAAATGGCCGTAATGAGAGCAGTGATATCAGGGACAATCGGGACATTTGGGATGACTAAGTAATTAATTGCCCTTAAATCCTGGACAAATCTAAAGTCATTGTCACGTAATGGAAGGGACGTTAGCCCAATTCCATCCTGACTCTGTATCAGAGTCTAAAAGTCTGTATAAGAAGTCTGATGTCAGTCTGAGTCATGGTGTCCTTGGCACATTCACTTCAAATACATCATATATGTAGAAGGATTAATTCGGGGGTTAAGGGCTGCCTGTTTTCTCTTTCCGTATTTACTATTTGCAATCTATTTAAAAACAAACTCCATTTTGGATCAAATTCACATACAAAATCTCTCTTCCAAACCACTTACTATAACATTCTAGAAACTATTCGCTTCAGTCCCGTACTTAACTTACAATAATTCAAACCCCACTCCTGGTACCAGTTTGTTGGGGCTTCCTAATCAGTAGTTGGCGGCTTAGAAACACAGGGCCCAAACAGAATTCTGTGGAACCCGTACTGGAAGTAACACACACACAAAATCTTTCTCAGTACTAATTCCCAACTAACACTCCACTTCTTCCTGAGACATCTCTCCACAAACATATAACTACCAATACTGAAATCCACCTTAAAAAGTTAAACAACAACATTCCATACACATCTTATCCAAACTAAATACGACCTTAAGAATTTTTTGCAAGGAGACAGAAATTCACAGCCTTTTTAAAAAAAAAAAAATTCGGGACGCGGATATAAGCGTTAGCAAGCTTTAAAATAGAATAAACACACTGTCTTACACTTACAAACAAGATAGACCATAAATCCTCCACTGTTACATATTTCTGGAAAAAGATTTCCTTTTTATATATATATGCCGGCTTTAGAAATATATTTCAGTGGTGGACACGATATCTACTGCCTTAAAGACACAGACAAAAATTCTCTAACCTGCATTTCTCAATTGTATTGCAAAGAAAAGAAAGTACAGCAAACACTCACAAATTTATTTGCAGCAAAACACAAGACAATCCATCTACTTTATAAACAAAAGCAATCAGAATATTATATAAATGTATGTAAAGAAAAATTACCTTATCTTGTTTGCTCTTTAATGGGACCTGATGTTACGCTGTGTATATAATTACATATGACAGCTTTGCATGATTCTCCCGGGTTGGGAGGTGGGTATTGTTTAGACTGGGAACTACTCATTTCCAACTATCCTTCTCAAAACACTTTAGGTGGTTGTCTCAATAGACAACGTAACCTTATTTGCTATCACAGTTTTTTAATCAGAGAACAGGATTCGGTTGTACTGAGCCGAAATAGCTCGGACAGTTCCGAAAGATATTCTCGAGTTAACGGGTTGCCCCTAGACACAGAGATGGTGCGTCTTACAGTGTCCAGAGCTATACTTACTTCCTGATTTTTACACAGAATAACAAACATTACTTATCTTAAACAGCATAGCAATACAGCAAAATGAATGAGCAAGCAAAAGCGGATTTTGGGCACTGTAAACCAAGCCATCAAGTATATATTTATATCAATTTTATCCTTTCTATCCCCACCTTAGGAATAATATATATATATATATATATATCCTTGATATATATATGGCCTTCCAGAGGCCTAATTTTACACTCTCTTCCTTAGAGAGTCTCCCTACCTTCTAGGGATTATACCTACAGTCTACCAAAGACTTAATTCTTAATTCTCCCTACCACAGGGAGTGTGCCCAAACTATTTACTTGTATACAGTTTACAAAGGACAACGAGAGTGGGAGCAAAGGAAAGTGCAAATAGACACAATTCACTCTACTCACCCACTCCTTCGTACTTCGATCTGTATCCCACTTCTGACACCAGTTTGTTGGGGCTTCCTAATCAGTAGTTGGCGGCTTAGAAACACAGGGCCCAAACAGAATTCTGTGGAACCCGTACTGGAAGTAACACACACACAAAATCTTTCTCAGTACTAATTCCGTTTATTGCCACGTCATTGCATAGAATTTATACTTGGAAAAGAAGGCCTATGTTAGAGCGATTTTCACAGTTCACGTTAGTCCGTTGCAAGGACATATAATCAGGTGTTTTCTGTTTCTTAGAACAACTAGAAATGTTTTGTGTTTTAGTAAGGTCGACAAACATCCCAAGGATAGGAACATGATATTATGGTTAGGCTATGTGTCAGCAAAATATGTTAACCCCTTCACCATATTTGGAACCTCACTATATAGCTAGCTGTGAATGTTCTCACAATGAGGGGTGTTAAATCACATACGGAGAAAAACTCATGTTTTTGTTATTATTTTTAAACAGCAAATTTTAAATCTTCTTTTTAATGTATACCAATAACAAAATGTTATTTTAGAATTTGTGGTGTCAGATTCATGTTCTCTCCATATGTTATTTAACACCTCATTGTGAGAAGTTTCACAGCTGGCAACAAAGAGTTCTTTTCTCTTTTTTCTATTTTGTTAGCTTTAGTTTCTCACTTGCTAGCTGTTTGGATCCGTAGATTTACTATATATATTTACTAGATAGGTATTTGTTTATCTGTATATACATTATCTATACAGCTTCACAATTTATAAGCGGTTCCATTCTCCATTTTTTGTGTGGTATATCTCGAAAACCTTTTCCTAGAACCTTACTATATCCCTTTTTAACAAAATTAATTTGCAGGATCTGATTAGGTTTAATTGAATTGCTTGTAACTTGTGAGTGTTCACATGAATGTTTTCTGAGCTGGATTTCTTTTTCCAGATATCATAGTTCTTATCGCATCAGTAGCAGTTGTATCTGCTGGAACTCAGGGTAATATTTTTGCAACATCAGCACTTCGAAGTCTACGGTTCCTACAAATCCTTCGTATGGTGCGCATGGATCGGAGAGGGGGGACCTGGAAATTACTGGGTTCCGTTGTTTATGCACACAGCAAGGTAGGACATATTTCTGATACACTGAGTCTTCCTGTCAGTGGTGGAGCTACTGCATGGACTGTAGGCACAAAGCCCTGTGGCCCACTACAAGATAATGACCTACTTCTACCAGCAACCAAAATAAATTATTATTTTTATATGTTTCAGGTTTTATGTGACATTGAATATTATTTTACAGAACAAAAATGTTGATTTTTTTTTTTCTGATTGAAATAAAATATGTTGTATTTTTTATATTTTCCTAGAACAATTTAATTTTAATTTCAGTTTTGTCTTTTTCTTGATGCTACAGTTTTAATGTTTCATTTAACAATTCCTTTATGCAAACTAACTGACTTTTTCATGTCTGCGTATTTAATTTTCAGGAACTCATCACAGCCTGGTACATAGGATTTTTAGTTCTCATCTTTTCCTCATTTCTTGTCTATCTTGTGGAGAAAGAAGCAAACACACAATTTTCAACATATGCAGATGCTTTATGGTGGGGTACGGTAAGTAAAATCAATTAAAAATTGATGAAAGTGTTGTTCATTTTAAAATAATATGCTAGTTGTACAATAAAATATGCATAATTGATTTATTAAATGAGTGGAGATAACAGTTTATTATGCAATAGAAATGTATAGGTCAGCACTTTCTCAGACATTACATTAATGGTAAGTGAACATAAATGGGACTGCTAAATAGGAGATTTTATCATGTCTATTTTCCCATCCTCATACCGGTTTTCTTGTCTGTTTGTTAATGAGAATAAAGGTCCCTCAGTGTGATTTAAATTGCTACTATAATTGCATTGAAATACCTCTTTCCACATATAATCTATGAGCTGATCAAAAAGTTTAGACCATATCAAGGTATCTCATAGGCACAATATATGTGGATGAAAACAAGTCTTTTAAATGTATGATTAATAGAAGGATAGAACAAAATCTCCTTTAAAAGAAATATCAAAATCAGTTTACATGTAATTTATCCAAAAATAAAAAATATAGGGACAAAGGTAGGCGTAAAAAAAAATGTATTAAAGCAAAGCAATAAAAGATAATGAAGTACAAGTCTATAACATCAAATACGATATTGACACATAAATAAACTGCATCAAATCTATCAGGCAATTTTTTCACCTTGAATAGTAATTTTTAATCTTAGTGACACACAGTTAAGTGACCGCAAATGATCAAGTCCCACATTCAAAGTAATATAAGGGGGAAATTCTCTTTGTGTTTTGTATGGTAAACATTTTAAGTTAACAAGTATGACAAGTTTAACCCTATGATTTTCACAAGGACTAGATTGTTCAAAAAGGCCAAAAGGAACATGCCTAGGGGGACAAAATATTCTAAGAAGGTCTGCCTTCATTTTTATCACATTCTTCCCTTTCTCTACCCTTTTAATTTCATAATTTTTCACTCCTTACCACTAAATTTTGTCTTCTTTTTGCCCTTTTCATCTGTTTCCCTCTTTTCCTTCTGCTATTCCTTATTGATACACTTTATCCCACATTATATGTCTTTTCACCATAATTTCTATTATCATTTAACATTTATCTCTTTATTTCCACTTGATCCCTCATCTTATTCCACATACCCCACCTTCCTTGAACTCTAACCTCTATTTTATCCTGTTCTATGATCTCCCTCACATTTCCCCCTTGCTCTTCTCTCATGTGTTCTTTTTCTCTACCTTTCCGTTTATGTTTTCTCACATCCAACTTATCTTTCCCTGTTGTTACTTACTTTCTCCACACTTCCACCTCTTGCTCTCCACTTTTAAAGCTTTCTCTTATCCCCTCATTCACCTCAATGGCCTCTGCTTTTATAAGTGTATAGATTATCAGTGCGTGTATTGTTTTCAATACCAAGCAACAACTGTATACAAGTGTGAGATGAATATACTGATAAATCAGAAAAATAAGTAACAAAAATGAAATGTGCTTGGCTTAAAGGACAATGAAAAGGAATTTTTCTTTGATTTGATAATATGTTGCAGTGTGTTTTTAAATAAAAGATGCCTGAGCAGAATAAACTGCTTTGCATTAATAATTTCTGGGGAGGGGGGGGGGGGTTGCTTCAGCTACATGTCAATATTTTCACTTGTGCTGTGGACTTCAAGAAAATAAAATCTTAATTCTTGTATTTAACAGTCTGCTGACCCTCTCTTTTGGGCTGGTTATATTGTTTCTAACCGATCTTATTGTGCTTTCATATTGGGTCAACTAATTGGTATTTGTAAATGAATTTGTAATTGAATTTGTCAAAGTGGATAAACTGGGCATGAAAAATATGCGGAGTGTCATTGTTGGAAACGTATTTAATTTATGTATGTACATGTTTCTAACATACTTCGATTGTATTGTATGGATTAGTATTGATCCAATTTGCACACCTGTAGTCAAGACAGTCTGTAAATTAACATGCCTTGCTTAGACTAGTTGTTTTATACCAATCAACCATATAGAATTCATGAAAATAAAGCTCTTTCTCCTCCATGCAATCTGAATGATCAAGGCAAAATGACAAAATGGGGCGATGAGATTAGAGTTGATTTGGGGATTTACTAAGTTATAGCATAGGATGGAATTTCCTCATTAGGAAATAGCCTTTTTTGAAGCACATTGCATCCCCTGAGATATATAGTAATCTCTTCCTTTATATTTAAATAATATGTCAGCAGTATTTTATTGCATTGATTTTCTTAAAGACCATTGAAATTCTTTTAAAATGCAAAAACATAATGAAACTAAAATTTCGTTTTTTTTATTTTGACATAGTATTTTACAAATGTACAAATGATCTAAACATATTAATACAATAGTTAAATAAAATGTGGCTATTTGAGATACTCCTCCTTTGGCCTATGTCTCATTTGTACCTAGAATGTGAAGAATTATGGGCTGTGACAAAGTCATACAAGGTGTGTATGTGAGTCGCAAACTCTGTAAAGCTCTATTCTCTGCAGGAGTTAACTTTCCTGCCAAGATGATTAGCTGCACGTGGGCAGACCTGATTTAAGGCTGCTCCTGGAGTGTGGGAGGCTGAAGAACTGGATTATATTCAGTTGTTGCATACCGGCGAGTGAGACACAAAGAGAGACAGCAACCTGCAGCCTATGACCACTTCTCACAACAGTGGAAGACCTGTAAGTCTGGAAGACATATACAGACCAGTGAATTGTTTTGCTTTATCACCATCCAGATTTAGCTGGATGTGAGCTGGTTATTGAGAAAACTGTATACTAAGTAATGTAGTGCTTCATTCGTGTCTACACTTTAATTGTCATTGATTTGTTTTGTTATTTCCTTATCACTGGCTACATTTCCATTAAAACTGGAAAAGTATATACAGCCTCTTGTAATGTGTTCCTTAATCATAGTGTCTGAAATGTGAGAACACAACCAGAGGAGACTGGTAACTTGTCACAGGGCCAATTGTTTGGAATTGACACCATAATATGCTAACACCAATTACAACCCTCCTTTGTATGCTTCAAGGAGACAATATCTTCCATCTAAACTTTAGGACGAACATTTCTATTTCAAGTATTAAACATTAACATTTTAACGTTAACAATTTCAATACAATGCAAATTAAAAATTATTTTGTACCGATCTGTGACCATTTAATCACCTTCTGCAAATTTTAAGAGATTCTTTAACAGTGTTTATGCAAGTCCTGTTGAGTATTTTTATTTGGAACAAGACAGCTGACTGAACACTCATTGAAAATCAATTCCTGGCTAGAATAACTGTGTAAAGTCTTCAGTCTGACCCCATATTATTTGTATTTCCTTGTTACTAATAAAAAAGGCTGTATTATTTGTAAGATATAAAGCTGTATCTCTTGATAGGCTATATGGCTTTGCTGATTAGTTTGCCATAGTAGACAATGTCTGGGTTTACTGTTAATTGTGTTGCAACTTATCTTCATTGATTTGTTGTCTTTTTCTAAGCTTGCTGTTGTAACTTGCATTTGCTTTTGAAAACAGTGGCTTTAGATTTCAGGTTTCATGACAAACAATCGATTTATTACAGAGCTTCATCACAATGGGGTAGATTCACTAAGTATTTTGCTAATTGCATATGGTCTGTGAATTGCTGCTGGAGGCTAAAGGGTGTTTTCAGTACTTTGTGTAGAAATCATTCTGCAGGTGAGTAGTCAGAATCTAATTTAAGCAGGCAAATGGGCAGACTTGGGAGCATGTAAACAGTTCTAGTGTAAGTGCAGTTATAGTGTAAGTATTGGAGTTTAAAGAAAAGGAGGGGTGCAGTTATAGTGTAGGTGTGGAAGTTTAAACAGAAGGAGTGAGCTCAAAGAAAATAGGTTACATTGTACTCATAAATAATGTTTTTTTTGTTAGATTAAGTTATAGAAAAACAATCTTTAAACAAATATATTTGTTTTAACACCATATTTTTGTAATTATTAATCATGAGTCAGTCCAGTGACAACCTCACTCAGTGTACATCCTGCCACATGTATGCACCACTGGAGTGGCTGATCCACATTCCATACCTTTGTGAGCAAATTTCCTGTCTTGAAGCTCAAATTGTAGATCTGGAGGGGATAATTTCAATACTTCATAATATTGTTACACTGTTACACAGTTCTTGCTATCGATCCTGTGTCTACGTGTGAGGGGACATTTTAAGTACAATTTTTAAAAGGCTGTGGGTAATGTTCTTTGGTCAGTATAGTGGGCTGCATTGGAGGAGTGACACATCTAATAAAAATGTCCTTAGTAAGTATTATTAAACCTATCACATTGCATGGGGCTCGCTAAGTATAACTCTCATTAATGGTCCTACATCACTATAAAGTACCTCTCTTAAAAATCACTAGAGCACCTTCCCAACCCCTTGTGCTTTGGCATGGTAGCATAGATGCCTACATGCTATCCTCCACCTACCTAGATCCACCATAGACTCTAATAGGCCATATTGTCATATCACACCCACCCCCATCTAACCCGGCCTACCATGGACCCTCAACATTCCTCCCATGCAGCCCCCCATTAGTACTAACCCTGTTATCCACAAGGCCCCCATTCTCCCAACACCTGACTCCCATTGTCTCTAACCTAACATCCTTCTATTATAGACAAAGCTAAACTACCACTAGAAAAATGATACAGTAAAATAAAAAATACAAATTACATAAAAACACAACAAAATAAAAAAGAATTACCGGTACAATCCAAAATAAAACCTAACAGAATAGAATTTTAAATGTTAGTTTATACTCTTCCCCCCCATTCCAGCATTGCTCATCCAATCAAAGAACAAAGTATAATCCTTCCCTGAGTCATTAGCCAATCAGTGTAAGGCAACTTTCCGATCTAGCTATCAATTAACATAGTCTTGATTGCTTAATAATATCAGATTGCTACAAACTGATTAAAAAATGAACTACAGGGGGGCTAGGGTAGGCCTAGTTAGTTTGGGGGTAGTTTGTAGGGGTTATAGTCCTCCGCCCAAAACACAAAGAGGTGGGGGAATGGGCCCTAATGGTGACTAAGGGGGTCATAAACCCCCCACAGTATTTATTTGTATTACTAAATCCTTTCCTGCAACAATTGTGGCATCACAGGGTACAAGGGTAGTGATACTTTGCCTAAGACTTCCTGTTACTCTCTGACACTTCAGCCAATGTCCTTTCCACTCAACTACCTTTAAATCTAACCACAGATTAGACACCTTAAGAATTAGTTTATTGCTTGGGACTATTGGTTTATTAAAAGCTAGCTATGTTATATGTAATGTTCCACTCAAAAAGGTTGCTAGCTTAGACAGGCATTGCTTTCCCTCCATTAATTCACTTTGCCTTGTATCTTGACATTCAAAAGTAAAGAGTCTTCAACCAGTGGAGTGCTACCTGTTTCTTAGAATTGTGCATTATAGGCCACCGGACCAAGAGCCTCATTCAATTGCAAGCCCATAATTACCTCCAAACTGAACTTTGAACAGGCTCATAGTCTGCACACGCAAACCATTAACTCATAAGTAGCACTTCAGGGTGCATGATCATGTGACCTGGTAATAATTAAGCAAGCCGGTAAGTTACTTGTTAGACAGAGCCGATAGTAAATTAGTTTATCATGATGTCAGTAAAACACTGAGGTTACAATTAACCTGCAATTGTAGGCTAAGCATTAATACACGCAAATAAGTAATGTTTGCCGATTGGGTTGCACTCAAGCAAACTTAAAATACATTAAATCGTCTTTTTATGTCCATGTGGGTGGCCTGATAAGCACTTGATTAAGAGGATCAATATAACACAGAAATAAAAGTTGTGAGCTTTAGACTGTTGGGCAATTAATTCTCTAATACCTTTCATTACTTTCCCAGTATTTTAAAGTACAGTAGTGTGTGTTTATTTGCTGCTGCAGTAATACAAACCTTTTGTTTAACCCACTTGCGAGTCCTATCTAGTATTCGTATAATTTTAGATACATTTGCCATTTACGGGCTTGAAGGTAATTTGCAGGCTTGTCAAATTTTTGTCATTTAATATTAATTTTGGGTCTTTACCACTGGTAACATTTACGGACTTGAAAAATCAGTGGAGGGGATAGGACAGAGTTACATTTTTGCCAAGCCTGCAGTGCTTTTGAGCTTGTAACTTGCCCTTGGAATACGAGTTGCTAAATGTAGTCAATTGAATATCAGTAACATTTACAGGCTAAAATATAGGTTCAAGTAATTGTTTGGAATTTTACTCTGCGGTGGTTCTACCAATTGTGCAGGATGTCAGTTTGATTTTTTATATTATTTGTGGAGAAGAAAGCAGATTATGTGAAATCTAAATCTGTTTGCTAGGTTTCTAAACCCTGTCTGAAAGTCAGACATTGCTACTAAATCCTATAGGGAATTTACAGCTCTTTGCCTGCAACATAAAAAAAAAATATTTGAAGATGGAATAAACTATCTTGGCTTGTTGATCATGCTTCTATTCATACAAAATATTTCAATGTCACCTCAGTTTTCCTTAATGATATTGTCATGAATCACCCAATGCCATTCAAAGGTGTGTATGTTTTTCCACTTGAGTTGGGCCTCAAAAAAGGAGTTCCTTGTACTAGCGGTTCTGGGTAAATTAATTTGTTGCTTTACTACATTGTAATATTGAATGCTATGTTGTTGTGGTCTTTGGAGGTGTACACAAAGTGTACACAAATTACTGTTTGCAAAGGCAGATATTGGAGGGGCATGCTGTGGAATTAACACAGTGCTTCAGGTACCCAATGGGAGAGTTCACCACTTTTAGACGTGCTGTGCAAATATGTAATCAAGAACCTTTATCTTTGCCTTCCTACGTGGTGATCTTAGTTTGGGCTTCATTAACTTGTGATATTGTCTTAAGACATTACCATTGCTTTGTAAGTTAGGACTTATGTTTAATGTTACCATTGTATTTTTCCTGTCAATATCCTGGACCCTGTTCAATAAACAGAGTATTTCTTATTTAGGGCATAAGCAAATGGCTATGTTCCTTTTCCTGGATGCTGGGAATTCATGCATTGTCTCTGGCTACTTGATCTGCTGAAAGTCTATAAAGGTCTGTTGTCAGCTGGTGAGGTGAAGAACGGAACCTTGTACACAGACTGAGGTCTAGCTGGCAGTGTCTTTGAAGTGGCTGTCCAACTTACACCTTGCTGTTCAAGTTATTCTAGCATTTTATTTCTTCCAACTTACTACTAACTTTTATAAAGGAAAAAAAGTTATGTTTGTGAGCCCCATTACCTTTAATAGATTGATAGATAGATAGATGGATAGATGGATAGATCAGACATAAGTGGAGAAAGATATAGAGATATACAGAGAAACACACAAAATAATGCCGGATCTACCTTTTTGGAGCCCCTAGGCAGTGAAATGGAGGAGCTCCTGCGAGTGCAGACACAAGGTATGCATGCACCCATTTTAGCCTTTTCTGTGCATTTACATCTCTCTCTTGCTGTGAGAGCAAACAACAGACATTTCCCAATAACAGCCAATTTAACAACAAAGAGCGCCCTGTAACTCAAGTGCTTTAAGTTAGGGGAGTGCAGCAAAAAGTCTGCGGGAGCTTTTTTCTACACTTATTCAAATAATTCACTTCCCCAGATTACAGCAGTCAGCTCAGATCCTTAAATTCTGCTCTGTTGCCTTAACAGATATCCGTGCAGGTAGCTGCCAAACCATAGCTGTACGGATGAGACGGCCCTATGAGCCAATAGGAAATAGGAAGTGCTGGAACAATTGCTTGTAACTAGCTTCAGCAAGGGAAAGGATATATATATATATATATATATATATATATATATATATATAAATTAATTAATTGGTTTTATTTATTAATATATTTTGATATTAAAAAGATGTGACAATTGTATTTATGGGTTTAATAAATAAAGATGTGTTTATTTTGTGTTAAAATAGCACATATTTATAGAAAATGCATTAGAGTGTTTGTTCGTAGGCAACAGGGTTTTGTGATGTGTATTAAACCCTTGAGTACTGAGTTTGCTAATCATTTGTAATTACGCATATGTTGATATCAGATTGTTAAGTGTCAAATAATGTTGAAATACAATCATCTTGTAGGGTTTTTTGTGCTATACTGTCACTTTCAATGCTTCTGGGAAACTCAGCAAAGGTTTTAAAAACATTTGCGAATGGTGTTTAGTACACTTAAATCTTTGTTCTGTTTTACTTCACTGACCTTATTTGTGAGTGATCCCTAAAATCTTATTCGCATAGGGTTTGGGTGTCATAGTGTCAGGGAGTAACTTGTAAAAAAAAAATTCAGTGCAAAACTCAATTACGTTTTTGCCTTGTTTTTCATCTGTGTCGTGAAGTTCACTGGTAGCAGTGACCCGTAGCAATTTGCTCTCAGTGTTTTAGGAAATGGTGATCATCATAGCTAAGTATGGTTTACTCTGCAATTGTGATTGTAGTTGTTTTGTCAGGGATTAGCATAGGCCCCATAGCTACTAATAAACACACCAAGCTATTACTTGTTTTTTAAATGCATTAGATGGTGGGTCATATTACTTACATTTTCCATAGGAGGGCAGCGAGCGCATGTTACAAAAACTGAGTAATTATGAGAATTAAAGGGCCACTGCACAACGAAAACAGAAATTGTTTGAAAATGTGTCATACTAGTTTTTATTTAGATAAAATAAATCATATTGTTTTTTTTATCGGTTTCTGTGATTCTTTATTGGTAATTGTCTAGTACAATTCATTTTAAATGCAAAACAACATTTTTGTAATGTATAAGACATATTCTTTTAAATGCACGGTAGAAAGTTTTGGGCTACTGTGGCCCTTTATGGGGTATTATCCTTGTCCGTCATTTCTAAATATAGAGAGTTATTCTGTAACCATGTCCTGTTAATGATTTTCCATTTACCATGCCCAAAAGATAGGAATGAAATTAGAAATGTGTTTTTATGATTACTGCAATGCATTTACATATGTTGTTCCCTATACTGCTTACATTTTGTTCTCTTCTACAGATTCAATTTTACTGATCTGAAATGTCCTCTTTTTCAGACCTTTTTTATATCAACATATAATGCCAGTTTTAGATTTGCAGATGATGAATTTAAGTTGTTTCAATTCACTACACTGTTTATTACTATGTTACTGTTGCTAAAACAAAAAAATTTGCATGCAAAAAATACCAAAATAAACATTTAAACAGTTACTCTAAAGTTTGCAGAATTTCTTGCATTTGTAAACTGTTTTCTATCAATGTTGACACCCCTGAAAATCCCAGGGAAAATTAGCATATGCAATACATTGTATCTGTTTGGTCTGTGAATTGAGCTGCAGCTTTCCTTTAGATTTATGTAATACCAAGAACAAGGTCTGTGTCCTTTCATTCATTGATTGTTTTACCTACATCCCAGGTGAAACTTCCCCCAGCCCCAGTGATCTCTCCTTGTAACCCAGCCCCCCCCCAGCCCCAGTGATTTACCCCATCACCTGCCCTAGTGATTTACCCCATCACATCGCCCCCCCCCCCCCAGTGAATTGCCCCATTACCTCCCCCAGCCCCAGTGAATTGCCCCTGAGATCTCTCCCAGCCCCACTAAATTGCATGCACTCACTCACACAGAGACATATGCCCTCACACAGAACAAAAAATGTTGCAGGTGCCTTGCAAAAGTATTCACCACCCTTGCCTTTTTACCTATTTTGTTACATTACAGCCTTAAGTTCCATGTTTTGTTAATCTGAATTTTATGTGATGGATCAGAACACAATAGTCTAAGGTGGTGAAGTGAAATTAGAAATATAGATACATAAAACTATTTTTTAGAAATAGAAAACAGAAAATTGGCATGTGTGTATGTATTCAACCCCTTTGTTATGAAGCCAATAACAAGCTCTGGTGCAATCAATTACCTTCAGAAGTCACATCATTAGTGAAATGATGTCCACATTTTAGAAAGGCCCAGAGGCTGCAACACCTAAGCAAGAGGCACCACTTACCAAACACTGCCATGAAGACCAAGGGACTCTCCAAACAAGTAAGGGACAATGTTGTTGAGAAGTACAAGTCAGGGTTAGGTTATAAAAATGTATCCAAATCTTTGCTGAACCCCAGGAGCACCATCAAATTATCATAATCAAATGGAAAGAACATAGCACAAAACCAAACCTGCCAAGAGACGGCCGCCCACCAAAACACACGGACCAGGCAAGGAGGGCATTAATCAGAGAGGCAGCGCAGAGACCTAACGTAACCCTGGAGGAGCTGCAGAGTTCCACCACAGAGACGGGAGTATCTGTACATAGGATGACAATAAGCCGTACGCTCCACAGAGGCTTTATGGCAGAGGGGCCAGAAGAAAGACATTACTTTCAGCCAAAAAAAACAAAATGGCACGTTTTGAGTTTGTGAAAAGGCATGTGGGAGACTCCCAAAATGTATGGAGGAGGTGCTCTGGTCTGATTAGACTAAAATGGAACTTTTCGGCCATCAAAGAAAACACTATGTCTGGTGCAGACCCAAAACATCACATCACCCAAAGAACACCATCCAGTGAAACATGGTGGTGGCAGCATCATACTGTGGGGATGTTTTTCAGCAGCCGGGACTGGGAAACTGATCAGAGTTGAGGAGAAGATGGATGGTGCAGGTACAGGGATATTTTGGAGCAAAACCTGTACCACTCTGTGCGTGATTTGAGGCTAGGACGGAGGTTCACCTTCCAGCAGGACAATGACCCCAAACACACTGCTAAAGCAACACTTGAGTGATTTAAGGGGAAGCATGTAAATGTGTTGGAATGGCCTAGTCAAAGCTCAGACCTCAATCCAATAGAAAATCTGTGGTCAGACTTAAATATTGCTGTTCACAAGCGCAAACCATCCAACTTGAAGGAGCTGGAGCAGTTTTCCAGTGGTAAGATGTGACAAATGGCAAATGTAAAAAAAGTGCTTAAAACTAAATAAGGTTTCTTTGCAACTCAGTGACTTTTACTGATTTCTTTTTGCATCATCAATATCAAACATCTGCTCCGTGGAGCTGTGATTGCCACAAAAAGTGGCTCTACAAAGTATTAACTTTGGGGGGGGGGGGGGGTGAATAGTTATGCACATTGACTTTTTATGTTATTTTGTCCTATTTCTTGTTTGCTTCACAATAAAAAAAAAACATCTTCAAAGTTGTGGGCATGCTCTGTAAATTAAATTATGCAAATCCTCCAACAATCTATGTTAATTCCAGGTTGTGAAGCAACAAAATACGAAAAATGCCAAGGGGGTGAATACTTTTGCAAGGCACTGTAAATGCTCATTCGCCTAAAGACAAATTAAAATAGGAAGAAGAAGCTGAAATGTTTGGTTTCAGTACAATTATAATTTTTTAGAATTTATCAAGGAGAGGGTGTATGTCTAAAGAACAACCATGTAAATGCTCAAGCATTTTTACTTAAATGTTGATTTATGGTCCTTTAAGGACCCAGTGTAGAAGCCACATCTAGCTGGCTGCATACAGCATTGCTGATTGGCTATAAAAGCTGGGCATGCTCACATGGACAGTGTACACTTTTACAAAAAAATTAACCCCCTCAGAAGTTTAGCTCAATCCTGGGGGTGTAAACATCACCTGCAAAAGTATTTTTTTTTTTTTTAATGCAAAGCTAAAAAAACATAGTGCATGCAAATAAATGTAATCATACACTACTAATCCCCCTCTATCATATGCATTCATAACACAGCTCACTTGCATATACCTTTAACTGAGCAGTTCACTTCCAAAATGATACAGATGATTTTTGTATAGTTATTTCTAATGAAAATGTTACAGTAAATAAAACTACATCCTTAGTTATGAATGAAATCCTTCGGTATAAAGTAACCTGCTCTATGTTCCATATGTACTAACAAATATTTTCCTAATTTGCTTGAACTACTTAATATTAATCATTTACAGAGTCATTTACAATGAGTGGAAAAATGCACTTACATCTCATTTATATATTGCTGCAGGAACATTTCTTACATTGTGTCACATAAAATTGTGATCCTAATTGATTAGCTTGATTAGATGGACAGTATAACTCAGGTGACGTTTAGTGGTTATGGGTTACTTGTAGCATTTAATTTAACCAGGCAATTGTGTAGTAAGACTCCTATTTATCAAAAATGGTGCATAATCTGGATGTGACATTATTTTTTTTTGTAGTACCGTGTATAGTGCAACTTTGAGAGACCCCTCCAGCCAAACTGAAGTACATGGTGTATGTTTTCAATACAACACGCCAGTCAGTTAAATATCATATAATTTCTGTTTTACCAAAACTTCCTGTCTTTTTAGAATTTATCTTTAAAAGGTTTCTAGACAATCTGCAATGTTCACATGCTAAATAATATTGTTTGTGTATCATTATTGTACATGCTGAATTAAGTTTTACATCATCATCACTGTACCCAAAAATATACAATTTTCTTTACTTTTTTAGATCACACTAACAACAATTGGATATGGAGACAAAACTCCCCACACATGGCTTGGAAGACTTCTGTCTGCAGGATTTGCCCTCCTTGGAATTTCTTTCTTTGCATTACCTGCAGTGAGTATTAGTATAAATGAAAACTACAAGCACACAACAATTTATTACACTTGTTTCAAACATCTACTTATAATGTAATCTGTTAAGACTGTTTAACAAAAGTGGGTTAAAATATATTATTGTACTAGTCTATCCAGCTTCTTTTACCACTCAAAAAACTCCTCAACATGGCTTAAACTCAAGGAACGTGAATGTTTCCCAAACACTAAATAAGAGACTTGAAATTTTTTTAGCCTTAGAAAGCCTGATATTGGGTACAAAAATTGATATCGGACCTTGTGGGTTAAGACTACGCCACTCAGCTCCAGCAGCAAAACTGCAAATGAGCGCTAGATGGCGCTGTCGCTGTTTTGCAGGCGCTGCCCCAAGGGGAACATAAACAGATTCTTAAGGCACCAAGGTCCCTCTTGGCTCTAGATTGGGTCTGCCGGGGGCTCCTGCCTCTGGATGGGGGCTGCTGAGAGGCTCCAGGCACAAGGTCCCCTTCTGGCTCTGGATGGGGCTGCTGGGGGCTCCAGACAAAAGGTCCCTCCTGGGCTCTGAATGGGGCGACTACTAGGGTGAGGGTCTGCTGGGGGCTCCTGGATCTAGATAGCAGGGGCTGCTCAGGGTGAGGGAATGCTGGATGTGGGTGTGTTCAGTATGAGGATAGGGCTGGGGGGCTCCTGACTCTGGATGTGGGTGTTCGTATGAGGAGTGTTTTACCGGGCGCTGGATTTCCCCTCTCCCGTTACCTTCAAACTGTGACAACGCCATCTAGGGGACACTTGCAGTTTTCATGCTGCCTCTGAGTGGCGTAGTCTTAACCCAAAAGGTCCTTAATATCTCTAAGGATTCTAGAAAAAGATATAAATGTAGTATTGTGCTCCTCTTGTCTGAAAGCTGGTTCAGTTTCCCAAAGGTCAGCATATAAAGCTTTATACTCGGTGGGTGCAGAGTAGCTAGTACGTTTTTGGTGTGTTTTGATTGGTTACTTGCTTTTGGTGATATACTGTAGTTAAACTGCCTTAGCATGGGTTGACTGGTTCACAAAAGTTAAACTTAGGGGCTGAAATGTCATATGATATGAACTTATCATACGCTAAATCTTGAGGCTTATCGTGGATTGCATTTTGTCTGATATGATTGAGCCCTCTGTACATCTGTTTGCTTCGCAGCATCCCAATAACTCCTATAACCACTTCCAAAATGACAATGGCATAAACTAGAAGAAAACAAGTTGATGCAACAGCACTGAAACATAAATCACTCCAAGGTTATGTTATCCTGGGTCTGATGGCTTGAGTTCTTTGAGACCTCTTATCTTATTATATCTGCCCAAAGCATCTGGAAAAATGGACCATGTTTATTTTTATCTGTTCTGTTTAGTTGAAGACAATACACATTACCAAGTGCATTTATCTCATATATTATTGGAGAGTACAGTTGTATTGCACATGGTATTAAAAGCCCCAATTCATACATCTATCAGAGTCATAGCAGCTAATTAGAATTATACAAACACAGACAGAATCCAGACAAATAATAAAACACTCAACTGTTCCCAGTTAGAACTACATTTGCTTTTAATATTGTATTTTTAAAATCGGGATATTGATTTTATTGGAACTTAAATTACAGCAAGTCCCAGTGGTATTACATATGGTAAGAAAAGGTTATTTGTGGGGGAAAAAAACAAGTTAGAACATGTCTCAGACGGAAATCATTGAAATCAGAGGCTAGAAGAACATTGTGAATGTATTGTAAAATAAAAAATGATGTGCTTATTGCTAAATATTAAGGAAATAAAATACTGCCGACAATGCAAAGGTGGCTATCCTACAAAAATAGAGATGTGTCAGGGTACAGCAATGTCTACTAAATGTGCACATATACCCAAAAAATTATTTTGGGGACGTCATGTCTTGTCAGATATCATACACACAGGGTTAGATCATATTAGTTGCACAAACTGAATATTTGACATCTTACAGCAGGTATATACAGTCATTTTACATTACCTCTTAAACATTGTACTGCCTTGCATCAAAATCAAGACATAACAAAATGATTCAGTATTATGTATTTGTGGTTTAATAATCTAGAAAAAATATCTTTAATATCAAAATACCTTTATATATGCCATCTTTTGTTTAGATAAAGGATCCTGGACAAACCAAATCAATTATAGATATGATGAAATTAATAATGAATATGACTCTGTGGTAATACTTGAAGCAAAGGGGATCTTTAGAAGTTTTCAAAGCTTTACTTTTAAAAATATACAGTAGCTATTTGATGACAAATGTCTATGGGCCTAACACATAACCTTCCTCTAGTTACAAATTATAAAAAGTCTATTTTTATATAAGTACATACTATTCTGTTAGAAAGAATGAAGCTAATTTCCTCCTTTCAGATTGTAGGCTGTGATTTGCAGCTTGCATATTAGTCTTTGTCCACCAGAGACTTGCTTTATTAGACTTACATTCACATTTAGATCAATTCCTGACTCATAATGAGGCCACCAGATAGAGTTTAAACTGCATTAATGTGGTCAAGCTTGATTATATGAAGCTCATTAAAACGGAAAAGCCACAGAAGAACATTATAAGTTAGTCTGTGTGTCTGTCACTGACAAAGGGTGATACCAAACTGTAATTTTATATATGTCATGATGACTGACTTGGATGGAGTTTTATATAACCGTCTTCCATAATACATGACCTACTGATTATGTAAACTGACATTTAACCTTAGGCAGTGTTGGATTCCAGAGGGAAAATAGTGTAAACAAAAAAAATTATACTTTTTGATAAATACAGTTGTATTAACAGATAGTCAGTATAGATTATCAATATATACCCTGGTGAAGACAACATAATAATATTCAAGCTTCTTTGGCTTTTATTCAACAGCATAGCTGGAGTATAACAATATGGTCACTACTCTGAATATACAATAAATATACATGGTCATTTTCAACACTTGCAAGATTTTAAAGACTTTGAAGAAACTACAAAAGTACAAGTGCTGTACAGTATTACAATACACACAAGAACCAGGTAAATAGTGACACCTGCTGGATAAAAAGGAACCCAAAAAGTCTAATTCAATAATATTCTCCCTGTAGTTTACACCCCACCTACAATGGATACAGGCCTCTGAAACTCTGTGTAAATTAATATTTTAATCTTTTAATCTTGACCCATAATAGATTTACACATACACCTGAGCAAAGTTCTGTGTTTTACACAGTTGGCACAAAAAATGTTAATGCTTTCTTTCCTTACACACAAAATCAAGATTCAATGTGGGTGCATCTTTCAGCAGTCTGGAGTATTTATTGGGCTACCATATGAATGCATATTACAATTTGTCATCCTGTGAACATGCATCAATAAACCAAAACTAATCTGATCCCTAAATAAATATGTTTACAATAAGCACTCAGACAGGACTGTGTCTTCCCCTTTATAAATGCACACACTTGGCAATGTGCTTTCTGGGAGAGTGAATACTACTCCCTCACCAAAGTCATGTATTTGTTCTGTGTCTCCACAGTCTGGTTTAAAAAGGCTTTAATTTACTCCATTCTTTGTTAGTCCTCTGAGCGACCAGCATTCATATTGCTATTTCCAGAAGATAGTCATACTGGTCTGCCACACAGAAGTGTTTCTTGGAATCTCAGAAATCCATCCCAATGATTCTCAGCCAGTGTGTGGAGATAGGCTGCAGCACCCAAGTTGAATCTATTAGTATTATGGCTGACAGTGATGGGTGAAATGGCCAGTGAACATTAATGTTTTGACAAAGCAATTTTATTAGCCAAATTATACTCTAAAGCACGGGTGTCAAACACAAGGCCCGTGGGCCGAATCCGTCCCGCCAGACCTCGTCATGTGGCCCGTGTAGCCGACGCCGGCCGCCAGCCTTCAACTTTTATTCTCGCTTTTTTTTTTGACACAAGAAAGCTGCCTCTTCAGCGCATGCGCGGCAGCCTACAAGCCAGAGAACGTCTGCCCTCTAGCGGCGCCGGCCGTTCTACACAGGAAACCTCCACTTTACATGCATTCAGGAAACCTCCACTTGTTTTTATATTGAGCGCATGCCATCCTGTGATGTGACAGATCCAACGGCTGCCTGAACCCTTCTCTCCTGTACTGTAAGTACATATGATGTATGTGGGGGGAGGGGGGGTCTGCTTATTATTCTGCTTAAAAGTCTGAGCGGTAAACTTTGGATATACTGACCACTTCCGTGTCACTTTACAGTGGTATAGGGACCATAAACTACAATCAAATAACCCAAATATGTCCAAGAAAAGAAAAGTTGATGCAGAGGGAAGGCAATTTCAGGAGAGATGGGAAAGTGAATACATGTTTGTGATTAATGGAGACAAGCCGGTATGTCTTATTTGCTATGAGGCAGTGGAAGTGATGAAGGAATACAATTTACGCCGGCACTTTGAGACCAAACATGGAGCCAAATTTGCTAACCTTAGCCACCAGGAAAAGCAACAAAAGGTCCAAGAATTAAAAGGTAGCCTGCATTCTCAACGGAATATTTTTGCCAAAATGACAGCAAAAAATGATGCAGCAGTGAAAGCCAGCTATCTTGTGGCTGAAGAAATTGCGCGAGATTCAAAGTGCTTTTCAGAAGGTGCATTTGTAAAGCAGTGTATGCTGAAGGTATGTAAACAGGTGTGCCCTGAGCAGAGACAGCCTTTATCAATGTCAGCTTGTCAAGAAACACCATCACAGACCGAGTCAGGGACCTAGCCTGTAATCTTAAAACAAAGTTGGCTGAAGAGGCATGCAGTTATCTGGCATTTTCATTAGCTGTCGATGAAAGCACTGACAATACTGATACAGCTCATCTAGCTATTTTTGTAAGAGGTGTGAAGGAAGACTTGTCTGTCAGTGAGGAGCTCTTGGATGTGGTCACCATGTATGGGACAACAACTGGGAGGGACATCTTCAATGCAGTGGAGGAATCAGTAAATAAAATAAAATTACCTTGGGAAAAGTTGGTGGGACTTACAACTGATGGCGCTCCAGCAATGTGTGGAGAGAGAAATGGCTTGGTTGGACTGTTAAAAGAGAAAATGAAAAAAAGTAATTGCCACACGCCGCTGATAACTTATCACTGCATTATCCACCAAGAAGCTCTGTGTGGCAAGGTTCTGCAACTGGATAACATAATGTCCACAGTCACGAAAACAGTGAATTTTCTGTGTGCACAGGGTCTGAATCATCGTCAGTTCCAACAATTTTTGAAGGAGGTGGGCATGGAACATACAGATGTGCCATACCATACAGAAGTAAGGTGGCTGAGTAGGAGCACCGTTCTCAAGAGATTTTTTGAGCTTTTCTGCCATGTTGTGTGACATAACAGAGCATCTCGCCCAACTGAATCTGAGGCTGCAGGGCCACAAACAAGTCATAACCTCAATGTATGAGGCAATACCAGCTTTCCAGGAGAAACTGCGCCTATGGAAGTCACAGCTTGAAAAAGACAGTCTTGCCCACTTTCCTATCTGCCAGAGCATCTCAACCTCGTTCCCAGGTACTTTTTCATGTGCTCGATTGGGTACCAAAGTGAATCGGCTGATTGATGAATTCAATCGACACTTTTCTGACTTTAAAGAACAAAACTTAACCTTTACCAGCTTTGCCAATCCCTTCAACATCGATGTTGACACATCACCTTCAAATGGAATTAATAGAACTTCAGTGCAACAGCAGCCTGAAAGCGAAGTTCCAGGATGCGACAGTCGACGACTGACCTCACGAAAATGATGTCAGCCATCTAGTCAGAAAAGTAAAAAAAAAGTTAATGCCTTGTGTAATAAACAGTGTTTGGCAATATTTGTATGTTTAAAAAAAAAATTACTGTCTGTTACCAAAAATCATTTTTCAATAAATTATACAATAATTGTACATTTGAATATCTACTTGCCATTATTCTGACTATGTTTCTGCTTTCAGAGCTAGTTATTACTTACATTATTACAAAAAACAGTAATAATTGAATGCAGTGACAATAATGTATGATAATAAAGAGTGGACACATAGTCCTACAGATACAACCGGCCCTTTGAGGGTGACCAAACTGCTGATGCGGCCCCCGATGAATTTGAGTTTGACACCCCTGCTCTATAGCTTTAATAGGACATGGAATACAACTAGTTTTTTTCAAGCATTTATAAGAACAAGTGATAAATATTATAAAAGTAAAAAGTAAAACCTGTTTAAACTTGCTTGAAAGTAACAGGAAATGCAGAGCGCATATATTAGTACGGAGATCGTATTAGCCGCCAGAGAGCAGTTACATGTCTGAGTAAGATTTAGTGCTCTGACACCTTTATTTGAAAGAACGGAAACAAACTGTGACACATTATCACAATACCTTCTTTCTGATGCAACAAAGAAGATAATCTTTCCATGTCTCTTCAATTTACTTTTTTGTTTATTACAAATAGTATTAGTTTGATAATTTGTATAGTTTAGTTCATACAACTATTGTTATGGGCCACCATAGGATAGCCACTTCAAAAGATTAGTTAGGGGGGCCTGAGAAAGCAAACTGAGTGGGAACACTAGTAGAGGTTAGTATCCTTTTTTGCTGGGTTTACAATAATCTGTAAATACTTTGCTACAATTTAGAAAGAGCATCTTTATAATGATGCAAACTACTGACTGTAACAGCCATCTTACGCCACTGTAAGTTCCACAAGTATTATATGTATAGCCCAGTATAAGCCCTGCTCTCCCAGCCTGTCAACATATACTACTCAATAGCACAATGTTCAACATTTTTCTTGTCAACCTAAATACACATTGAAATTGCAATCACTTTGCTTCATTAATGACTTGTAATAATTAAGGGGTGGGCTTACTAAACCTCTTCTCACATTAAATGATGTGAGGATGGCTGTGGTCTCAAGTTTTCCCCCATAGAACGTGTTTTGGACCTTGTGAACTTTCTCACCGCCACTGAGCTCCTGGTGCAAAACTGCAAGGGGCCGACAGATTAGTAAGGTGAATAACTGCAGTTACCTTTATAACAATGATATAGAAGCAGAAATAGTGTTATAGGAGATCTTAATGGGGGACCTTACTAATAGTTTAATGGGATAGTGGGGGACCTGGGGGGCTTACTAATAGTTTAATGGGATGGTTTGTCCTAAAGAGCTTGCAATCTGATACTATAATTGTAAGCTCTGATACTATACACCCCCACACCCCACGGCCAGCCAAACCCTCCTCCCTCAGCTCCACCATTATGATCTCCTACACCCCAAGGGCCACCCCTCCCCCCACCCAGGTCCTGCACATGAACTTACAATGTAGTAGTGTAATGAGAGACCTACGTCCATGAAGCTTAATATTTAGTTGCATAATAGGATTCTCTCCCCCAATAAGTTTACAATGTAGTTAAATAAATGACAATTGCAAGCTCTTGAAGTTGATGAGATTGCAGAAGCTGTGTTTGTGCAGTCACAGCAAAGCAGGTAAGATACCTGAGGGTGACTGTGAAGCAATGGATACCTGTGGGGGGCTTTAGAGGCTAGGGGCATCAAGAAGAGCTTGGGTTAGGTGAAGGGGTCTGTGGAATATGGTATATGGGAAGGGGCGTTCAGGTGTTGATGAGACATGAAGAAATCAGCAGGGCAGGAAATGTAACTGTGGTCAAGAGAGCAGCATGTACTTTATTGGTTGTGCAGGGCAGTAATATAGAAGCATAAAGAGTGTTATAGGAGACCATAATGGGGGACCTGGGGGTGGCCCTTGCGGTGTAGGAGATCATAATGGTGGAGCTGGGGGAGGAGGGTTTGGCTGGCTGTGGGGTGTGGGGGTGTATAGTATCAGAGGTTACAGTTATAGTATCAGATTGTTAGCTCTTTAGGACAAACTATCCCATTAAACTATTAGTAAGTCCCCCAGGTCCCCCACTATCCCATTAAACTATTAGTAAGGTCCCACATTATGATCTCCTAGAACACTCTTTCTGCTTCTAAAACATTGTTATAAAGGTAACTGCAGTTATCCACCTTAAGTGCACACAGACTTGCAACAGCGTCATCTGTCGGCCCCTTGGAGTTTTGCACCAGGAACTCAGTGGCGGTGAGAAAGTCCACAAGGTCCCTTGTTTTTTTGCATTGTTCAGTCATTTCCGACTCTGTGACCTCACCGTAACATACCACAACATCTTTATGTCCATTGCCATGCTGATGCACTTGGTATTCATGGCACAGATACTGGAGTTGTTTGCCAGTTCCTTCTCCAGTGGGACACAGCATACAGCTCCTGGTATTCCTAGGTGGTCTCCCATCCAAGTACTGACCAGGCCCAACCCTGCTCAGCTTCAGTGACCTCTTGGTTCCCTGACTAGAATCAAACCCAGGTCACATTGATGAAAGCACCGAATCCTAACCACTGGGCTACCAGGGAACCCTGTCCATAGAACATAGTACACAGTAAATCATGTGATGTCTGTGTAATGCACTTGAGAAGCTTAATAAATACCCCCAATATTACATGTATACTTATGAATAGGCATCTTGTTAATTCATATGTTCCTATGTACATGAAGCTTGCTTGCACAAAATGTATATGTATGTGCATGTTATTGCTGGAATAATATGTGATTTTAAATTTGTTTATAAATTAAATTACAGGGCATTCTTGGTTCAGGATTTGCTTTAAAAGTTCAGGAACAACATCGTCAGAAACATTTTGAGAAAAGAAGAAATCCTGCAGCTAGTTTAATTCAGGTAAGAATTGAAAAATGTAATATAATGTATTTTGTTTCATGAAGTATTTATTGAAAAACATAAACATCCCAAATGTATTTGATTTAATCCAATGCACCTATTTCACCACTGCATCAATACATGGGCTTGTAAAAAAAAAAAAAATGAAAATAAGCTACAGTAAATAAAAAGGTTAATCAATTGGTTCATTGCAGGTCATGATACTTTTTGTTATCCCAACATAAACAATGCTTCTTCCAGTTAGATTGGATAGTTTTTCAATGACACACACAACTGAGATTGAATTTAGGCATTTTATTCAATTCCCAACAGAGAAGATGACTGCGCAAAGTAATAAAACACATTATTAAATAATGAAAAATCCTCTTTCTTGTGAATTGCTTTCAGTTAACCTACTGGAGGAAAAATACATTTCAGAAAGCTTCTTATCTAATAAAATCTTATACATTGTTTCCAATGGAAACTAATGACAGTCACTGCACAGAAGACTGATGTTTGACAATTACAAATAATGTTGCACTAACAGACATAAAAGAAATAATACGCAATAAAATGTAAATGCATATATTAGTTATAATATAAACAAGATAAAACTGACGACAAGTTTAATAAATGAACCGTATACATACTGTATAAAGGTTATTATCTGGAAATGGTTCCTTATCTCTATAAGTATGAAACCCATATACCATTAAATAAAACATATATTTATATATTTGATAAATGTAAATGGTGAGCCCAACATCCCAAACTATTTCTGATTACAAACCAAAAGGGACTAGTTAGACCACCATGTTGTCCTATAGATTGTAAGACTGCAAGTTTTCAGTCTTGCCATGTGCTTTAGCTCAAAGACAGTGCCCTCCATTAATTGTGTTAATATTGATTTCATCTGAACTTACCCCTGTATAGCACTACAGAATATGTTGGTGCGGAAATAAATAATGTTGTCATACAACACATTTTTTACATTTGATTTTTACATTTCCCCCTGATCTTTTTAATATGTTGATTAATTGTTAATTAACAGGGGAAGGCAAACAGAAAAAACAGCAGATAGCCCCACAATGTCCACAGTTTTTTCCCCAAGATCTGCATGCTTACTAATTAATACAACTCTGATCAACTGGATATGTACTTACAAGAGTCATCTTGTCTAAAGAAAGCTTCAAATGATCAATGTTAACTTAATGTTGAGTTAGTTTTTCCTTTATAATTCAAATGAAAATCATCCAAAATTTCTTGATTTTTAAAAAAAATGTTGGGAAACTTTAATTTTCATGGCAGCAGAAAAATAAATTACAAATATTTGGATCACTGTTGTTGTCAATGGTTGGTGATGTTTTAAACTCACAAACTTTGAGACATAATCTTATTGATGCATCTAGCCTTTACTTTGTGAATATGAAAATGAATCCATATATTCAAGGTCTACACACAGGGCCTCATTCAATTGCGATTTGGCCAATTGAATAGGGCTCTATATAAGCACAGAGCATATTTTTTTTACAGAAGTTTTTAGTTAGTGAACTTCTATCCAAAAGCAAGGTCTTCACTAACTAAAAACTTCTGTAAAAAAAAGATGTTCTGTGCTTATTTAGAGCCCTATTCAATTGGCCAAATCGCAATTGAATGAGGCCCCTATTGTTTTCATTGCCAACAGTATAACATACTTTTGATATGTGCATTAAAAGATTCAACAAATTCTAACAAAATATACACTCCCAAAAAAGAATCAAACACATAGGTCCTAAAGGACATATAACTGCCTTAAATAAAACTGTAATTGAACTGGTTAGCAAAAATAAAAGATGTGAGTTTTCAAACATCAATCAGAAGGTGGAAACATTTTGAGAAAGCTTTTGCAAACCAGGAAACTGGACTATTATGTCTTACCAGCCTCACTGACTTCTCAATGATAGGCAATTCTTATTTGTGCCACTGTGGACTAATGCATCGTTTGTAACTAACAAATGATAGATGTCATGCTCTATAACCCAAGTGCTTTTCTTTCAAATTAAATTTAAAAAAAATCCTAAAATTGTTAGCTTATTCTGCTATTTTTTCTTATACTATGTACTCAGAATTTTATAATTTTACATATACTTTGGTTTAAAATTGTTTTCAGTATTATTTGTACTGAAAGTGGCATATAAGATTCAAAAAGCTTCTTTTAAAATATTGTATCTTTTACATCTGGTGTTTTTATGAAATGTTGCATCCATTTCTCTAAATCTTAAGAGTTTTAGATTCTTTATTGAAAAATTAGAATGCCACAAGAACATTCTTCGTCAGCTTTCTCCCAGTGGTCTGAAAAATTTGTAAGAAAGAGAAGTAGTCTGTGAGGAATTGTGAAGGATAACTATAAATCCATGTCCAATGCCTATGAAATGTAAACCTTGTCAGACAATTGCTACATGAAACTACCATCTTACAGAAGTTTAATATATGTGTAAAAGCACTTGTCTATTATTGCCCTTTTTGTTAATCTTCTCTAATAGTGATCTTTAATATAAAATAAGCTTAAGTTTACTTGGAACCTGCCATTTAATCAAAGTAGGTACTATATTTTCAGATTGCTACTTCCTAGGAATTTCTAAATACATTATACATGTCCAACAAGCTCTCAAACAGTAGGACGCTACTTTGATCCAAACAATACCCTAAAATATTTATTTGTGTTCTAACCCACATTTTAAAGCAGCATGTAATCGGGTGGATAAACTTCTCTTGTTTTTATGCATTGGGTTATATTCTATCTCCAATATTCTAAAACATACTGTTCTCCTTCTATTTTTTTCTGCACATCTTGAATGTCAGGTTATAAATCTACCCGAAGCAGAAGATCCCACCCAAGCTCATTTCATGCTGCACTTTTTATTAACCTTTCATTGGAGTTATAATGTTTTCAATAATTCTCGCAAAGATGCTGTTAACCATGAATCTCAGGAGAGAAACTTTTAGGTGGAATAACCAGTTCCACATATGACAGGGCATAAGGCAAGCGTGTTCTCCAGAGTATAATGTTCATAAATCGAATTATTTTTATTTAACAAAACTCTCCTTGAATATGGAGATTTTAGCAGTGATCCTGATTTTCCTATCGGACGAAAGTCTTAGTGGAGGTCTGCAGTATGTCTTCACACCTACTAATACTTCACATTGATTTTTGATCTAAACTTTTTTCAACACTTTTCCCAATTCTTTTCCATAACCTTTCAAAGATCTGGTGCACTTTTTATTATTTAAACTCACAGCCTGAATAAATGCAAAGTAAAGAGTGCACTAAGTCATTCATTTATTACACTAAATATATAAAATAATGAGCTATTATATTAAATTATTTGCTATCATGAAAGACACTACAAACAATTTTGTATATTCCTAAGAAAACAAAAAGTACCATGAATCAATGAATTTGTAGCATTGGAAGACACAGACTATTTGCTTAGATCTAGAGATCAAGTCATCAACTGAAAAACATAAAAATCAATGTAGGGAATATTAAAAGAAACTAAAATGATAGCTCTAATTATTGGTGAAAATTTGATTTAACGAATAGCAAAGAATGTTCAAGTTTGCATAAAAAATATATTAATTTGCAAACATGTTTGCATGAAATATTGCAAAACTACTAATTTCAAGTTTTGACTAGATCAGGTATGAGTTTGCACTAAAACAAGTGATGACTAGGTCCCTTACTAAGACGGTGCTGCAATTTAGTATATCAAAACTCATAATGGTTTAATAAACGTGTGTATTATACTGCCTGTGACCAGTTTATAGAGTATGACCCTTAATATTATTTTTGTCATAAATCAGCTCCAAATCTTATGTTTTACTGAATATTTATGTCAAGAATGCATTGAGACTGTAATATATTGGTAAGACAGTGAAGCTACACTCATATTATCCTCAATATTAATTCTAAAAGTTGTTACAAAGCTTGTAAGAAAAATGTCCATATGTTTGTTGTGATTATATGCTTTCTATTACTTTTACTATTTCCTAAACTTTTCATTAATTTCCCCACATCATTCTATTTCCTCTTTGGATGGCGCTCTCCCTGTGATTTCATATATACTTTTTTTAATAATATAAATTTCTTTGTCTAGGTTCTACAATGAAAAGTGAAAAATAATGCCAAAGAATTAACCAAAATGTCCTTTGAATTGTATTTACCCCTTATAATGTATCTAGTAACCATATACAGTATTTGGGCAAATAAACCTCTTTAATGATTATACCATTTTGAAATACTAGATGTCATATTGGAAAATGTATCATTTTGACTTGGATATACCTGTAGTTTTACATTACATAATATTCTGATTAATAATTGTTAGCTTTGCATTCTATTCATTTCCCTGAAATCACCAGAATATCTTTACTTTCCTGTCTTTTTCTACTTGCTCATAAGATTAATCTTTCCCTCATATATATTTATCATAACCCATCTCTTCCATAATTTATTTATTGGGTATAGTCATTATGAATGCCACCTGAATATATGTATGAGGCTCAATGGTTTATTTTTCCATATGCCTTTCTACGGCTAAAGTTTTTGTTAAGTGAAGACACGTAAGGTCTATAGAATAAAGATGATCATGATTTCAGTTAAAGGATGCCTTCTACAGCAAGATATCATGAGCCTCAAAAAGGCATTTGCAGATTATAAATGGACAACATTTTTTTTATTTCTATGCTACAAAGCAATAACTGAGTAACTAATACACAAGTCCGATATATTTAGTTTTAATACAGGTATTTTATTTTCTGAATGATGTAAAAATATATCATCAATTCATCTATTACAGCATCTACTGAATAGAGAATATATCTGTGTATTACACATCCGAAAATAACTAATTTATGGTTACTCATGTGGGAGTAGCATAAAAGGCCTTTAAACAAATATTTTAAACAACTATCCACATACATAATTATATATTATGACAACTCAAGAGGATTCTGGTATTCCTGAATATAATAGGCAACATTTATGAATGTATCTATAATAGACAGTCTGAAAAGTCCAACTTAATTGTATAATGGTGTCAGCATTTACTGTTAGCCAGTAAAGCCTTGCTGACCTGTACTGTATATATTAAATATTATTTTTTTTGTTATATAAAGCAAAATGGAAACATGTAGTAAGCAAAATACATTAATTGTCAAAGGCATAGTGATAAACCATACATTTTCAGTTCTTTATACAGACCATAATCTATAACCTCCACTGTCCCGAATAATGCTGCCTTCTTTTTTGACTCTGTAATATCCAGTATTGTGCATTGCTGTTGGTGTTTGGTCATTTGAAATACAACATGGATCAGTTTTTTTACTCTTACAATATACAGTGGATATAAAAAGTCTACACACCCCTGTTAAAATTTCAGGTTTCTGTGCTGTAAAAAAATGAGACAAAGATAAATCATTTCAGAACTTTTTCCACCTTTAATGTGACCTCTAAACTGTACAACTCAATTGAAAAACAAACTCAAATCTTTTAGGTGGAGGGAAGAAAAAAAAAAGAAAAATAATGTGGTTGCATAAGTCTGCACACCCTCTTATAACTGGGGATGTAGCTGTGTTCAGAATTAAGCAATCACATTCCAAATCTTGTTAAATAGGAGTCAGCATACACCTGCCATCATTTAAAGTGCCTCTGTTTAACCGCCAAATAAAGTTCAGCTGCTCTAATTGGTCTTTCCTGAATTTTCTTAATAGCATCCCACAGCAAAAGCCATGGTCCACAGAGATCTTCCAAAGCATAAGAGGGATCTCATTGATAAAAGGTATCAGTCAGGAGAAGAGTACAAAAATGTTTCCAAGGCATTAGATATACCATGGAACACAGTGAAGACAGTCATCATCAAGTGGAGAAAATATAGCACAACAGTGACATTACCAAGAACTGGAGCTCCCTCCAAAATTGATGAAAAGACGAGAAGAAAACTGGTCTGGGAGGCTACCAAGAGGCCTACAGCAACATTAAAGGAGCTGCAGGAATATCTGGCAAGTACTGGCTGTGTGGTACATGTGACAACAATCTCCCGTATTCTTCCTATGTCTGGGCTATTAGGTTTGAGTGACAAGATGAAAGCCTTTTCTTACGAAGAAAAACATCCAAGCCAGGCTACATTTTGCAAAAACACATCTGAAGTCTCCCAAAACCATGTGGGAAAAGGTGTTATGGTCTGATGAAACGAAGGTTGAACTTTTTGGCCATAATTCCAAAAGATATGTTTGGCGCAAAAACAACACTGCACAACACCAAAAGAACACCATACCCACAGTGAAGCATGGTGGTGGCAGCATCATGCTTTGGGGCTGTTTTTCTTCAGCTAGAACTGGGGATTTAGTTAAGATAGAGGGAATTATGAACGGTTCCACATACCAGTCAATATTGGCACAAAACCTTCAGGCTTCTGCTAGAAAGCTGAACATTAAGAGGAACTTCATCTTTCAGCATGACAACGACCCAGAGCATACATCCACATCAACAAAAGAAATGGCTTCACCAGAAGAAGATTAAAGTTTTGGAATGGCCCAGCCAGAGCCCAGACCTGAATCCGATTAAAAATCTGTGGGGTGATCTGAAGAGGGCTGTGCACAGGAGATGCCCTCGCAATCTGACAAATTGTGGAGTGTTTTTGCAAAGAAGAGTGGGCAAATCTTGTCAAGTCAAAATGTGCCATGCTGATAGACTCATACCCAAAAAGACTGAGTGCTGTAATAAAATCACAAGGGGCTTCAACAAAGTATTAGTTTAAGGGTGTGCATACTTATGCAACCATATTATTTATTTTTTATATTTTTTCTTCCCTCTACCTAAAAGATTTCAGTTTGTTTTTCAATTGAGTTGTACAGTTTATAGGTCACATTAAAGGTGAAAAACGTTCTGAAATGATTTATCTTTGTCTCATTTTTTTACAGCACAGAAACCTGAGATTTTAACAAGGGTGTGTAGACTTTTTATATCCACTGTATCTAACAATTGTTGTGTTTATTGATGCACATCCCAAAACAATGAACACTTTTCAAAATGGGGCACATTAGTTCAAATGACACTAAGTACCCTTGTTCAATACCTATTTTAAACAATTCTATTGTTCATGCTACAGAACAATACAACAGTAACCATCTTTATGTATCATTTCAGTTATGAGACCTACAGTGTTTTGATATATAACTCTTTATCTTTTGCAATAATACTGACTATTTAGTTGTTTAATTCAACTTTAGTTTACAGTGTAATTCCCTAACTTAACTAACCTTAACATGGGCTGCAATAGCAATTATCCACATAGAAAATACCCATTGTAGCCTTTAGAGAAATACTTTGAAGCTCCTGTGAAGCTTGGTGAATCTTTGAGTACGTGAAACATACATTATAAACATTAAATTCTCACAGTTTTTAAAGCTACTAATTGCTGAATAATGCATTAATTAATTTGCTCTTGCAGAGGTTAGAAATTCAAGGCTTTGCATCGTAAAAACTCTGATACATGATAATAAATCTAATTTATCTTAATAAACACAACCCAACATCAGCAAAAAATGTTTCAAGCAGTTGAATATGTTGCGAATTCCTTTATAATGTGTAAAACAGTACATTCATTTTGTTTCTGTTTGTGACACTGTGCGTTGAAAAGTATAGTTTATCGGTCTTAACTGTATGACTCTAAACTATTTTTTAACTCTTGCTCCCATCCCATTGCATCATAACTATATATATGCATGATATGCATGGTCAATTAATGCAATAACTTCCTTAAATATAAAAGCTAATATTTAAATGTTTCATTAAAGAAAAGTAAAAAGCCAAGCATATTGTTTGAATATACTCTAATCTGAGTACAGTATATGTCATAAGCACATTTTTCTATTTAAATATACAGTCAGGTCCATAAATATTGGGACATCGACACAATTCTGATCTTTTTGGCTCTATACACCACCACAATGGATTTGAAATGAAATGAACAAGATGTGCTTTAACTGCAGACTTTCAGCTTTAATTTGAGGGTATTTACATCCAAATCAGGTGAACGGTGTAGGAATTACAGTTTGTATATGTGCCTCTGGGACAGATTAACAGTCATAAATCAAACTTTCACTTTTTATTACTTGGTTGCAAGTCCTTTGCAGTCAATTACAGCCTGAAGTCTGGAACGCATAGACATCACCAGACGCTGGGTTTCATCCCTGGTGATGCTCTGCCAGACCTCTATTGCAACTGTCTTCAGTTCCTGCTTGTTCTTGGGGCATTTTGCCGTCAGTTTTGCCTTCAGCAAGTGAAATGCATGCTCAATCGGATTCAGATCAGGTGATTGACTTGGCCATTGCATAACATTCCACTTCTTTCCCTTAAAAAACTCTTTGGTTGCTTTTGCAGGATGCTTCGGGTCATTGTCCATCTGCACTGTGAAGCGCCGTCCAATGAGTTCTGAAGCATTTGGCTGAATATGAGCAGATAATATTGCCCGAAACACTTCAGAATTCATCCTGCTGCTTTTGTCAGCAGTCACATCATCAATAAATACAAGAGAACCCGTTCCATTGGCAGCCATACATGCCCACGCCATGACACTACCACCACCATGCTTCACTGATGAGGTGGTATGCTTTGGATCATGAGCAGTTCCTTTCCTTTCTCCATATATCTTCTCTTCCCATCACTCTGGTACAAGTTGATCTTAGTCTCATTTGTCCATAGGATGTTGTTCCAGAACTGTGAAGGCTTTTTTAGATGTTTGGCAAACTCTAATCTAGCCTTCCTGTTTTTGAGGCTCACCAATGGTTTACATCTTGTGGTGAACCCTCTGTATTCACTCTGGTGAAGTCTTCTCTTGATTGTTGACTTTGACACACATACACCTACCTCCTGGAGAGTGTTCTTGATCTGGCCAACTGTTGTGAAGGGTGTTTTCTTCACCAGGGAAAGAATTCTTCGGTCATCCACCACAGTTATTTTCCGTGGTCTTCCGGGTCTTTTGGTGTTGCTGAGCTCACCGGTGCGTTCTTTCTTTTTAAGGATGTTCCAAACAGTTGATTTGGCCACACCTAATGTTTTTGCTATCTCTCTGATGGGTTTGTTTTGTTTTTTCAGCCTAATGATGGCTGGCTTCACTGATAGTGACAGCTCTTTGGATCTCATATTGAGAGTTAACAGCAACAAATGCAAATAGCACACTTGAAATGAACTCTGGTCCTTTTATCTGCTCTTTGTAAATGGGATAATGAGGGAATAACACACACCTGGCCATGGAACAGCTGAGCAGCCAATTGTCCCATTACTTTTGGTCCCTTAAAAAATGGGAGGCACATATACAAACTGTTGTAATTCCTACACCGTTCACCTGATTTGGATGTAAATACCCTCAAATTAAAGCTGAACTTCTGCAGTTAAAGCACATCTTGTTTGTTTCATTTCAAATCCATTGTGGTGGTGTATAGAGCCAAAAAGATTAGAATTGTGTCAATGTCCCAATATTTATGGACCTGACTGTACATTGTGAAAGCATTGGAAAATTATTTATGAGACTTTAACAGAGCCTATTTGCTAATACAATAGATGATAGAACTTGCATAAAATACCCATATTAAGGCTAGACCAACTGAATATATAATCCCTTCATAGAAACATACATTAATTAATAGTATTGTAGAGATATTTCACAGACTCATTTTATGAGAATTATCTTAAAGTCTGTTAGTCTATTAAATGATATTACATTGGCCTACTCTCTACCACAAATATACTTTAGTTAATGCTTGAATTAAGCATTTTCATCTTTCATTGAACACATTAAGAAAATCTAACAGGCAATGCACGTGGTATGAGAGAAGTATTAATATTCCTTAACCAATTTGGTTCTTCCCTTATTTCATGTTTTGTTGGTTCCCTTGTGCTTTTTATTTTCTCCTCATACCAGGCTACGTGGCGGTTTTATTCTACTGATTCCAGTCGAACATACCTGACAGCCACCTGGCGATATTATGAAAGTATTCTTCCACCTCTCAGGCATGTATCAATGCTATGAATGATGAATAAAGCCATGACTTGTACTGGTTTACTAATCTGCTTTTCAATTTTTGTTTTATTCCCTGCTCCCCTTCTGCCTTGTTTTTCTTTTTTTTATCATATATCCTGCACGTAGTGTGTATGGCGTAGTTATGCGGCTGATGAGAAATCGGTTTCCATTGCTACCTGGAAGCCTCATTTGAAGGCCTTGCATACCTGCAGCCCTACAAAGTAGGTACAAAATGGCAGCTGGTGTTGTTCTTGATGTCTGTTCAAGCTCTAGAACATTAGTATTTATGTTGGTTTGTCTCCTTATTCTTTTCTATCTCACCATTCCCTTAATTAAAAATCTGAGCTAACAAATTACACTAATTGTCTCCAGGCTCCAAATTAATATTCACAGGGTGCATATATATTACTACACAAATCTACCCAGTTGTTATTTTCACAATGAGTAGTGAACTAAAGTTTTCATTATCAATGAGCAATCTATTGTAAACAATGATAATTGTAGAAATTCTGGGGTGTGATTTGTTAACATAGGCATTTTATATGATAAGTATGATAATTATAGACTATTAAATATTGTTGCTAGGCAATTGCATTGTTTAATGTTTTTTTGTGTGACTAGATATATTCAGGGCTGGATTAACCATTAAGCAAAATAAGCACATGCTTAGAGCATCAAGGGAAGGGCGGCACCACATTGCCAGATTTACCATGCATCATATGGTGCAAAAACTCCAACTGGTGCAGCTGAACCATGCTCCACAAAGAGGGACTCTCACAATATATATATATATATATATATATATATATATATATATATATATAAAATCTGAAAATAATAGTAAAATAGTAATAACAGAGGTTAATGATATACATTGGCACATTTTAATATTGTTTATATTTTTTATTAAATATAATTGAAGGCGCCAAGATATTTTAAGTGCTTAGGGCCTCTAAAGGTCTTAATCTGGCCCTGGATATATTAACTAAAATGGAGGGCCATAAAAATGTTGAGAGATGATGACATTTTTATGTTGCATAGTATGTTCATATGTGTGGAATACCTTAATAACATTATTCATACCAAATTTTGCATTAATATTAATTTATAATTTACAGTTATAAGGCATGTCTGATTTATGTAAAAAGTAATAGTTGCTTCCCTGTGCAGATGAAGGTAATAAAGCCTCCTACATTTATTTGGCAACTATATATAAAAGTAAAACTTAACATAGAATCAAATGGATTTAATGATTTAGAGTAAGAAAATATTTTTTTAATTACATGAAATATTTCCTACATTTAATCTTAAATGCTATTTTTCTAAATTGATGACTAACTGTAAATGTAACTACCTTTTAAAACAATATTTATTATGTCACTGAATGGCATGAACTTTATCATATCTGCTGATGGTGTAAAAATCGTGTTTATTAGTGAAAAGTGTAAAGGGATACTATAAAAATAATTTAAACTTGTGGCATAGGATTTAAGAGTGAAAATTAATTGCGGGCTAATTTGCATGCCTCCACCCTGTTTCCCACAGTGCAGTGCAATAACTGTATTTCTGTAGTTCTGAGCAGGGTATATGTTTTTCTTTAACTAAGACATACAAATGGGAGAGAGAGAAGAGGGAGTGAGAGATTTTTTAGCAGTTGACCATTCTGATCCCCAGCTATATCTTTTGCATCTTGCCTTTGTCATAAATGGTCTAATAAAATGCTGTACCACTCCTTGACTCCCTTTGCACCCCCTTACTTCAGAACAGACATACTTGCACCCTTTGTCTGTTTGCATGTTTACTGTAGAAGAGTATTGCTACTGCTACTAATGTAGTGCTATTGCTCTTCTTCATTCGGTCACTGATGATATTCATCTTTTTAAAACTCTAACCCACCCCCAAGATTTTCTTCCATTCTTATGCCCTTGCTTTAAACTTACTGTGTTACTGTGCAGGTGACCCACATGAGAGCTTTGAATATGTTACCTCCTGACAGTTTATCTGTGCTGGGAAAATCCAATATTGGCCAGTCACAAATTATATCCCAGGGTATAATTTCACCATGATATTCCATGACTGACTAATAACTGGCAAGGAAAGAGACATGATAGGGCCAAGCATCGCAATTGCATCACACTTCAAGTGGTAACTTACTCTGCAATATTTCCAATGGGGAAAACATCTGTTCTCATATTATCGCAGCTCTTCTCACCTTGTCTCAGCTGATTAAGTGCTTGGTAAATCCCCCCAATATATTCAGCTATAGCAAAGGGTTATCTAGAGTCTTATAGACAGTAATGCAGCTGAACAGTGCTGTATGTAATAATAATTAAACATATGTGGAAGCTTCCCTGTTTTCAATATTTAAATAAATGACCTAAGTGTTTGTTGGCATATCTAAACATCATTTTATTAAAAGCTCTGTTTTCACTTAATAAAACCTTCCAAGCAGTCCCCGCAAAGGTCTGCCCCCACAGCTCATGTATACAATATTTATATTGGTAAGAGCATTTTTTTTTTTTAAATTGTAAGTCTCTATCAGCTTAATCAATAAAAGACAATAAACACTCTTTTGCTGCTCTTCAATTTTCTTTGTTTAAAATAATTAAAAAAATGCTTTCTCATGTAACTCCTCTTTTAGACTGTAAAGTCAATCTGACAGGGAACACATTAATGTTTTAATTCTCACCTGTGATCATGTCATCTTGCTTATGAAAGGGTTATGTGACTATTCATTAAATAGTTTATCATTTGTGTGCTGCGCTTAGAAAATTAGACTACAGCATCCTTCCGATAATGCTTTTGCTATTGAGTATGGATTTGAATGTTTCTTACATAATCTCATAACAGGGGAATTTACTAAGCATCTCAAATGCATGTCATGGCTTATTATGCACTATTTGCTATGGGGAAAACAGCTCTCCTCATCTCATATCAGCCCTTCTCACATCATCTCAGGTGAGAAAATGCTTAGTAAATTCCCCCATCAATTACAAAAAGCATTGCAGTAGATAACGCATACTACAATATTTAAAATAGCTGTTGTAAAATAGCTTGCTTTTCTAAAAAAGTATCCTATTAAGCAACTTAATCTGGATCATACTGTTGAACAAACTACCTAGTAATAACCTAAACATTCTGCAATACTGCAGAATTAAAGCTACTCTAGATGACATTGATTTGCCATACTGAAGTACTGCAATGTGTTTCTTTTTTAAAATTTCATAATCATTGTGAATATTATTGCCATACAATTTCATTATATAAGTATTTTGAGACAAGGTTTCTAAACTTTGGAAACGAGTTCCGCAACTCAGACAATGTTCTTTTGGGAAACTATTGAGTCATCACTTCTTACATTTTATTCAGATATATTTGCATAAATAATCTGTACTTTCTAGCAAAAGTTTAAATGTTATGCTTATTATCATGGGAGCAGTAAAGGTAAAATTATTCTAATTAGATTTCTATGTAAACTTTCTGCCAGAAAATAGACTGCATAATTCAAGCTTGTTTTTTTTTCCAAATGATTTTTTTATTCGGTCTCCATTTCTACTTAAAAAAAGTCACTTTAACCTGTAAAAAGCAGCAGCGAGCTTTAGAAAGAACTGTAAATATTTAACATGAGACTACAACTGTCAAAACTTTGTATGTATATATATATATTTATTTACATTTAGTAGTATTTTATCAACTTAGTTCTCTTATAGCAAATTCTATTTATTGTATCCATAAACTGTAGATATGTATGACAATTTTGTCATATTACTTGATTAAAAGTGCTTATTGTACAATACACAGTTTAACTCCTGTGTTACCATTTTCATTGTAAAAGCACAATGAGAAAGTCTAATTGATAACTATTAGACACTGAAACATGTGAAACTGCCACTATAGAAACCCATATTACTCATAATAGAACTAGAATACCGAATTTTGTCATAAATTTCTACTATCGTATATTATTTCTATTATATTATATAGCTTCTATTATATTATCCTGTAAGAGAGGTCAATGAATGTGTAACCACCCAGTGTTACTTACTGCAGGTCTGCAGGAGTCTTTGATAATGTTGTGCATGTGGTACATGAACTTGGCAAGCCTCTGTTGATGCCACTACAGAGAGACAATTTATTAGGAGTAAATTATGATATGACAGCATGTGGTGAATTAATGTTTTTATTCGTTGATACTGTCCTACACTGAGAGAAGCTGAGAGCAATGAGGATTCAGAAACAGCATGGGTACAAACCATTAAAGGTAGTAAATATATTAAATACAGATTTGCAGGATAGTTAGGAACAGTTGTTTAATGGCAGTATAATGTATTTCTGTAGTGAAGTATGAAAATAGTACTGTAATGTTATAGTTTTATGACCAGTCCTCAGGCAAGTTACCTTGACAGAATGTGAAACCCATTCCATTCTTCATTGAAAATGCTTGGTATATAGTATAATATATATATATATATATATATATATATATATATATATATATATATATATATATATATATATATATATATATATACTGTAGACTCTCAGTTAACCAGAACTCAAGTATCCAGAATTTTTTCAAATTTTATATAAAAATTTACAGGGCTCAACAAATGCCAGGAGCCAGGTTGACAAAATGCTTACAGGCACCTAGATTTCATCCACTGTACATCTCTGCAATTCACTGTTACCTGGAAGCAAACAGGCATGAGTGACTGAGCCAGCGCTGTGTTGGCGTTACATTCCCCGGGTTCAGCACTGCACCCTCCAGCCATGCCACCTGTGTGTACGTGAGGAGTGAAAGCTGCTGCTGCTAGAACAGCCCTCACTGACAAATATACTTTGCAGAGCATCCTATGTGCAGCAAGCAACCAGAAACTACATTTATCCGGCATCTATCAATCCCCATGGGTGTCGGTTAACTGAGAGTCCACTGTATATATATATATACCTTATATACTCGAGTATAAGCCGAGTTTTTTAGCCCTTTTTTTAAGGCACCCGGTATATGCTAATGAAGCGGCACGCATGTGTCGTCACATGCGCGCCGGCGCCGGGTCAAGGAGCGTGGGGTTTAGGTGGAGGAGGGGGGTTGAGGGGGGTTTAGGTTTAGGAGGGTTGTTGAGGAGGGGGCTTGGGGTTGAGGGGGATTGAGGGAGTAGGTTGAGGGGGGTTGAGGAGGTGGGTTGGGTTTGAGGGGGGTTGAGGAGGGGGGTTGAGGTTGAGGAGGGAGGTTGAGGATGGAGGGTTGAGGATGAGGATGGGGGGGTGAGGAGGAAGGTTGAGGAGGGGGTTGAGGATGGGGGGGTTGAGTAGGGAGGTTGAGGAGGGGGTTGAGGAGGGGGTTGAGGAGGGAGGTTGAGGATGAGGAGGGAGGTTGAGGATGAGGAGGGAGGTTGAGGAGGAGGGGTTGAGGATGGGGGTTTGAGGAGAGACGATGAGGATGGGGGGTTGAGGAGGGAGGTTGAGGAGGGGGGTTGAGGAGGGGGGGTTGGGGTTGAGGGGGGTTGAGGTTGAGGAGGGTTGAGGTTGAGGAGGGTTGAGGTTGAGGAGGGGGTTGAGGATGAGGATGGGGGGTTGAGATGGGAGGATGAGGATGGGGGGCTTGAGGAGGGGATTGAGGATGGGGGGGTTTGAGGAAGGGGTTGAGGATGGGGGGGGTTGAGGAAGGGGTTGAGGATGGGGGGGTTGAGGAGGGAGGTTGAGGATGAGGAGGGAGGTTGAGGATGAGGAGGAGGGGTTGAGGAGTGGGGTTGAGGTTGAGGAGGGGGGGTTGAGGATGGGGGGTTGAGGGTAGGGGGTTGAGGAGAGAGGATGAGGATTGGGGGGTTGAGGATGGGGGGGATGAGGAGGGAGGTTGAGGAGGGGGTTGAGGATGAGGAGGGAGGATGAGGAGGGAGGTTGAGGATGAGGAGGGAGGTTGAGGATGAGGAGGGAGGTTGAGGAGGGAGATTGAGGATGAGGAGGAAGGTTGAGGATGAGGAGGGAGGTTGAGGAGTGGGGTTGAGGAGGGTGATAAGGGAGGTTGGAAGAAACACAGGGAAGGGAGAGGTTTGAAGAGACACAGGGAAGGAGAGAGGGGAGAAGAGACACAGGGAAGGGAGAGGGGAGAAGAGACACGGAGAGAGAGGGGGACACAGAGGGCACAAGAGGGACACAGGGGGCAGCACATTTCCCACCCTCGGCTTATACTCGAGTCACTCATTTTACCCAGTATTTTGTGGTAAAATGGGTGCCTCGGCTTATACTCGGGTCGGCTTATACTCGAGTATATACGGTATATGATACAATATAGTAGTATACTGAAAATGATTGCAATCAATGTCAGATACTTAAAGTGACACAGTGGTTGTTCTACATATGGTATTATCTGATAATAATAATAGCAAGTACTTAATCAATAGAATGTTTTGGTTTTTTTTTAAAGCATTTTCCTACATTAAAACATTGAAGAATGCAATTTTGAACCTCCCGTCAATCTTGATCCAGCCACAAAACAAGGTTCATATATTTTGTTATGGAGATATAAATGCCATTAATTGCTGAATCTAATTGATAACTATTAAACAGTAAACAATGGTAAATTGCCATGAAAGAAACCTAACTTTTCATAACAGAACCTAAAAAGATTCTTATATTGTCATGAGTTTGTTTTATGTTATATTATTTCTATTATATTATCCTGTAGGACAAGTCAACTGAAGTGTAACCACCCAGTGTTACTGCAGGTCTGCAGGAGTCTTTGTTCATTTCATGCATGTGGTTCATGGACTTGGCAAACGTCTCTGGATGCCACTGCAGAGAGACAATGGACTAGGAGTAAATTATAGGCCCCTGAGACAGTGGATCTATTGTTTTTAGTGCAGCCACTTGCACAAAAACAGGCTAGACATGATCAATGGGATAAAGGACGTATTATCTATAAACCTCCACAGTGTCACTTTAATTTTAAGATGGTGTTTCTATCTGTATATGATCAAATAATACAAAACTATTGAATATATATTGACTAATATACTACGTTAAAGCATGACATTGCATCATGATGCATTTATTCAGAATCATATAATTAGGGAATATTTATTAAGCTATCACAGGCTGCAATGGCGAGTAAACCCCACAGAAAATAGAGCATATGAATTAAAGTAAAGCACATCACATTGATGCTTAATAAATCTCCCTCATCATCACAGCCTGTGTGATGCCGTAGGAAATATCCCTGAGGGATAATTACTAACTTATCAAATGAGCTGTGATGACAATTTTCCCCATAGAAAAATTTAAGGATTAACATCACAGCAACAATTTAGTAAATCTGTCAAATTTAATAATCTGTACTTTCAAGGAAAAGTTTAAAAGTTACGCTTATTATCATGGGAGCAGTAAAGATAAATGGATTCTTATTAGATTTCTATATACATTTTCTGCCAGAAAATAGACTACATAATGCAATTGTTTATTAAAGAGGTTTTGTATTGTTTGTTATTCATATACTGTGTAATTTGCATATTTAACATTAATGTGAACTACATCAAAACATCTTATTTTGGAATAACTGCCATTAGATGATTAGAACAAATGATGCAAAAAATACTTTGGCGGGATTTACTAAATATCTCAAGTGCATCTCACATCATCTCTTGATCTAGTATGTACTATTTCCTATAGGGAAATCAGACCTTCTCACCTCATCTCAGGTGAGAACATGCTTACTAAATTCCACCAATTGCCATTTTAGAGATTTGTATTTGTTTTTAATTGAATATATATATATATATATATATATATATATTTATATACATATACATATACACACACACACACCAGTGAGTGTTCTATCATTGTTGAGGTGAAAGCTGACTGGCCCCAATGCTATTCTATAAATCATGTTTCTCAAGTGTTAGAGTTCACTCCACACTTTAGCAAGTCGATAGGTCTTATCTCACTAGTGACAGAATCGTTAACTTGAAAATAGAGAAAATCTACAAAAACATACATTATTAATTTATAAGTGTAAGTTTCAATCGGAGCCTGGAGAAAATTCAATTTGTGAGAATTGTTAATATAAAGAGCAAATGATGGACAAACATTGATCAATTCTAAAGTATTTACTTGTCAATTGTTTTTAATTACAATGTAAGCAGACAATGTATGTGCAAACATTTACATTCTAAATTATAATGTGAAATTAAAATATAAATTGACTGAAATCAACTTCATCACTGCAGATACCTTTTATCTATTTTAAAAGTCTACAGCTTTCTGTTAAGTATATGTCAGCAATGCATTTTGCATCACTTAAGTGCTTTGCCAACTCTGTCTGCTGTATGAACTAAGCATGTTGCATGTTTAAGGAGGATTGTGGGGAAAAGATTGGTAACGTAATTTGCTTGGATGTCTTGTGCCTGCTGATAAGCTACATTGTATGTAATGTTTTATAATCAATTAATACATTTGATTCCAATAGTGCAATTATTCAATGATATGTATTTACACCATATTAATAATTAATCCAGTTGCTTAATTATTTTGTTTTTTTTTCATTTTCTCATACGTGAAGGAAAGAACAAGGAGAGACAACAGGCAGGTTTGTATTCAAATTATTTTCTCACTTCCAATGGCTATGTTTAATCAGTTATTTTTTACAATTGGTAAAGGTGTCATACATTTTATAGAGGGGATATCTATGGATAATCATTATTTAATACTTACAGACCCTTACATGGTTCTTACGATACTAAGCCTTAACATCTCATTATTGGTATAGTTTAATTGAAAATTAACCCTTTCCTCCTGCTCTGCTAAACATGGCTATATTTCCATTTAACTAAATACAAACTCGCCTCCATTCCCATGATTTATCTTCCATTCACCTGAACACCACTACACTCTCAATCATTTGAACAATATTTTACACACATGCCATTCACCTGAAGTACTCAATTCCATTTAACTCAAATTTATTTTTTTCTCTTATGCATTTAAAAGAGCATGTTTTAAACATGCAAAATGATTTGTTAATGAACTTGTATACTAAGGAAAACTTTGTTAAATTTACTTGAAACTAGACAGATAAATATCACTTATATAAGTATATTCTTGCACATTGATCAATAGGGAAAAAACACAAGAGCGTGTGTGTATGCATGCAGAGAAACTTATTCTGCACCAGGACCTTCATTTAAAAAAGGAATAAACACAGCCAACTGTTATCAAGTACCCCTTTTAGATGCAACAAAGAAAGAGTACTTTCTGTGGTCCTGTAATACAAATTCATTCCCACATGCATGTCTTCATTTAACTTCACACTTCACTTCAAATTACATGTACATGGCTTCCTATTTAAGTGAATCCAAACTTCATTCTAAAATACATGGCTTCACTTCATCTCCTTTCATCTTCCATGTGCATGTACATGGATTCTCTAAACTTCCAGTTTAACTGAATTTAAATTGGCATTTACTCATTGTTCTCATGTGAGTGAACATGACTTCAATTCCCATTTACCTTATTATAGCCTTTACTTCTATTTGTATGTATATGGCTTCACTTCCTATTTAACTGACTTCACCTACATTTACATAAACATGGCTTCACTTCACTTCCCAATATAGTTAATGCAGCTTCACTCCCATTCAGGACTTTGCCGCCATTCAGCTAAACACAGATTAATGATCACTGTGCAAACTTTTACTTCCACACAATATAGCTTCACTCTCATTCACCTAAACAAGACACTACTCAGATTCACCACCAAAAGACTTTATTCCCATTAACTTAAAGAAATCCTCAAGTCCCATATCTGCTTTAAACCATCAGATAGAGGTTGAAAAAAAACACTTTCCTTCTCTCAGTGGAGAGGATTTTAAACACATGCAAACTCCCATTTGGTTGAATAAGGCTGCCCTCCTACCAAACTGAGCACACTGGTCACTCAAACAAAGTTTCACTTAAATTAATCTGAGTAAGAATTCCACTCATGGCATGGTTTTCATTCAGTTAAACTTGACTTTACATATTTAACCCAACTGACCACATCTATAAAGCTGGTTTGTGTCTAAATTAATTAAAGTTTGGTATTAAATACAGAATATACGTCACTAAATTATTTCCTTAATCATGTGAGTAGAGTTTCACTAAGCATTGCACAGCTTAGCCCAGTTAAGTTCAGAAATGCAATTACAGTATATGTGCATAATATGTGACAGAGAGCAGAAATCTCTTTGAGCTATCAATAGTGATGCAAATTATGTAGCTATTCCTATATACCGTAATTATGTCCCATATGTTAAACATTATGTACATGGATCACATTATTTCATTATCTATGTACTTGGTGAAAAGCTAATTAATAAAGATTAAGGTGAACAATGACATACATCTTAAATTGCATCATTTCCATGACAGCACATACTTTATTATATCTACATACTATCCTAGAGAGTATCTGAAGAATGTATACAAGTCAATCAATAATAATAATATCAAAGTATTGCTTCAGACTTGATAAAGAGAGATCAAACCTCTTAAAAGCTCATCCTTATAAATAAAATGTTTGTACAATCCACTCAAGTAAATATTCAAACTACACATTAATATTCTCAGTTTAAAGTTTTTTTCATGAAGATTGTGTTAAGCCAAACGTTTAGAGCAGGCCAGATGGGCCTTTTTGTGATTCTTATTTGCCGTCAACTCTATATTTATATGAATAAAATAAATATGTTATAATTAAATGATGATCTAGCTGAACAAATCCATTCTTTTAACACAATGGACATAGGCTGGTCTGTTAAGTAGTGGAGGATACTTACTGTATGTGACTGTTCATTAATATATAATTATTTTTATTTCTAAATTTAAATTAATTGAATTGCCCATAATGTAAATTATTTCCTTCATGGATGAGGGGGTTACTGTGTTCTTTAACTTACCGGTATCTTCCTAGTGTTTTTGTGGTTATTGTTCTTCCCCATTACTCTTTTAATTTGCTGTTGTAACCTAACATTACAAAAACTTTTCACTTTTGGTAATTTTTTTACAAAAACATTTAGTTACTGTGGAGATATTACAATTAATACATTTAACACAAAGATAATGATTGACTTTAAAACCCAAGAACATCTAAATATAAAATGATTACATCAAATGTATAACTTTACTGAAGATTGTTCAATTTTTCGGTAAATCTATTTGAAGTATTTGTATAGAATCCCTAAGTTTAGCAGGGAGCGCAATGTCCTTTGCCGAACTGCAGTGGTAATATTGCCCATAAGAAATGGACATTGCAGCCTTCTACAAATGACTTCAGAGCTACTACAAAACTTAGTGAATCTATGGGTTTTCCTAACTAGATTGCAGGCAAGCAAAAAAAGCAATAACATCTCTTATGTTCCCATTGCAAAGACTCCTACTGGGAATGAGAGGTTAGTAAGGAACAGGGTTAGTCTTTGTGTTAGGCATCTCAGACCACTTGACGGATATCCAGCAACATTTCAGATACTGCTGATTTAGGAACACCTTGTGTAGCACGTTTGGATCGTCAGCTAACATATGCGTAAAAGGCCATGGTAGTGCTCATATAATAGGGCTACATTTGCTTTAGTTACTAATTAGCAATAAAGTTAGCATTTCCAGAAAAAAAAATCAGTGTAACTTTTAAAATGTACATTTGAAGTTTAGTTTTTAGTCTTCAGCAGACATGGTGTCCAGGGGTGGGAGAAGTCCTGTCCATGGGGTCTGCCATGATAGGGTATGTATATGTTGTCCTAAGACCATTGTTAATCTGCTTCCTTTTGTACAGTTATTGCAGAAAAAAACGTACACTAGTCAGAATAAAATTTGGGTAGCCTTTTGGGCAGATGCTCTTTCAGCCCTGGACACATAGCAGGGACACTATAATAATGAAGTGGTACCTTCATCTCTGTAGTAAAAGATGTAGTCTACTCTTTGGCACAAAAGGAATGAGCTTTTCCATGTAATATCCCATTAAGATTTCTGTTCAACACATCAGAAAAGGAAAAAAAAGCACTGCAATATTATTTGTGAAACCCTCTAATGCATTTACTCTATACACACTGCATTTAAAGGTGCATAGCTTATTACTCTGGAAGATATATAAGAAATGCCAAGCTGAAAAGCCTAGTCATTTCATATACATACATGATACAGTGAATCAGTACACCGTTTTACAAACGTCATATTAACTGACTTGTCGATTTTAAATACATTTATAGAAACAACCCCCTACATTCACAAACCTTCCCGATGTGCTATATTTCAGGTAGAGCTTAAATGTGCAAAATTAGGTTTCTTCAGGATTATTGTCGTATGCCCCAGTACAGGGGTGAGACCTCTCCAGATCCTATCCTGGAGAGGTCACATCTCAATGGTGAGAGATTTCTCTGCAATACTTCTCTAACTTATGGAACTGCTGTAGAAACTATACTTATCATTGATCCCTAAATTATGAAATAAAAATGTATTTAGTCTCATTGGTACTCCTATGGAAATGTTTGCAACTATTTTTCTAGGTTTACCTTTAATAATTAAATGTTTTGTAAGATGTATCATCTTATTTCTGTTAACATGTCGTCTATGCTGCACATATTATGATTTTTTCATTTTAGGATTTGTCTTTACTTACAATGTAGATATAAACATTTATTTAAGAAAAAAAACTGCAAATGCTAAATATTCAAAATTCCCCATATATTCTTCAGTTGTTTTTCCCATGTTGACAACTCATTTTTTTTTACATTTCTGTGCATGCAGCCTTTCATTGTAAAATGTTAACACTAATCATAGACCCTAATGAGGCCTAACCAATCTTCTACTAGTTCTATCCTTAGTAACATGAACCTCTATTTCCCCTCACTCCTAGTAAGCTTTGTAGTAATAAACAGAAGCTCTTCAGGATGTACACCTCTCGGAAACCTAGGTACACGCAACCTCTCTGCTCACATGATATCTGAGAATGCCAGCTAACATGAGGTGCATGATGAGTGACTTCCTTGTTTGGAGCTTTGTAATCTCTGACCTGGCCCTTTTCCTTCTCCTCTTGAGGCCTTATTTCTTGATCTATTGGGGTTCTCAAACTGCTTGTAATGTTCCCTGCTGCTTGCTGCCTGTAATACTGTATTGTGCATTGGTAATATGTTGTTCCCAGACGTGCTGGTGTCTTATAAATAGATCTTCCATCTCATAGTGAGGAACCGCACTGTAGAACACACAGGCCTGCCTAAAATGTGTTGCCCTCTTGTTCTTGAGATTGAAACAAAATGCCCCTTCTTTTCAAGAGCTAAAACAGATACTGAACAGATGGCATAATTAAAATGACTGGTGTCTATAGGGATTAAAACAGGATAGGCTTGATATACTGTAATTTGTAAAACAGAAGTCTGTTTTTTGCTAATTTCTGAATGTGTGCTTCTGCTGTATAATAAAACCTGAATGCATCCTTAAAATATAAGATTATGTAATTCCTAATACTTGCGAAATAACGCCATTCAGTATTTATATAAAAAGATCACTTAAGGCTGACATTATTTTATAATAACGTGTATAAATAGTGAAGGCTGTGTGTAGATGCATAGCTATAAGTAGTCAGATGTGCAGTTATGCTAGCCAATATGCCCAAAGACATGAAACACGTTGTTAAGACACATGCCAGGACATTGTCTTATATCAAGACATTATTAAGACATATGCATATGATGTGTGCATTGAGACAATATACATGATTTCTGTCTATTTGATGCTAGTAAGTACAACATTGAAGCATAATGCTAAATAGGGACTTCTAAAAAAATGGCCATATGTGCTTTGCAGAGGGTGAAGAGTCATGTAGAAAAAGTGTTTTTCTTTTTAAAATAATGCAAAGCCAAGGTTAGATTATACCCAAGCTGGGAATCCTATCCACGTACAGTTGATTCAAGCTTACTGGCTATCATCAGCGTGGAGTGGTATATATACAAACACACAATAATATAGTCTATATGTACATAAATGCATACAAACAAAAAAAGTGGAGGGTTTGGAATTGAAACCAATGACTTTAAAAAAAGAACAGAATCCTTTGAAGCTGCACATTTACCATTCCACAGAACATGCTACGTCTTAAAATTGTATGTAACAATTATTATATCTAGAATAGAGTTTTAAAATATTACAGGTTCCAACCTTATTATCTGTGCAGTTTATTGTGGGGGGGCTTCAGGGGCTATATAAACTGCAACTAAGAATTACAACATTTAAGTCAATACTTCATCAATTTTAAAAATTTAAACAACTTTTCCACATAATTTTCCACACTCTATCTAATGATGCAGAGCACATGTGGTGGCTTCAGTGAACCTTTAATTATGTAAGTGTTGCCCCTGTAAACACAATGAAATAAACTAGTTGGTTGTATGAAACAATACATTTGCCATATAATGGTACTTTAAGACCTTGATATGATGCTAAGGAAGACTGCAACATTTTCAAGATACCGGAAGTGTATTTTTTTAGCTCAGTTGACTGATGCCTCCTCCACTGACTCGCCAAACATGTCATATTTAACATTTTAGTGATCTAATGATATTCTATTAAATGTGTCTGAGAAAGATATGTAGAAGTGCATTGTTTACATTTTCAGCTACAGAGTGAATTCTTTTGGATTTAAGTTCTGAAATACAGATAATCGTGTTAGAATTTACATATAGCACTGCATGGTAATAATAAGAGTTTGTTCTAGCTGACCTTTTGTGTATTACTAAAAATTGGATCATACAGTGGTTCCTGCTTATATATATCATAAGCATGTTTTTGTTTCAGTAATTGCATGTAGAAATATTTGCATGCTTATTATAGATGTACCTCATTTACTGTAGTACATTCATGAAAACAATTGACTAAACAAAGCTATGTTAAACAAAGCATGTTTCCAGATATAGAGGAATATTTATTCACAGGCACAATGTTCCGATTATATGGTGCAACACATGCTTAAAAAAAATACTACAATAAAAATCAAAATGGTGTGAAACGTATAGCTGTGCTACATAAAATATATAAATATATTTAAGAAATCTGTACATATACAAGACAGTAGGCTTGGGGGACTTAGATGTGATCTCTCCAAGAGTTCTTCAAGACCTCTCTAACAGAAGAGTTTAGTAGAAGGGACATTGATGATGATATAGTTATGGTGAAGTCATATTGCATTCTATTAATAAAACCTTACAGTACATGGTTGGGGTTAATTATATATTCCATTAACATTTAGACAACCAATACAGAATTGTCCTTGCAACTTTACATATTCAATCGATCAGCTTCAACTTTGATGGCTTTGACAGGATTTATAAATGCAAAACAAACCTTTATCTCTCACAAATCAAGATATTTGTAGTTTCCTATAGAGGCAACACTATGTTAAATGAACCATGGTAGTAAATCATGAACTGCACAATATTCTTTCTATACCTTATTACTTTAAGTGAGGTATATCTGTGCTGGTGTGCATGCTGAAAAGGAAAGACTAGCAGAAGGGGCTGCAGTGCATTACACATGCTGCTTAAAGGTGCCTTTCCATTCAAGTCTGTACATACTTGCTCAAATGCCTACTGTGCTGACACAATCAGCATTTGCCCAGATTCTAGTTTATATTTTGTAGATTATGTTAATTGTCAGACACAAGGAATGCATTGAACTAATACCTGTGAAAGGAAGGTTGGTATATAACAATATAAAACATACATAGTTCCATATTTTTGTCTACATATTTTTTATTTGAACAGATCTCTTTTTTTATTGATAAAATTGCCATATGTTTCTCTAAATCGCCTGGTATTCTAGTATAAGAATTAGAAAATACTTTGAATATTGCGGAGTATATTTATGAAAGCGGGGCTAATTAGGATTAAGAGAGTTTAGTAAACTACTTCCTGTGTTTTTTGTTGAGTCAATTTATTAAATGGAGATAAAGTTAACCCATGGTTTATAAATTGCCTTTATAGTATACATAGGAAATGTGGATATCTTATGAGTTAACTCTGCTTTGCTCTAAACATTGTCAACCGAATATTTAGTCATGACACATATAAACCTTGCAGTCTGCGAGTTGCAATCTTGCATGGCGCTTGGGGAAAGCGCTATGGACACCGGATTTCAAGCTCAAAGACAGGGCCATCCATTCATTGCAATGTGTGAATCTTAAAATTGTCATTGCCTGTAACTTAACGTATGTATAGCGCTACGGAATATGTTGGCGCGTTACAAATAAACTATAATAATGGTGTCATTCTGTAGGATAAGGTGACAGGTATGCAGAGTTATATATAATGTATATATCAGCAAAGGCAGAAATTATATCTTATGGTATCTCTAGGACAATATTGAGAAATCCTAAATACTCTTCCATTGCATCCTATATATATGTAAAAAGGACAGGAATAAGTACCGTATTGGTCCGAATATAAGCCGCACCTTTTTTCCGATTTGCGAGTTACGGGTATGGCTTTTATTCGCGACAGTAAAAAAATGACTGCCGATTTGCGGGCCATGCGAGTTATGCATGCGGCTTATATTTGCGAACGTAAAATGACTGCTGATTTGCTCGCTTGCTAGTTAAGGATGCAATTTATATTCGCGAACGTGAAGTGACTGCCGATTTGCGTGCTTGAGACTGCAGTATTGTAGCAATTGAATAGCGATTTACGGTTTTAGTGATTCTAACATCCTGTAAGGCCTCTAACCTGCAAAAAAAGCTACAGCACTAATTAGTAAGCCTGTTTCTTGCAATGGCTGATCACTTTGAGAGTCTTTTTCTCTCCAATTTTAAGAGTGCGGCTTATATTTCAGTACTATCTTTTTTCTATTTTATCCCTTTGAATTTTACAGGTGCGGCTTATATACGTGTGCGGCTCGTATTCGGACCAATACGGTACTTTCCATGGCAAACCAAAAAGAGTGACACTAATGTCCAACAAATAATAACAAATATGTAGAAAAAGATATGACTATTTTCATTCTATGTGTAAGTCTTTTCCTCATTTCCTTCTGACATATTTTTTTAAAATAATTTACATTCTTAGTTTCCAGACAACAGCAAAACAAGCTTATTTCTGGGACCTTACTGAGTACTTTTTGTTTTTACAACTGTAGTGTAGTAAACTTTACATACCAGCTCTTTGGGAATAGACATAAATGCCCTTTTACAGGAGACAAAAATAATATGGGAAAATGACAATCATAAATCAACTCTGTATTTAAACGATAGACAAGATAAGCAGAGCCTAGATATGCTTGTTGCAAAAGACAATTACTGCCTGAAGATGCAGTTTATTTTAATTTTGGTAGAGATTTGAACATTTGACTTCGTAATAATTATATATGTTATGTTTGTCCGACAATATATGTGCATCAGTATAGCAAAATTATTATAAAGAGCGTATGTAAATGGAATATATACATAACATAATAATTTTAGATTAATCTAATACTAAAGCCAATAAAATGTTACTTGTCTTTCCTACTCATTGTATTCTTTCTCTAATAGTAGAAGTAGATTTGTTTTTCTCACAAATCTTGGATTCTTGCCTCTATGCTGTTTATCAGTAGTCCTTTAGTGGTGTATGGGATTTGAACACATTCCTTGGCATTCAGATGAATGTCTTAAAGCAGCAACTCATTACCCTGCTCCTACAGACACAGAGAACTGCATTTTTTGGATGTCTTCAAAGGGACACCATGTTTCATTTTTCTGTGTTGTCTTTTCAATAATGAAACTTGATAAAGGGGAAAATGTTTTGGCACATCTATTGTAGCTTTTTTCTTAACATGGTGTGTCCTTGCAGACTGGTTGTTTATATAGTCCTAATTAAAACTCTGGCAGCTATAGCTGTCACATTGCAAAATGAAGTTTCTCCCTGCATTCAGAGTTGTGCAAAAATAATACTTTTAATGGCTAACTGACAAGAAAAATAAAGTGACCTTCTGCCACCCTCAGACTTATTCTCCCAGTCCATTTTTATAACTATAGTAGAACTCACTTTTCAATCACATTCTATGTTGTACTATGGAGGTGAATTGTATATTTTATAAACGTGTTTCATGGACAGGCTCAAAAATATAGCTTTTATTGGTAGAGTTATTAACGTCAAGTTTTAAAATAATTCCGTAAGAGTCAGTTGCCCTCATTACCTGGTTACAAAAACGGCAGCATTATTAAAATGTTACTTATTACAACACACGAGAGTGAAGATATTTTAATGAATGCATGAAGTATGCTCTTTTGAAGCCTAAAGTGCAGAATGTTTTTAGAAAGTAAAAATATAGCCTGTAGGTTCTTGATATTATATGCAATTACTCTTTACTGGGACAGTTGTTGCTTTTTTCTCTAAACTGTCACCTGGGGAGGACCTTGGATGCAGATATCTTTTTTAAGTTCTGCTAAAAAAGTTTAAGGTTAAATAAGCCCAGAAAGGAATGCAATTGAAAAAAGGATCTGCCTCCCAAGTGACAAAACAGATAAGCCAATAATCCAAATAAACCAATGTACACATATAGTAAAGAATAATGCATATAATAGTTAATATATAAATAACATGTATTTATTTATTTACTTTCTGCAAAATGTGTCCCATTGTCTAAACTAATTCTTGAAAAGAGCATACTCCTGATACTGCCCATATGCATTGATATTTCTGTGGGTAAGTGTACTTGACACTTTCTGGCATACCATATATATACAGTGGGGAGAAAAAGTATTTGATCCCCTTCTGATTTGAACGTTTGTCCACTGACAAAGAAATGATCAGTCTATAATTTTAATGGTAGGTGTATTTTAACAGTGAGAGACAGAATAACAAAATAAACAAACAAGAAAAACGCATGTCAAAAAAGTTATAATTTGATTTGCAGGTTAGTGAGGGAAATATATTTGATCCCCTATCAATCAACAAGATTTCGGGCTCCCAGCTGTCTTTAATACAGGTAATGAGCTGAGATTAGAAACACTCTCTTAAAGGGAGTGCTCCACAGAAGCAATCAATCAATCAGATTCCAAACACTCCACTATGGCCAAGACCAAAGAGCTGCCAAGGATGTCAGGGACAAGATTGTAGACCTACACAAAGCTGGATAGGCTACAAGACCATCGCCAAGCAGCTTGGTGAGAGGGTGACAACAGTTGGTGCGATTATTCGCAAATGGAAGAAACACAAAATAACTGTCAGTCACCCTCGGTCTGATGCTCCATGGAAGATCTCACCTTGTGGAGTTTCAATGATCATGAGAACAGTGAGGAATTAGCCCAGAACTACATGAGAGGATCTTGTTAATGATCTCAAGGCAGCTGGGACCATAGTCACCAAGAAAACAATTGGCAACACACTACGCAGTGAAGGACTGAAATTCTGCAGTGCCCGCAAGGTCCCCCTGCTCAGGAAAGTACATGTACAGCCCCGTCTGAAGTTTGCCAATGAATCTGAATGATTCATAGGAGAACTGCGTGAAAGTGTTGAGATGAGACCAAAATGGAGCTCTTAGGCATCAACTCAACTCGCCGTGTTTGGAGGAGTAATAATGCTGCCCAAGAACACCATCCCCACCGTCATACATGGAGGTGGAAACATTATGCTTTGGAGGTGTTGTTCTGCTAAGGGGACAGGACAACTGCACCGCATCAAAGGGAAGATGGACGGGGCCATGTACCCTCAAATCTTGGGTGAGAACCTCCTTAACTCAGCCAGGGCATTGGAAATGGGTTATGGATAGGTATTACAGCATGACAATGACCCAAAACACACAGCCAAGGCAACAAAGGAGTGGCTCAAGAAGAAGCACATTAAGGTCCTGGAGTGGCCTAGCCATTCTCCAGACATTAATCCCATAGAAAATCTGTGAAAGGAGCTAAAGGTTCAAGTTTCCAAATATCAGCCTCAAAAAGTTAATGACTTGGAGAAGATCTCCTGAGATGTGTCCAAACCTGGTGGCCAACTACAAGAAACGTCTGACCTCTGTGATTGCCAACAAGGGTTTTGCCACCAAGTACTTAGTCTAAGGGGTCAAATATTTATTTCCCTCATTGACCTGCAAATCAATTTATAACTTTTTGACATGCGTTTTTCTTGTTTGTTTTTTTTGTTATTCTGTCTCTCACTTTTAAAATACACCAACCATTAAAATTATAGACTGATCATTCAAAATCAGCAGGGGATCAAATACTCCCCCCCCCCCCCCCCCCCCCCCACTATACATCAACACACATAAACGTATTATTTCGGATCTAGAAAGGGGAATAGAGGAGCTGCAAGTGGAGAGGGCTGCACAAAGCTGAATCGCTCAGAGCGATACAAATCCTAACTACGACCATGATCTACCTATCAGGAATGTAACCTCAATTTCCATTTTAAGGGCAGTGTCTTGACTGCAGAAGTGAGTAGGTATAAGTTGGATGAGCTCCAGCACAGCAAATCTTTTAAGGCTTATATACCAATATTAAGGAGGATTTTTTCAAATCTGATACCATTTTTGGTAAATTTTAATGAAAAACTAAAAGCAGGTGGTGGAGACCTGAGGTGCTACTTCAGTTGCCAGCATTTTTTTAGCCCCGCTATTGGTGGTACGTTGAGAGTCTGGATACTAGTTGCCCTACCCTCACAGAAGTGCTACACCGTACGCTCTGGCAGATTCCACTGCAGCTCAGTAAAACATTAACATTAAAACTACTATATATACATACATACATATTTTTAGTAGAATAAAATAAAATAAATAACAAATCAACATTTGGTTAACATAGACGTGTATCCACATGGAAACTAATGACAGATTTTAGAAAAGGCAAAAAATGTCACAATATTAAATCCAGTTAAATGTGATGGCTGGATACTACAATAAACAATGACCTTAAAATATTGTAGTCCCATTCTATATAGATTATTTACTACATATAACATCTCCCACTACTGTAAATGCCAAGACATGTTACATATCACTCTATTCACTGATAGGTCAGTATTTATTTCCTGCATACAATTTTGAATAATTTTAAGGGACACACAAGATCACATATGTTAAATAGTGATTTGTTTGAATATATTGCAGAAAAGTTAATGCGATAACATAAGAATTAATAGCTATTCTAACTCTTTACCCTTTAGTATATCTAAATCAACATATGAAATGCTAAAAAACTAACATCTCTAAAGGGCTAAATGTTCCTGTAACAAAAATGACAACTATGGAACAAAATGGCAAACAATGCATGACATCATTAATGTTCTGCATTATCTAATTTCAAGTGTAACAAATACCCCCACTGTCCATCAAATTCGCTATATTCAAAAAATGTAAAATGAAAACTACCATCCTCACATTTTAAAACAAATGTAAACAGACACGCCATAATTAAACCTAAATTCAGGCATTGCAAAGGTTGATATTGCTAACTCTAAAGGTGATCAAACGATAAGTTGAGCCTGTATTAAAACAAAATTGAAATATAACAAGCTAACAAACTAAATCTAGTATAGGCAATATTAGTATAATCTCTAAATCTAGATCTGACAGACGTTTCTCTGCATATCAAGTGGCTTTTTTCAAAGGGTGATTCTATAAGGTGCCATGGAACCGATGTCACACAAAATGAGATATAAAAGCCTCTGTTTGCTTTGTTCAGCCTTCTATCATTATAGAACCACCCTTTAACAGAGCCACATAACAAACAGCGTTATCTCAGTTTTAATTTTTGAATTAATAAAGTTTCAATCTTTAATTGCTATCTTCCATTAGTACATTGATGCTAAGCACCAGAACTTCTCTTGAGGCCTCCTTTTGTTGTTATATCTTATAGACATACCTAAATATTTGGAAGGTATAATTTTAGTACCATCTTGTACATAAAGTATTTTTATTATTAATATTTGTCATTTGTAACACACCAGCATATTCCATAAAGCTATACACGAGTTAAGTACAAAGAAAAAATAAACATTCAGTGGCGGAGCTAGTGCATAAAGGGCCCGGTGCAAAAAAAAAACATTTTTTTACACCTCCCGAACCCCCTGCAACCTCAAAGCAGTATATATATAAAATATATATATATATATATATATATATATATATATATATATATATATATGTGTGTGTGTGTATATATACTATATATATATATATATATATATATATATATATATATATATATAAACATACGCATTTACATATACATCTATATATATTATAATACTATAAATACTTTCTTACCTGCCCGGTGCTTCACTCCACTTCCTGGGGTGAGAAGGGTCCACTGCAGACCATAGGGCCGAGGGGGGCACAGAGGTCCAAGGGGGCCACAGGGGGCAGCAAGGACCGAGGGGGCCACAAGGGACTGAGGGAGGCCACAGAGGGCTTGTGGGGCCACAGGGGGCTTAGGGAGGCCACAGATGTCCGCAAGGGGCCACAAGTGGTCCTCAGGGGACATAGGGCCTGCGGGGGGCACAGTGGGGGAAATAGTGGGCCATAAGGGGCTGCAGGTGACCCACAGGAGATCCGCGGGGTCACTGCGGGGGTCCGCTGGGGCCACAGAGCATACCCGGGGGCAACAGGGGATCTGAGGGGGGCACAGAAGAAGCGCAGGGACCACAGAAGGGTCATGGGGGCCACAGGAGGACCCTGAGGGCCACGGGAAGGCCGTGTGGGGCCGCATGGTACCCGTGGATGATCTCCGGGGGCCCCTCAGTGTTTAGGGGCCTTGGTGCCTTACACTGTCTACACCGGCAGTAGCTCCGCCTCTGTAAACATTAAACACATGGCAAAAAGTGGAGGGTCTTGTCTTTTAGTTTAAAGTCTTTCTTACATGGTGCTTTTTTTCAAGCACCATGGAAGATTGAAAAGTTACAAAACTACAATCTAAAGGAACTGTGAGAGGCAAAAACCTCTGCAAGAATAAAAAATAAGAATTTGGATGGGCCATGAAGAAGGTGAAAGTTGAGAGAGTGGAGGCATTGAGTTTACCTGGATAGAAGATGTTGTGAAGATGTTTTACATTATCGCACAACACTTGGCTATAAATCTAAAATGTTATATTCATTTTCTTGCGAAAGATCATTCTGCTAACCTCAATCATCAATCAGGAAATGGAAATTTGACATTCCTTTTAAAAATCCTGCTATGTGGTCACCATTTTCTTTAACTAAACTATGAGGTCTAAAAGCAGATGAAAAAATAAAAAAAAATAGTTTGAGTGGAGGTGCTGCTGTTTGAAAATGCTAAGCAATTGCATTTCATGTTATAACCCATTGTCTTTACAGCTGCCTAGAGGGAAAGGTCTGGATACTTAAGCATTGTAGTGAACTGTGAAATGGATGTTTTTAATATAAAATTCCCAGGAGGAATATTTAGCAAGTCTGTTATACATAAATTATCACTTTCTTTAAATGGCCGGCTGTTCATTCATTGATATATTTACACATTGTTTAAAGTCAATGTGAGAAAAACATACTTCAAATATATTTGAGCATAGAGTTAAATGACAGCGAGAGAACACAATAATACATCCTTTTCTGTGGGAGATTCTAAGTTGACCTAGCCCATTATTAGAGATATAATTATTGAAGTGCACAGATCACGAATGTGTAGTATTTGAAAATTATCTACTAAAGCTTTCTCATACTAATTTCTGCTTGTAAACATTATTATGTCTGACGTAAGAAAGGAGCTATGGTGTAAATTAATTATTATTATATCATTAAAACTGTGTTTTAAAATAAAAATACACAAATCAAAATATTCAAAGCTGTCTGAAGAATCCCTTTATATTTTAGTACAAAGGAACAATTCTAAATTGGTTTGAGCAGTTAATACCTTTGAGATGACCAACTGAATACAAACATCTTTGAAGATACATTACAGATCTTCCAAAACCTCTGGGGCTAGTAATACAAGTTCTGGAAACAGCGAGGGTGCCTGAAGTAGACTGTGTCTGAGGATTTTTTTAGAAATAAGAAGTTGTAAGCCAGAAATATATAAAGGAAAAATGTGGTAATTGTTTTCTATGTGGTCTTTTAAACAACTAAACATAATATTAGGCAAAATGTTTTTAGGAGATATAAAAAAGCCTCTGCTTTTTTATCGTTTATACCAATGTATTATTTACTGCAGGTGCCCATTTTCTTTTTTTAACTGGTTCTGTTTGTTACCCTCTCACAAGGGTGCATCATTGTAATGAGAGTTCTGTTATAGCTACTGAAAGCTCTGGCCACTTTAGATGCCAAAATGACATGAGTAGAAATGTCCTGTTTAATCAATATCTCCTCCCACCTCAGGAAATTGATTACCAGAAAGCAAAATGGTAGATCCAACAGCAGCATAATTGTATATAAATGGTAATCTATTAGAGACTGTAATCTATTACAGACTGTTGTTCTTTAAAATAGTATATTTTAAATATTGGATCACAGTGATCTTTTAAGATGAAAACGGTTATTGAGCAGGCGTTTCAGAGCTGAGAATGTTAAGAGTGAGAAATTAAATTTTATAAGTAAATGGAGTCTAAGTATAAGGTGCTTAAAATGATAAGTAAAATAATTCAAGCTACAGGTAGAAAAGCATTATTCTTAATTGTTACATTTTAATTTACTTTCAAAATGACATATATTATAATTATATTAAACAACATTTTGTCAGTTCAATTGTTTTTCTTCCATATTTTCCCTAGTTTTGCAGTTTGGAGACTTTGAGACTCAATATCATTACAAATATTCTCATTAGTTTTTTTTTTTTTTTTTTTTAAATCACTTGCAACACTTATGTAATAGCTGCCGATCTGTATTTTTCATTAAAAAGAAATACAAACCATTTATTGTTATTTCTTTTTACTGTTTTAAAAATGCTTTGCATATGCATGACGAGATGTTTTATGAAATATTCATGACTGGCTCGCTGGGAACTTGCTTGCATGTTTTATACTACAGCTATTTTACAAGAAAATATACTTACTCTTTGGGCCTTGAGCATTTTGCATATAAACCATATACTTTAAAACTGTCTAAATACTGTTTTCTAGAATTGCTTGCATCATGATCCTACCAAAAAAAGGATAGAATATATTTTATAAATTGGTAATAGCATAAATGAAACATAAACCATTAAAATTACAGTGTGTGTCTTTTTTACAACAATATATTGATCTGGTTTATGATGTGCATGAAATGATGAGATAATAAAATCTTAACTAAAAGTAATCACACTCTTCTCTTTACAGCCAGAAATTAAGTTTTAAGGAGCGAGTGCGCATGGCAAGCCCGAGAGGGCAAAGTATAAAGAGCAGGCAAACATCAGTCGGAGACCGGCGGTCACCAAGCACTGAAGTGGGTACAGAAGGAAGCCCAACTAAAGTTCAGAAGAGCTGGAGTTTCAATGACAGAACACGATTTCGTCCTTCTCTCAGATTGAAGAGTTCTCAACCAAAGCCAGTTACCGATGGTAAGGCATCTTAACTTATCTCTAGATGTCCTGCAGAAAGATGTCCTGGATAATATCTCTATTAATATGTTATCCCATGTGGCATATACACTAGGATTTGATTCTCCAATAATTCTCCATTTCACCCTTTAGAAAATATAGCCCAAGAAGTTTTCTAATTTATAATTAAATGCACAAACTGATGTGCTCTTAGTTATTGTTTATAAATTAGTTATTGTTTATATATTTCTTAATTTTATTCTACCAGCAGCTACATAGATAAATTAATAATCAAGTTCTTAGGAGTTCACCCCTGGGAAATACAAGTTGGTTCAGGGTTCAGCAATCACATATATCTCTGTCTCCAATCTGATTCAGCTTTGCGATGTGATGCGGTGGCTCTTCAGGGGAATTTTGATGCTTTCCAACATTTTGCAAATAATAAAAAGTGTGAAGGCATGCAGCTGGGAATTTAGTGACTGTAACTCTGAATGTACTACTAGTTATTTTTAACCTTATACTCAAGGCCCTCCAGATACGTCATGCTTTATGTTTAACACTGTTTAAAAACAGGTGAGGCAATAATTATTAAACAGGCCATGGAGCCTCTAAATCATAGTATTCCTGGTGGGTCTTGTGGGTTGGGAATCACTGTCTTATACCTTTTCTCACAGTTTAAACTGATTCTCAATATGTTTAAATGTATGAACGTAAAATATCATTTCTAAAAGGTACCTGGAAGTGAACCATGGACTGCTTTACTGTACGTAGATGGTTCAAACTGAGTGTTATTAGTTTTAAATCAACAAATGTGTAACTCAACCATGAACAGCATGTACAAATGCATTGGTTGGTGCAGCCTCATTGTATATGCATTATAGGAAGAGATTTAAATTCTCTACTAGCTCAATCTACAATGCCACTAAATCAATCAATTCTGCATAATTTTCAGAAAAGGAAAACCCTTTTTCCAAATTCATTTCTTCCTGCTATCTGATTTTGTAGAGCAAAGCTGGTAACTGTTTTTTTATTTTTTTTTATTATTATGTTTGTTAAATTTTATTATATACAAAAAAAAGAAAACACGACAACTATACATCAAACATGTACATACCAAATCACATACCCATATCACATTTTATGTACACTCTATAAAAAGCATATCTTCTAATAAACATAAATACAACATTCAATAAATGGAATTAAGGGAGGAGAGAGAAATGTATAATCCCAAAATAGAACTATTGAGATTGGGATATATACTGATCCCATAGGAACCATTTAAGTTTAGTTTTCTCTTTCCACTTGTGTGTGTTTCTTCCAGTTTTTTACAATTAACCGTTTAGCTACCAGAAAAATCTGTATAGTGATACCAAGATCTATCTGTTTCAAATCCTGAGAAAGCATATGATCAGATCAGGTAATAGTTTTATATCTTGTTTAATTATTTTAGAAATATGAGAAATACAAATTGACCAAAATTTCTTAAATGTCTTACGTTCCTCACGATGCCACCACATGTATGCGTGTGTACCTGGGTCAATACAACCTCTCCAGTTAATGGATTGATTTTTTTTGGATCAATGTTACTACCGCATACCATCTTTGAGTTAGCTTAAAATGTGTTTCTCTAAAAGAGTTAAGGTAAATGCTTTACACCAACACTCCTTAGTACAATCCATGTCCATGTCCAGCTCTATCTCCCATTTCTATAATGCTAACGTTTTTGATTCATCCTTCAATGTTCTGATTAACTTATAATGTTTAGAGATGGAATTTTCTTTATTCGGCTTTCATATTGTTCGAAATGACTGAGCTCTCTTAAATGTAATAATCTAATTCATAAAAAAAAAAATTAAAAATAATACAGAACTGGGGGGTTTGTTTAATGAAAAGAGGTATGCAGAAAAAAGAACAATACAACTAGTTGTGTCCGTTTAAATCCACATATAAATTATTGGGTGTGTGCTTTTTCGTTTGAATTTATATTCAAATGCTATCAGAAATGATGATGGGATGCATTTAGAAATCATTATTACAACATTGGTTTGATTTCCATAAAATAGGTTTGATTTCTATAATTAGTTATAAGAACATATAAATATACAGTTTTTTGCTTTACAAATTGATTCTGTGCTTTACAAACTAACCTTGTTTTGTGAGAAACTTCTGACAATCTGTTTGTAATGTGTTTTGAACATACGGTACTTGTGGTATGTAGAACCTAATAGTATAGCTTACGGTTAGCTTTTGGTAAGTAAAAGTACACAAATTGTATTAGTACACAGGCACTGTAATCTTGATTTACCTTTGTGAGCTCCTTGGAGTCGTGCTCAAAAGAAATTTTTTATGCATTTTGGGCTTGTCAGATTTTAGCTAAGCTAGATCTTAATAACTACTAAACATATTTTCTCTTTGGACGCCTATAAAGTTAAAGTCAAAAGCTGGGCTGCTCTAACCATTAATCACTTTGTCTTAGAAATGTTTTTGTTACATCTAAATATAGGAGCGCTCAGAACTAACTGGACTGGTTTTGCCAATTTTAAGGCATTACTCTTTGTCAAACCTTCTATTATCAGAAGAAGCTGCATCATTGGAAAATTTGAGCTCATAAATGCTTATTGGATAGCCTAGTTATTTGAAAAAGAATAACTATACACTATGCTGATTATTCCTTAATTCTTTAGGGAAGAGTAGTAAAGAAGCACAAGTAATTAAATTGGTATTGAATGCCTTTTTTTAGGTAGGGCAAATGGCTCTTAAACATTGAGGCCCTCATTCTATTATCGGCCGTAAATCGGCCGTAAAGCTGCGATTCCTTGCGGGGGTCCCGTTAACTTGCAATTCAAATAGACGGCGCCGCAAGGCTATCCCCTTACGGCCGGCCATATATCTTGCAACCGGCTGTAAGCTCAGAAATCTTAAAATGAAAAAATAAATTCAAGACGGCACTGTAAAGCTCTGTAAATGCTAGGGATCATAAAGGGGGACATGAGGATTAATAGCAAACCCCTCTCAAGCTTGCACATCAGCCCAAATCAGAGATTACATTAACTGTTTATTTTCCGGCCGCAGCGTGGGCGGGTCTGAGGTGCTCCAAGCCCTCTGGACTTTTTACATGGATATGTGACATAAATTTAAAAAAGTGTTATTTACGGATTTGAGTGTAGGGGAATGTTGTGCTATTAATGCTAACACCTACAATCACTTTATATTCTCCTCAGAGTGCAGGATGGCTTTATTATGGCTTTAAAATGTGCTTAATTGTGTGCCTGCCGGACTTTTTTGCTGCAAGTAAGCTGCGGCTCGGTTTTAGCCTTGCAGAGAGGGTTCCCGGAGCATTTAAATAGCAACCAGGATTTTCTTGCGGCCGAATCTCTTGGGGCCGTTTAAGATCAAAGGCTTTCCTCCGGCGCGTGCGGCCGCAAGGGATAGCAAGGCGCCGGCCGCAAGCCTGTCTGAATCCCCGGCCGGAAGGGAATAGAATAGGCAAATAGCTTGCGGCCCCGCATTTCCTACGGCCGATAATAGAATGAGGCCTTGAGTCTGCAGTAAAGTTTTTCATGTTGCTCAAGGCATGTGCGCTTAGTGTTAAATAGATAGGTCCTTACTTTATTACTTCAATTAACAGCAAAAAAGATTATATTTTTTGTAAATTTTGGATACGTGTACCAGTAATTTAGACACACAGGAGGGAGAACAAAGATCCTATTATAGGGCACACCTACTAATCCTAATCTTAGAAAAAAGAGAATAAACTAAATAATAAAACTTAGCATTTAATGGTATTTAAAATCCTAATTAAAATATATGCACATAGGTAGCAGAGAGGTAGTAATGTTCTAAATGGCAGTATGGGTATCTGTTACAAAAAGAAATAAGTCCTAAGAGGACCGGCTATATACAAGCTATATACAATGTAAAGTGCTAGTGTTGGTCACAGATAAAGTGATTATCGTGCAAAAAAAGTGCAAAGTATAAAGTGCCAAGTGCTAATAGTTCATGAGGTGCACAGCTATTGATGTGCACCTAAATAAGTGATTAGTATATGAATATAGTGTATATAGCGAGCTGTATAGGCTTAGAACATGAAATTTACATCAAAATGATGAAATACAAGAAACGTGCGTCGGGTTCACGTAGGAACGCAGTCGCGGGCCGATGACGTCACTGTTGTGCGTCTAGACCGCGGCGTGCTAAGCAGAGAGCTAGCGTGGTTTTCTCCTCAGGCCCATAGTTTAAAGTCCCTTCCCCGATGGTTAGAACTGAGCTATTCAGCAATATCTACGTTCAGAAAGGCATAGCTTTACTAGTCAGATCCTGAAGAACCATGCAGTATTTATTTTCAATATTAAGGCAATATTGGGTCCACATCTCTATTGGCCCACACTGTCACTCTAGGAAAGTAATACATATTATTAAACTGTCCAGTCTTGGGACTTTAAAAATATTTTGGGGCATTTATTCCCTAATATTGGGTACAGTGGCTGCTATTTAATTCCAGCAGTTAAGCTGGATTACCTCATGTTCTAAGCCTATACAGCTCGCTATATACACTATATTCATATACTAATCACTTATTTAGGTGCACATCAATAGCTGTGCACCTCATGAACTATTAGCACTTGGCACTTTATACTTTGTACTTTTTTTGCACGATAATCACTTTATCTGTGACCAACACTAGCACTTTACATTGTATATAGCTTGTATATAGCCGGTCCTCTTAGGACTTATTTCTTTTTGTAACAGATACCCATACTGCCATTTAGAACATTACTACCTCTCTGCTACCTATGTGCATATATTTTAATTAGGATTTTAAATACCATTAAATGCTAAGTTTTATTATTTAGTTTATTCTCTTTTTTCTAAGATTAGGATTAGTAGGTGTGCCCTATAATAGGATCTTTGTTCTCCCTCCTGTGTGTATTCATTATTTATCCTAAGGAGCACCCTACTCTAATAATTCTATTTGGTACTTCAGTAGTATACCTGAGCCACCACAACCCACTTTTTTACCAGTAATTTAGGCCTAAACTGGATGCAGAAAGGAAAAATGATAAAATGTTATTACTTAGTTTAATTATTTTATCAATTAATCCTTTCTCATTTGCATGAATGTGATAAGAAATGTTTTCTGTACCTGTAGAAGGGTCAGACAGTCTGCAACTTTCTTGTGCAAACCTGATAACATGGAGCTAAATAGATAGCTTATTATGAATAAGTATTGTTTTAACAAAAAGTCGATTTCCTAAATTCAGACACTGAATTGCTACTAGTGAAATGTCAGATCAAGTCAAGTCAACTAAAAGGCAAAAACTCCTTGATGTTTCCTGCTCCATCTGGAGGTATATTTAAATATAAACTTAAAGCTACTCATTAAAACTCTTCCCAATATATTCCATAATGAGGAATTCCATCAGGGTCTTTGTTTTTCCTGGCATCAGATTGGGAAATAATTGGCCTTTACTTATCTAGATCATCTAATATCTAATCAAAGGGGATAGGTTCTGCTGTGGGACAGATTTCCTACCTAAATTCTCAGATTCAAAAGAGGATACCGTTTTTTTTCTAAAATAAAGTAATTATACCAATATGTCCTTTTCTCAGTTTCTACGTTTTTCAGATTTTTAATTGCTATGCCCTCAAGTAAGCTATGATGATAATTAGCTTGCTACCAGGATTTATCATCTTCTAGATGAGTCTGGGTGGGCTCCTAAACCTTTCTATATATATATTAGTCTGGAAGAGTGATCTTGGAGAGTAAATTAGCTTGGATGAGTGGTAAGAGATATAGGCTATAATGTTGTCAGTTTCCATACTTGTTGTTATGAAGGACAATTGTTATATAATTCCCTCCCAGTAGTATTTGACCCCAGAGAGACTTCACATGATTACTTCAAATTGATGGACACAATATAGGTATGATAGTTTTCCTAGTGTTATTATTTACTAGTACTACCCACCTATTAATTCTGGCACAAAGCAATCTCTCACATACAAAATTGTAGATGTGAGTGTACCTAAATAACCAGCTAACGTGTTCATCTGTTTGCCTCCAGATGATATTTCTTGATGTAGTAAGTACTTATTGCCATGATCCCCCTAATCACCAGTCCTTGGGACTAATATTATCTGCCCAGGATGATTAGGATTTTTGAGGATGGCCCTTACCCTGGCTGCTTAAAGTCTCCCATCAGGACTGCCTCCTGGGAATATGTGGTTGGGGGACTGGGCTCAGTATGTTTTATAGTTATTTAATATGTTTTATTAAGATGATTACCCTATGTATGTTAATTACTGTATGTTATGCTATGCTATGTTATGTTGATTACTGTATGTTTAATTGTGTCCAGGTGATAAGGAGTTAACTGGCAGTTAGAACGTTATGAGGTAGCCAGTAACTGACAGTTGAGATAGTTATATAATCTGGCAGTTATGTAATGTGTGTCTTTGAGGTAAAGCCAGTCTGAAGGCAATCGGTGATGCTCTTTACAGGAGAGAAGTGAGGGAAACCAGCTATCAGTGACTCTGAGAAGATTAAAAAATATATATACAGTATATGGAATAAGATATCTGGAGGATATATATGTATCAGAATCCATAGTGAAGATAGGATTAATATATATATATGGAAAAGGATATCTGGAAGATATATATGTGTCAGAGAAAATGGCTGCCCTGATCCTGTACAAATCACTTTTAAGATGTCTATATGCTCTCAATAAGAGGGAAAGAAATCTATCTAGAAGATATATGTATATGTCAGCATTCCTAGAGAAGATAATAGTGAAATGGATGTTTTGATGCCTTGCAGATGAAACCTTGTCAATAGTAATTCATACAAAATCCAGAAGATACACAAACTGTTACAGAATGTTATCAGCTCAAGTTTAAAGGGATATGTAAGTATGCTGTATTATGAATGCATCGGATAGAGGAGAATTAGTAGTGTATGAAAAAAAAATTGCATGAAAATATCCCAAAATAAACATTAATTAGCTTGCCTTGAAGTTAGCAAAATTTCCTATGGTTTTCGGCAGTTGCATTTGATGGTGTACGCCCCCAGAAAAGCCCACCTAAATTAGCCTGACATTCAAATTCAGAATAATTCTAATACATTGTATCATTCTTCACCTTCCTCAGCACTTCCTCTACCTGCTGTTTCAGAGACACTGTGCAAACTGTCTCACTTGGGATGCACTTATTACTAAAGGCGGCAAAGAATAAAATAGTCTCTGCTCACTCACCTCTCACACTCACTCACTCTATCCACACATTCCACACTCACTCCACCCACACTCACTCATCCCACCTACACTCATTCATCCCACCTACACTCACTCTAACCACACTAACTCACTCCACCCACACTCACCCCATACATACTCACTCCACAAACACTCACTCCACTCAGACCCACTGACTCCAGACTTACTCTACACTCACTCCCCCCATACTTATTGACTCAATACTCAATGATTCCACACTCACTCACTAACTCCACCCACCCACACTCACTCCACCCACACTCACTCCACCGATACTCAAACCAACCACCCACCCCGACTCACTGACTTCACATTCACTCACTCCACCCATACTCACTCCACCCACACTGACTCACTCACCCCACCCATACTCACTGACTTCACACTCACTCACTCCACCCACACTCACTCCACTTAAACTCACTCACCCATTCCACTCACACTCACTCACTCACTCCACATTCACTCACACCACCTACACTCACTCCACCCACACTCACTCTCTCAACCTCTCTTCATTCTCCTTTCCCCTACACTTGTGCTTTGATTCACTGTGAGCTCATAACCGCCCTACCATGTGATTCCATCTGCAACAGTTACTTCCTGTGCTCTCTACCAGAAAGGTCAAACTGGGTACCTTGCTGTATTTGTATCTGTGGGTACCCGGCTTATGTAATCTTCCTGTGGGTGTGAACAGCTGGATTTTACTTCTGTAACTTTGTAAGTAGACTGAATTTATCTATATAGCACATCTTTTTTTGATAATCACTGTCAGAAAGCATCCCTAGTTGAATTTTTATTTAGCATGTGGTTCTGCTTTGAGCTACCACTGCATAAGTCATTTAATTGTATTTAAGGTCTGATTTACCTGAATAGACTACCCAATGTTTTGTATCTAGTTTGGATTTGTAGAATAAGTAGGCTATTATTTTGAATTTCATATTGAGACCTTAAAAGAGCTTTGTAGTGTTTTAAACCTTTTTTATTGTATCTAAAGGAAATGGTAAAATCAATGTAGGAAAGAGATTATCTTTTTAAATGAGATATAAAATGCAGAAAAGTATTTCAAATGAGTATTTCAAAGGATTTCAAATGAGTACAATTTGCTAATTTTAGAGAGATTTAAGATTGTGTATTTTTGAAGAGGGACCTGCTCTCTCCACTCCAGACAACACACTAGGGGTCACATGGAAAGTACCCGAGGGCTGCGTGTTGCCTGGGGCTGTCTGTTGCTCACCACTGTTGTAGATAATCTGATGTATATCTGTTTTTTAACATTCTAGTATACACTTTCCTATCTAACTATCTGCCAAAATATTAACTTCTTATGCTAAAATATAGTATAAAGATAATACAATTTTATAATGAATTATAATGACCAGAAAAAGGCAGATGAGCTAAATAGGTTATTTTCTTCGGTATACACAAGGGAGGTACCAGTGGTTTGGAAACTGCAACATAATGGGGCTACACTACCTTTGCCAAATAATTGGTTAACACAGGAAGAAATCCAAAAGATGATGGAAAAAATAAATGGTAAAAAGCCCGGGTCCTGATGGAATGCATCCAAGGGTACTGAGAGAACTGGGCTCTGTAATAGTCAGACCATTTTATCTCATTTTTCAAGATTCACTCAACACTGGGTCACTACCAGATCACTGGAGAAAAGCAGATGTGATACCTATATTTAAGAAGGAGAGTAAATCCAGGGAATTATACACCTGTAAGCCTCACTTCTGTAATGGGAAAGCTTTCATAAGGGTTAATAAGGGATAATATACAAGAATATATCTATTTGAACAAGATTATAAGTAGGAATCAACACAGATCTATGAGGGGTAGGTCATGTCAGACCAATCTAATTAGTTTCTATGAGGAGGTTAGTAGGAACTTGAATCAAGGCAGTTTTGATACAGTACCGCATGGAAGACTATTGTGCAGACTAAGGTGTCATGATACCCCTGACAATCAGTCCTTTAGTCTCATGTGATCCTCCCAGAATGATTAGGATTTTGAGGCTGGCCATTACGCTGGCTGCATAATGACTCCTATCAGGACCTCCTCCTGGGAATATGTGGTTGTGGGACTGGGCTCAGAAGTTTTAAAGTATTTTTTATAGTTATTCTATGTTATATTATGTTGATTGCCCTATGTATGTTAATTACTGTATGTTAGGTTGCTTCTCTAGGTGTGTTTGACTTATTATGTTCGGTTCATGAAGAGTTAACTGATTTAAAATGTAGGGATGTAATCTGTAACTGACAATTGAGATTACCTTAGAGAAACACATTGCATAACTGACATATCACCTAATTGAAAGTCAGTTTTGAATGCAGTCTGTAAAGCTTCTGAGAAAATTGAGGAAATGGCTTTCAGTGACTCTGAGAAGATGAATATGCACATGGAACAAGAAGATATCTAGTAGAATATTTTATTTATTTATATATATATATATATATATATATATATATATATATATATATATATTAATATCTTTAGAAAATAAAATTGCTTCCCTGGTCCTTTACAATTAATGAAGTGTGTATAGGCTCCTAGATAAAGGGAGGTAACTGAGATATCTAGACTATATATATATGTATGTGTCAGCATTCCTAGAGAAGATACTACTGAAGTGGATGTTAAGCGGTTATGAAGCATTGCCATACACAATCCAGAAAACACACAAACTGTTATGGAATTTATCAGTTCAAGTTTAAGTATTCAACCATTGAACCTGTAATGAAGTTTCCATAGCAATAAAATCAGTTCCTGATGTTTATAATGCTGAGCCTGCGTTCATATTTTTAAATGCTGCATCTGAGTAAGGACATATTAGAGACATCAGCTGTCTTGGTGAAGAGATCAAAAGAACCTGAAAGGTCTACTGGGTATGTTTGACCTCAACAGCCTTACCAAGCCCGACTAAAGAAAGCAGATCGTAACATAAGGGATTCAGAAATTGCAGTAAATATCTGCTCATGGATCGAGAGCTGGCTAAAAGAAAGGAAGCAAAGTGTTTTTGTAAATGGAACATACACAGATTGGACTAATGTGGTAAGTGGGGTTCCTCATGGTTCAGTATTAGGTCCTCCCCTTTTTAACTTATTTATTAATGACTTATAAGTATGACTGGAAAGTATTGTTTGCATTTTTGCTGATGACACTAAGTTGTGCAAGGTACTTGAATCAGAAAATGATATACTTTCCCTCCAGAGATAATTGCATAAATTAGAGAAATGGGCAACTAAATGTCAGATTAGATTTAATACAAATAAATGTAAAGTTATGCATCTGGAAAGGAAAAATAGACATGCAAGTTAAAATCTTAATGGAGCAAATCTAGGGTTATCAGATATTGAAAGGGATTTGGGAGTACTTGTGAACAACCACCTAGGAAATAGTGCCCAATGTCAAGCAGCAGCTTCAAAAGCAAGTACATTTTTAGCATGTATTAAGTAGGTTGTAAAAGCAAAAGAGGCAAATATAATTCTGCCACTATACAAATGCCTAATATGGCCTCATTTGGAATATGCAGTACAAGTTTGGGCACCACTTCATAAAAAGGATTTTCATTTTACAGCTGGAAAAGGTACAGAGAACTAATAAGGGGAATGGAGGGGCTAAGCTATGAAGAAAAACTAACCAAATTAAACTTATTTTCTCTATAAAAAAGGAGTCTAAGAGGGAATATGATTACCTCATATAAATATATTCAGAAGACATTTCTGTGCTTTGTGAATGCTCCATAAATTAGTACACTGTCTGGGACATATTCTGTCTTGCTATGAAGTTGTTTCATTGTTTAGCTGTAATCATATTTGTAATCATGTAGCTATGCACAGTGGTGAATTAAAACTATCATACAGTATCTGATATTTTAAATCAAGCCAAATAAGGCTGGATTAGTCAGGTCACTCAGTAAAACTATTTTATATGTCCTCCAGTACCTCCAGATGCATTGTAATGGCAAACATCACTCAAAATGAGCTTACCTTGCCCTTTGAATGCTTTGCTATTAGAACACCATAAAATCTGCCCAAACCACTATATTCTATTTCATGCAATTAAAGGGACTCCAACATAGGTTTGTGTGGCTTATATAATTGTTAGTAAGATATAAGATGGGAATACTTTGAGAAAACTGCCTTTAATAACACTGTTAATGCACTTTAGAAGGTTGAATCTATCCCAACAAAGTGTTAACAGCTCATTAACCACAATGGTATGTGCAATAAGTTACATCTCAGACTAGCTGTGTGTGCCGGTCACTAAAGTGCAGGAAGCTCAGGGATTTTGTTAATGACACAGTATATACAAGATTCAAGAGTTCATCTCTTTTAGAGATCACTAAAAGGAGATCGCTAAAAATGTGCTAATGAATTTTTCAGTGACCAAATTGTTCTTTAATTACAAAAGTCAAATCGATTTAGACCTGGGAGCTATTGCCCCTGAAGTTATTGCTAAAGTAATATAAATATCGTTAAGAGTAGGCTGATTCTTATTCTTTGTTTTATGCATTGTAATACAAAGAGGTCTAGTGAGTATAACAGTATAGTTTAGTAAAAGTGATGTGTGGCAGGTTGCAAAAAAGGGCACAGTATGGAGCAGCAGTGTGAAACACATGCTTTATTGGTAAGACTGAATTTACAGATAATTAAGATGATTAAGGGCAAAAAATTAGCCAGAGATCAACGGGTAAGTGAACTGTTTGAAACGTACATCTTTAGGGAGCACTTGTAATTCAAGCCATATGAAAAGCAATAGAAAATTCCATCAAATATGTGCAGCATTGAAAAGAGTTTCTAAGGAGGAGAGATGCCTTTGATTGGGTTATGAGACTTTTTAGTAGAGTTTAGAGATGATCATGTTATGTAGGATGTTGTAATGTTATAAAGCCCCTTATACATAAGATCCAGTGGAAAATCACATCAGTAATCCTTCATCAACGGTATCTAGGGATATACATTTGGAGTTTGTGATTGTTTATGATACAAGCTGTGATAATAATACAGGTGCTAGTAACCTGTGTTTGTGTGGACCTTATATTTTTTACAGAAGTTTTTAGTTAGTAAAGACCCTACTTTTGGATAGAAGTTCACTAACTAAAAACTTGTGTAAAAAAAATGCTTTGTGCTTATATTGATCGCTATTCAATTGGCCAAATCACAATTGAATGAGGCTCATAGATAGCAAAGTAAACAATGATATGCATGTAGATTATAAAACCAAAATCAAGTTATATTCTAATAAAGCACAGAGTTGGTAAGATCTCTTGCATAAGATTAAATGAAGAAAATCTCATGTGGTACTTTATGTAATATTCACAAGTCACTGTACAGATGTAAAAAACAATAAAAAGACAAGCTATATGTCCAAAAGTTATATATGTGGCTGCACATTCAGTATACCTCCGGTTTATAAAATACAATGGATGAATAATCAGAGTATAACAGTATATAATAATATCTTTTTTATTGGACAAACATTTTAGTTAGAGTGACAAGCTTTCATGGTTGCACCTCTCTTTATCAAATCAGAAGCAATATTGATAAAAGTTTAACATGAGCAAACCCATGTGGCACAGAAGACGGGCATCATAAATAAAGTATTTGATTGATCAAGTATGTGAGTTGTGTGGATCTATACACAAGGAGAGAGACTAGAGATAAGAGGAAAGACAGTGTTATTGCTCTATGCGTCCATTGCTGTGTAAATCAGTTAGTGCCATAAATATCCAAACATTTATGAACTGAAAAGCAACAATTGAAACCTGTGAAACAATGTGACAGGATCACAAGAATTTTTGATAATGTGCTAGAAAATCCATGTCTCAGTAAAGTCCTATATCTTTAGTGTTAAAGAATGTGAACATTTTCATTGTAAATGTTTATCTCTCATGAATGTTTTTTAAATTACCTCTGAGTGTGTGATTTTCAGGTTTTATGATGGAGTGATGATCCTGGGTAAAATGGTGTCTAGCTGGGGTACAATAACTGTTTTCATTGTGCTTTTGTTAATAGAATGTCTGTGTAGATTTATTCTTAGATGCTATTTTTGGTTGCTTACCCCGATGTAATAGCCCATTTCACATACAGTGTATTGTATTATGTAAACCTTATTGGGGGATTTGCATGACTCTGATCCTCTGATATTATAGGTCTTATTACTATGTTTGGCTGGGTCATCTTTACAGATGTGCTGACATAATGTACAATGAGTTCTGTTGCAAGGTTTGATCCAATCTCTGTTAGGCTGTTTATTGACCAAGCTTCTGTTGACCAATGTTTATTTTTAATTCTGCATCCTCTGTTAGTATTGGCTGTAAATCTTTAAATATTATGTATAGTTTTTCTAGAGCCAGATGGTATGTGGTCACTAGAGGTGTACGTGAAGGAGTTTCCTTAGGTTTCTAGGGTAATGTGTTCACAAGGGGTGTTTTACAGGCGGAGGGGCTATTTCCTGTGTAATGACACTGGGCTTGTAACCCTTCTGCCTAAAATATGTTGTTATTAAATGTTTGTAATGGTCCCCAGTGTATGAACATATGTGGTGGTATCTAATGGCCTGTCTGTATAATGATTTGCTAAGTATGGGGGGTGGGTGGACATTGGAGCTGTGAAGGTAGCTGCATCAGTCTTTAGGCTTCCTATATAGAGATGAGTGTGGTATGCCACTAGTGATGGTCATGGTAGTGTCCAGCAAGTTCACTTGTTCTGCAGTGAAATCCATTTTAAGTTTAATAGACTGGTGGCAGATATTGAAAGAATTGTTGAAGCCTCTTGAGTTTTTTTCTCCTTCTGTCCATATGATGAACAGATCATTCACAAACCATTAAGATTCTACTGCCACACATATGATCTGTTCATCATATGGACTTTCTAGTGATCCTGTTGCATTCTTTCTCAGGTTTCATTGTTACTTTTCAATGTGTGAAAGCTTGTCACTGTAACTAAAATATTTGTCCAATAAAAAGTTATCACTATGTATTGCAACAGTCTGATGATTCATCTAGATTACTGAACATTCACAGCTACCCCACTCTTCAATATAATACACATATATAATATAGCGCCAAGGAGAAAACACGAATATATTAATAATGACTAGAGGTTCTCATTATTGTTCTCCAACATGTATATGTAGAGTAACTTGGGGAAAAATTGAGTTACTATAGTACAATGACTTTAAAGACAATATTGTCAACATACTTACAAAATAATTAGATTCTCCATTTTCTTTTACCAGTTATTATAATGTATAAAGAAGTACTTCATTGTTATTATGTTCACTCATTTCTTCTTAAGTAGGCTATATTATAATGTTATCTCCCAAGGTCTCTATATCTTGGAAATATTTCAGGCTAAGTTTGGATTTGTGGTTGTGGCTAGAGGCTGTTTAAATTACGGTACTTCTCTTTACTTTAAGCATATTTTTATCACCTTATTAATATTAATTAGCACGTTGAAGGAAATGCTTGTTGTCCTTCACTTAAATTGCACCTTCACTTAAATTGCATTAGTTTTCTAAACCCCACCATCTCCCTCTTTTTGCATATCCCTCTTTTTAAAAAATAATTATAAAGGTAGGTCATCATGTTAGACTTGTCAGTACATTCCCTGTTAAGCCAGGCTCATTTAATTTTTCATTCATATATTCTTCATAAAAAATACACTGGAAGGTAAGCATTGTTCTTACTTTATGAATAGTCTTGCAGACTTCAATGATTTATCATTATATCTCTACATTTCATCAACATATTGTAGTTTATTAAGCTGTAAGCTACAAACACAAATATAAAGTACAATAATAACCACTTATATCCTGCCTTTTGGGCTATTACTTGCATTCTTCAGAAGCTAAGCTTAGCTCCTAACGAAAGAGCAGTGGGTGGACTCTCACAATCTAAGGCTGTCAATCAGTGTGCTATGGCTGGTCCCATGTCACGTTGGCACTTCCAGTGCATTGGTATAGAGCTTATAAAAAGATCAGATTGTATTTGTTAGTTGTTTTAAAGGCATTGCCACTGAAATAAATAAAAAAATGTTTACGCCTACAGAGCAGATAGCCTTTTTTCAAGTTAATAGTGGAGAGATTAGGAAATAAATTGTATACCTCACTGACAGTTGAGCTTTCACAGAGTGTTTAAATATCTGAAGACTAGTGAAGAGTCTAACGGAGCCTGTGAGAAGTGTTCGTAGTTACATAATAATTAATGTTTAAAAGAGACTTTAGCCCATCAGGTTTAACTTGTTCAGATTAGTTGTTAATTGATCCAGAGACAGCAAACATTGAAACATTGCCAATTGTCTCAAAATGGGAAAAAAAAGAAAAATTCCTTCCTGACCCCAGATTCTGCCGATCTGACTCCTCCCTTGATCAATACTCCCTCTCTAATTATCCAGGATAACCCTGAATGCCATTTGTATTCAAAAATATACCCAACCCATTTTTAAAGTTATCTATCAAATCCACTGTCACCAACTCCTTTGGCAGAGAATTCCACAGTTTAATCACCCACTGTGAAGAAACATTTTCTTTCTTTAAGGTGGAATCTTTTTACTTCTAACCTCAAAGGATGCTCTCTTGTGAGTTGAAAACCTCTTGGCACAAAAAGTTCACTTGACAAATCCTTATATTGACCCTGGATATATTTATATAAGGTAAATTGGTGCCTCATTATAAAAATGAGGGCGTACTAGGGATTTGTATAGTGGAAGAATTATATTTGCTCCCATTGTTTCTATAACCTTCTTAATAATGCTAATAATTTTAATGGTAGGTTTATTTTAACAGTAAGAGACAAAATAACAAAAAAAACCTCAAGAAAAATTCAAGTAAAAAAAGTTATACATTGATTTGCAAGTCCGTGAGGGAAATAAATATTTCGCCCCCCATCAATCAGCAAGAGGAGTGGAATAGAATCCCTCCTGAGATGTGTGCAAAGCTGGTGGACAACTACAAAAAAGTCTGACTTCTGTGATTGCCGACAGGGGTTTTCCTACCAAGTACTGAGTCGAAGGAGTATACTGTAAATACTTATTTCCCTCATTAAACTGCAAATCAATTTATACGTTTTTTGACATGCGTTTTTCTTGTTTTTCTTTTGTTCATTCTGTCTCTCACTTTTAAAATACATTAACATTAAAATTATAGACTGATAATTTCTTTGTCAGTGGACAAACGTTCAAACTCAACAGGGGATCAAATACTGCCCACCCCCACAATCCCTTATTAGCCCTTCTAAAAGTTTTCCCACTACAGAAGTGAGGATTACAGGTCTTTCATTTCTGGATTTGTATCACCAGTTGTGATGCCCAGGAGGGCCCACCACTGGACTTTTGGGGTTAATCATAGTGATCATATATGTGTATATTATACAGGGCAGTGTGTGTGGCCTTAACAGGCAGGAATTATTGTAATATTGTGTTAATTTATTGATGTAAATACCCAGGCATGCTTGGTATTGAAATGCTTCATTTCTCCCAGGGAGTTAAATGGAGTGTATTACTTGGGTGAAGGAGTCCAATTATGGGGTTACCTGTTTGTAGGGGCAGAAGTTGGCAAGCAGAGTAGTGGGGAGGGGTACATAGACAATTACAAGGCCGCAACTCACGGAATACAGGCCGTATGTCTGCAGGGTTGAACTCTGCTACAATTACGAAGTGATTCAATTGATCAAGCCAGCAAGTTACGGTCCGAAAGCCGAAACCGTAAACCATGCAACCGGATGTAGCATTTTAGAGCGTAAACATGATCAATTAAGCAAGTCTGTAACTACCCATTTAAACGCAGCCAATAGGAAATTAGACTGTCATCATTACGGCAGTATAAGGATGAGGTTGCATGTCAATCAATTAGCTTTTAGAGGTTTGACATGCGATCGGACTCGCAAACCCGCAGTATACAAAATAATAAAAATAAATGCCGATACTGTTCTAGTCCATGTGGGTGGCCTGATATGTATTAAGTACTTTCATCGCTTTCCCCATCATTTACAGTACAATATTGATTTTGTATTAGCATTTACAATGCTATGGACCTGTCTTTAACTCCTTAGAGGGTCCCATCTGGTACCCGTAGGATTTTCTTCTATATTTGTGAAAACATTTGCAGGCTTGTGGAATTGTAGCAATTGAATAGCGATTTGTGATTTTAGCAATCATAACTCTTGCGGACATGAAAGATCAAAGGCTTATATGGGGCGTATGTTATGGTTGTAACAATTGCAGGGTTTTCAGCCCGTAGATCATTTGCGGCTAGAAAGAAGACACCAATTGAATAGCAAAATTGTTTACAGCTTATATTACGGGCTCCCGTAAGCTACAATTTCTAAATTGAAAGAGCCTCCTTGTCTGCAAAGACGTGTTTACAATATTACCTTCCCTGTGGTTAAGGCTTCCTGGTAGAGGAATTTCAAGCACTAACATTAATTTGTGAATTGTTCCTTTTCCTGGACAAACATCAAAAGACCCCTGCCAGGTACACAGAGTAGGAGGGAGATTCCTAATATGGGCCTGTGGCTGACCCCCTCCCTAGGTGGAGGTGTGTTGGTGGGACAAGCTGGGACTGAATGTGCATAAAAACTGTATGACATCAATAAATGTTGTTGTCTGTTTTGTATACGCATAAACACTGTGTATATTTCATTCTGTCCTTCAAATGGAAAGACCTTTTATTATTTGATTAAGCTGGCTTATATCCTGATGTTCCTGCTGGTCCTATCCTAAGGCACCATTGCTTGTTCCTGTATTCTGAGGACTGGTCATTCCTGGGCTGGCTATGCAGGCTAGGCACTGAGAATTAACCCTAAATCCACAACCTAGAGATACTCCCATAGCAGATAGAAGGTGGTGTTGGGGTGCACATGGCCTCTCATCTCTGGGTCGTGTTACCTCTACTTTTCTCCAGTCATTTGGTAGAGACCCTGTGTTGAGTGAATCTTAAAACATTTGATACAATGATTTGCTATTACAGAACCCAGTTCCCTCATTGCCCTTGGATGTATACCATCAGGACCTGGGGCTTTATTAACATTTATTTTTTTCCAACCTATTTTGGATTTCTTTCTGCATTAACAAATTATTTGGTGAAGGTAGCGTAGCCCCATATTATTGCAGTGTCCCAACCACTGGTACCTCCAATGTGTATTCTGAAGAAAATAACCTGTTTAGCTCATCTGCTCTTTCCTGGTCGCTAATTGTCAGGCAGCCTGTTTCACAATGCAATGTTCCTATAGCTTCCCTCCTGGCCTTCTTCCATTTAATATATTTTAAAAATATTTTAGGCTTAGTCTTACTCTCCTTTGCCACTGACTTTTTATTATCTACTTTTGCCAGTTTAATAGTTCTTTTGCAAGCCTTGTTGACTTCATTGTACTCCTGTTTAAATTAATTTAAATGCCTATTTTTTACTCTGTATCTTGATATTTAAATCATAGTTAAGCCACATGGGATGTGATTTACTCCTTTTACTTCCACATGGTATATGGTGATAAGTATGTATATTTAGGAAGGATTTGAACATTGTCCATTTATGTTCTGCATTTTTACCTGTCAGTTCTCTGTCCCAGTCTATACTTTGTATTGCTGCCCTTAGATCATTAAAATCTACCCTTTTAAAATGGAGAGTTTTTGTTGGCCCCTTAAAGTTCTTTATTTTATTTTTTTAATTCAATCTCAAATGAGACTGTATTGTGATCACTGTTTGCCAAAGATTGCCCTATTTCAACATTTGATACTATATCAATATTACCGTATTTTTCGCCGTATAAGACGCACTTTTTCTTCCCCAAAACTGGGGGAGGAAAGTTGGTGCGTCTTATACGGCGAATATACCTTTTCAAACTGCCTCTGTCCTCTTGATCTCACCCCAGCGCTTCCTACCAGCATCGCGTCGGCCGGTGCGTCCTAGTGACGTCACACACGCAACGCTGCAGTACACGAGGAGTGCTGGTAGGAAGCGCTGGGGTGAGATCAAGATGGCAGAGATCAGAAGAAAGGTGAGGATCAGGGGGGTCAGGGAGGATCAGGACGGTCAGGGAGGATCAGGAGGGTCAGGGAGGGTCAAGGGCTCCCAAATGCTCCCAAATGCTGCAGTATATGGATATGTATGTGTGTATGTGTATGTGTGTGTATGTGTGCATGTATGTGTGTGTATATATGTATGTATGTGTATGTATATTTATGTGTGTATGTATATGTATGTATGTGTATCTATAAAGGTGAGGATCAGGGGGGTCAGGGAGGATCAGGACGGTCAGGGAGAATCAGGAGGGTCAGGGAGGATCAGGAGGGTCAGGGAGGGTCAAGGCTCCCAAATGCTGCAGTATATGGATATGTATGTGTGTGTGTGTGTATGTATGTGTGTGTGTATGTGTGTGTGTGTGTATGTGTGTGTATGTGTGTGTATGTGTGTGTATATATGTATGTATGTGTATGTATATTTATGTGTGTATGTATATGTATGTATGTTTATCTATATATATATATATATATATATATTTATATATATATATATATATATATATATTTGTGTGTAATGTAGGTGTGTATTTGTGTTTGATTCAGATTTTTTTTTTCTTGTTTTCCTCCTCTAAAAACAAGGTGCGTCTTATCTGCCGGTGCGGATTGTGATCACTAAATCCAAGATAGCCTAATTTCTAGCTCTTTTATAACCTGGGCCAGATATTGATTCCTGAGTGTACTCAAGAACTTGCTCCCCTTAGCTGAACTGCTGGTCTCATTCATCCAGTTTTTAACACTTGACCATGCTTAGCTGCATTTCCAATCTGTTACAATAATTGCATTCTCTCACTTTCAATTATATTTAGGGGGTTTATAGCATACTCCTACCAATATTATCATAGAATTTGCTCCTCCGCTATTTAACTCTACCCACAAGCATTCAAGGATATAACTAGTTCCTGCATAAATATCTTCTATGACTACAAGCTTGAATTCAGGTTTAACATACAGACAAACCTTCCTCCTCTTTTACCAATGCCACCTATATTTTCTAAATAGGTTATAACCATCCAGATTAACAGTCCAGTCATGAGAGTCATCCCACCATGTTTCAGTAATACCTATTAAATCCCTTTTCTCATTAAAGGGATAGTAAATGTTTGTCCAATAAAAAAGGTATCACTATATACTGCAATACTGATTATTTATTTGGATTACTGGACATTCATGGCTACCTCACTCTTCATATATACATATATATATATATATATATATATATATACACACACATATGTATATATATACATATATGAATGGAAAAGATAGATAAATACAGAAGATATAATTTGTGTTTTTTTATTACTGATTTATGGTTCTTTGAGGACCTGTGGAACTGAAGTAAAGAGAAACCAAAGGGAAGTGAGCATCTGACATTTATTTTTGTCATGAAAGCACATGGTGGACATATGTAGCGTTTGCAATTTATGGTCCTTTCAAGACCTGCAGGGCTGAGGGAGGGGGGGAACTCGCAGCTCCCTGCATCACATAATCTAATTCAAACAACTTGTTCTGGATAGCTCTGTCTGTGTGGCCCCATGAAGCCTGAGCAGCTGATATACAGTCCACTGGCATAAAGGCAGACTCCCTGTGTGTGTGTGTGTCATGAGACAAGCAACTTGGCTCTCAGCATCCAGAAGTCCTGAATATTCAAATTAGCTTCGGGGGAAGTATCTGATTGGATGATACTTCCCCATTGACTTAAAGCACAAACGCTCGTTCCTATGCAGCCAGTGGCTACAGCACTGAAACACATGTTACGCTTGGGGGCGTGGAGCATGGGGGCATGTAAGTTTGAGTAAACAAATATAAAAACAATAAAGTGAAACATAAACAAATCAATAACATAACACATAGACACGATTTTTTGATAATAAAATAACTTGCTCTGCCAGATGCAGCAGAGCAAGTTCTATGAGCTTACTATCCCTTTAACTGCTAATAGTTCTGCCTCTCCCTTTTTCCCTGGCAAGCTTGTGGCATTAGCAAGCATACATCTTATGTTGTTATGAGTCTGTAGTTCTGAAGTGCCTGCCACTGTACTTGAGTTACTAAGCAATACCTCCTTGTTGACTATGCTAACCCTCCCCCTTCTCCCCCCCAATGACCGGTTGATTCATTCCTTATCTATCCTATACTTTCTACCACATTACTTCTATGTAGTTCCTCCCCCACCTACTAGTTTAAAAACTCCCCCAGCCGTTCCACCATCCTTTCTCCTAGCACACCAGCTCTCTCTTCAATAAGGTGCAATCCATCCCTGCTATAGAGATTATACCCACGTGAGAATTCCTCCTAGTGCTCTAAAAACCCAAGCCCCTCCCTAATGCACCACTTTTTTAGCCACACGTTAACCTCCTTAAGTTCCTTCTGTCTCCCTGAGCTAGCATGTGGCAGTGGTAGTATCTTGGAAAATAATGCCTTGGAAGTCCTTGCCTTAAGCTTTTTGATTAGTTCTATAAAATCATTCTTTAGGACTCTCCATGTTCCACTTGTTTAGTCATTGGTACCAATATGTACCAAGACTGCCGGTTCATGATACATTGGAGTGGGAATAGGTGGTTGGGTAGAAGACTAACTAAAACAAAATAGCAAAAGTCAAGCTGGGAGATGTTGAGAGCATGGATTACGATCTTTGTAGTTTCATGTGTTGTGAATGGACACATTTTGGAGATGTTCTAGAGGTGGGACGTGGGGGATGAAGGAGAGGTCCAAGTCAACTGTGACACTGAGAGAGCAAATTTCAGATTTTGGGGGGATTTTGGAGTTGTTTACAGAAAGATAAATTTCAGGTGTGGAGAAGGGTGTTGGAGATGTTCATTGTTATAAATTGTGGATTTTTGCGTGAACTGGATCCCCAGTAAAGCTCACCAGGACGCTAGAGAAAATCCAAGACTCTATTTTAAAATTGTGCAGCAACAAACTAAAGAAAAAAACGTTATTAATTAACAAAACATAATAGTGACAACTAAAAAGATATAAGGTATTTATTTATATATCTAATAAAGCAGGCTGATGAAGTCCCCTGATGAATCCGCTTTAGACACCACGGGGAAACGCACGTCGGGAGGGTAAGCAGGCTATTGGGGAAAGCTCTTCCCCTTTATCCATCAAAGCATATTGATTTGGATAATTGAATAGTCTATCAATGAGGAAATTATACTGTAATGTTTTACATGTTTTTTCCATATATAGAGTAATTGAGAGCAGCATTTATATTGCTGTCTGTCAATACTAAGTGTATTTTTTGGAATCTTTATGGCTGAATACTGTGGAGAAACAGGCTTGATAATTTTATAATAACATATTGGCCTTTTTTCCACAATTAAGTAAGAAAAAATAGAGATTCAACTAGACTGATGCTGCCTTAATATATTATTAACATTAGATACTATACCTTTTGGGGTTACTTAGAGTAGCTTACATCCCATGTATTAGCCTGCTTTATTACATATATAAATACCTTATATCTTTTTGATTGTCACTATTATGTTTTGTTAAGTAATAAAGTTTTTTCTGTAGTTTGTTGCTACACAATTATAAAATAGAGTCTTGGATTTTCTCTAGTGTCCTGGACTGGACAGCATCTATGTATAAGATTAATTTTGGATATCTTGCCAACTAAGAAATTCTAAGAAAGAACTGACAGACAGATGGTATCTTTAGTTTTGTTAAAATGACTCTACTCTGAGGAAGATTAGACTGGTGTTTATAGTCCCATCGCTAACAAAATGTGTTGTCAAGAAACATTAGGAAGCATTACTGATAAAGGAATTGTTGGAAAAACTCAGTTGCCAAAGGCATATACAAATTCCCCTTTGAACATAAAATAAAGTTCTGGTACAATTGTTGTCTTCATGTAACACTTATTTTGTATAATGTGCTATAATCAGTTTGACACTCTACTACTCTCTAAGTCTGAATACATTTATAAATAAAACATTAACAGTAATAATTAAAGACACACAGCCCTAAAAAAAATATTTAGCTATATTTCAGAACAATTCTAAAAGGATGTGATCTGGGCTCTTAACCCTGGAGTGAGTCTTCAAAAATAGGGGTCTCCCAAAATCCTATACAGATTACAAAAAGAGCAAAAAAGAAACATCCCTATATTGGAGTACAACAAGAGAATGAGTTTCCAAACCAATTAAGTAGAAGACACTCTCATCCACAAAATGTCATGTCATAATGCAAATCAGTGTTACAAAGTTATTCTTTATAAATAATACACCGGTGTGCCTCTTCACAGTTAAAAAAACTTTATATCCAAATAGTTTATTCTAAATTTTATTTCTAATCATCTGAGTGTGAATACATATGTTGTGTTATATATGGTGATATCAGCAACCATGCTATCTCAAAGGTAGGTCTGAACGATCAATAAAGAGTACCTAAAATCTTCTTGATATCTTAAAATATTAAAACATTCAAATCCGTTAAAGAATAAGACAGCATGTGATTTATTTATATAGACTATATTCCCAAAAATAGAAAAAACAAAGAAAAAAACAAAGAAAAAAGAAACATTAAAAAAGAATATAAACATTTTACCCCGTTTGTATACATAACCAATGGACCACCATGGCAACTAAAATATGCACCATCTCTAAAGAACCCTCATGGCACTTAAATGTTAACCACCAATGGATACACATTAAACCGTATTTTTTTCATATTCTGATTGTCCATCATATTTCAGCCAATCAGAATGTTTTTTTTCAGATATCACTCTGCTCATTTGTAATTTACTATTTAATTGGACCAATCAGTTTTCTCAGATTGATTAGGTCCAAAATCAGAGCAATCAGATTGGTGTAATTAGATTTTAAATTAAAAAAAATAAGGGTGACATTTGAAAAATTATTCTGATTGGCTGAAATATGATGGACATCTATTTCAACCAATTAGAATACATAAAAAAAATCTCTATTATTTATAATTTTTTGATCAACCAAACTAAGGTTACTAAATTACCATATAAGACATCTTGGGTAAAGGAACTTAATATATCTCTTAACCAAAAAGAATGGGACAAAATTATTAGAGATTTAAATAATTCTTCACTTAATATAAATTTAAGAGAAAATGCCAATAAACATTAATGAGACGGTATCTGACTCCAGTAAGATTACAAAAATGAAACCCATAATTTAATGATAACATGCTCTATGGGAATGTCCTAAAATGTCACAACTATGGAAAGAAACATATTCAATATTAGAAACACTCACAGGATTTCCTATCGCTAAAAAATAAAATAGACATTTATTTAAGATTATCAAATAAATTGAAAGGCACACAACTCCTAATAAATCAAATAGTTGTAGCTACTAGAATTATAATAACTAAAAACTGAAAATCAGATAAACCCACAGTAGAAGAGATAAAAAAAATCAAATAGTTTTTTGGAACGCCATATTCAGGCCTGAAGATGAGGACATGGGCTTCAATCAAGATTAAACAGGACCAGCTTGTCTTTAATCAAGATGGATAGTCCAAGACAGAAGATTGAGGAGGGTGTTGTTAATCATTGCTGGATGATCATTTGGATAGGTAAGTATTAATAATATTATTTCATTTTACAGGTTTAATTTATTTGTTATTTTATTGTTTTATTATTTTATATGTGTTTTTTTATTTTATATGCAACATTTTTATTTTTATCTAATTCTTTTTTATTTTAAATAATTTCATTTTTATTATTTTGGTAATCTATGTTTTTTATTTTTCGTAATTTAATATTTGTATTTTTTGTAATTTCTTGAGGGGTTTGGTTGTGTGTATATTTTTTTATTTCAATAGTGTTGTGATTTTTTATACTTAAAACATCAGGGGTTAAGTTTAGTATACCGTTTGGATCTATATAGTCTTCAATGCTATATTGGGGTTAATAGGGATATCAAGGGTGTCCTTTAAGGACCCTCATAGTATGGAGTTAATGTTTACATGCCGCAGAGTTTAGTTTTAGGGCCAATCCATTGCATATGTTGTAGGATAGGTGTCATGGAGGTCCAGCAAGGACCTCCATGGCATATATCACATTTTCATATATGCAGACCTTCATGGCTCATTAGGCCATTTATGCCACAAGTGTCCTTATTGGACTCGCATGACACTGGGGATAACGATTTCTGCCATTTCGTACATCGATCGGGTCGGGTGTGAGCAGCGAAGGGGATAGCAACCCCAAAGACATTTTGAGTTCTTATTCCAATTCCAATTGAATAGTGATTTAGTGCAAAAGCAACTTGTAATATTACTGATGTGACAAAATCAATGGGAAAGCTTGCCGTAATTTTAGAGAGTCGGCTCCTTCACATTCATTGTGAGTAGCACACATGCTGAAGCTAATTGTTGCAGTGAAGAAGAGTATAATTGTTATGGTCCTGTGAAGAGTACCCACTTTTTTCTTGCCCCAGCCATCACCATACAGGTAATAAAGGTTGGTTGGAGGTCTATAGGTGACAAAACTCCATGTTTAAACAGTTACAAAGTTGAGAAGATTGATTTTATTTTATACAGCCTTTAATGATTTTATTTTCTAATTGAAAAACTGCTTAACCATTCACATTTACTATTACAGTAATCGATGCCTAGGGTTTGGCCCAGGCCATAGGAGGCAAGTGGCACTACCAGGACCAGTTCCACCCATTTGGGCCACACAAAGCATAAAATTAGAAGAGGCAGTATGAGATTTTAAAATTTTGCACAGAACTTGCTCCTCTGATCAGAACTGAGTTCCCTGTCCTGTAACAATCAGGCATGCTTTTAAATATGTTCTATATTTTTAATTTTCCTTCCTTCACCAAGTATTTAATTGTCTTTTGTTCCTGTTTTCCAATCTTATCAATGTAAAGATTAGCACAGTACTAATATTTAATGAGTATCGTATCTCTGTATTTGACTTGTAAAAATAAATCTTGACTTTGATCATACTGAAATTGTTTCTCAAAGCAACCCAAACAGGTGTTCAATTTTCATCTACTTGTAACTTATATGGGTAGCAATATCATAAGGTGTCGCCAAAGGAGACAGATTTTGCTTGAGCGGGCCCTTGGGCACCACTGCATAGCCTTGATGCTTTTGTTAGCATTGTTAATTTTTTAATGTTTTATGTGTCATTTGTTTCGCATTTTTCAGTTGTTTGGACACTTACAGTATAATACATATGTCCTGTTATGCCTATATATTTACCACTGTTCCTCTTCCCTTTATTTTTTGAGGATCTGCACATTGTTCTAAATAGTAGAGCTGTGTTATGAATATCTGACCTTGTGCCCAAAGTGTTTAGCCACAGCTAGTTATCTTCTGAAAGTTTTTTTAGAGAGGAGAAAGAGTGATGCTGGAGTATGGAGGAGACTACAAAGAATTACTTATCCCAATAATCAGCTAAAAACAGGTTATTGTGTGTCGAATACCAGGTAATGTACTTTCCTGGTAGCAACATATCTTAATATTGTCCTCTGTAAGCAATACATTATTGTTTTAACTGCATAACTTTGTTTCACTGTGTTAAGATAAATTCTTAATAAACATAGGAACTTAGTTTAATAACACTTTAAGAGTAGGTTATACAAGCACCGACTTTTGTGGCTTTTATGAGCAGCAACATAGACCATAAAAGGCTGGCATTCAGAAATTCCCATGTGCATCTTTTCAGTTCAGTCTGATTTTATCTTTTAGCTGACGTCAGCCTTGGAGCAGAGGAAGTACATGATGAGAAAGGATGTCACTGCGATGTATCAGTTGAAGATCTAACCCCAGCTCTTAAAACTGTCATCCGAGCGATCAGGTTAGTGGAAAAAAAAAGACTAGAAGAATAATTCAAAGATCCTTCAATAATAAATTGAATTATAACTGCCTTCTTTTACTGTTAGAAATTCCAGTCTACTTAATAAGACTGCCAGTAAATTTCAATAACCAACCAATTAAAATAGACATATTGTATTACAGATTTGCTTTTAAGGTAATATAACAGTATTTCCTAAATATGTAATCTGAGTATATAGCAGAACTAATAACTTTTAGAAGTCGTGATATATTGCAGCACTCTATCTGCATTGTACAAGTGTACAGTGCAACAGCATATCTCACTACTTACATTCTTCAATTTAGCAAAAAGAAAAAACAGGTAATGGGAAAGCGTCATTAACATTGCTAATGTAAATAACATAAAGTTAAAGTGAATTAAACAAATTCTTATATTGTCCTTGCTCTTATATTGATTCTTCCCTCATGCATCCAAACTTTCCTATCATCTTTATCAATCTCCAGTCCTGAAAGTATTCAGGATCATGTAGAAACAATATTTTACACTACTGGATTAGATTAATATGAGATGCCTGCTCCTAATAAAGGCAACCTTAACAGGGGATGTGAGCATTCTCTCTCTTTCTGTTTCATGGACACTCAAAGAAAAATACTACAAATCTAAAGGCTGAACGACAACAATGTTTATGAGCAACATACTTTTTTGTCTTATCTGGTTAGTCTCAGTGAAGAGGGTAAAATATGCAAGATTGTAAGCACTGGACAAATGCTTTTGGCATGCATCCAGAGTGAAAGAAATTCCTCAGGCATATAATACCATGTTGGCCTGAAAATAAGCCTCACTTTTTATCCAAATTTGAACTGTGAAAAATTAAGGTGCGGCTTAAATTCCGGACTTTACAAAAATTGTCTTTTACAACATTTTGTCATATTGTATGCTGGTTAAAATGATGCTAATTTCTCATTTTCACCAGTGGGGTAGCGGGTGGCAGTCCTCCCCGGCCAGCACTTCTATGGGAGCAGCAGTCCTGTGCCTTCCCACAAGCTCCCTCCTACCCCTTGTCTCTGTCACTCTTCTCTCTCCCCCCTCTCCCCTCCCCTTTCCCCGGTCTCTCACCTCTGTGTGCCCGCCTGGGGTGGTGGCTCCTCCCCCTGCTGGCTCCTCCTCTCTTAGGTCAGATGACTCAGAGGAGAGACCAGGGTCTGGCAGGGGGAGTAGTAACAGAGGTGAGAGACAGGGGAGGGGAGACAAGGGGGGAGAGAGTGAGATGGGTGGGAAATACAAAGGTGGGGGGAAGGGGAGAGACAAGGTTGGGGGAGAGACAATGAGAAGTGGAGAGATAAGGGAAAGGGAGAGAGATAAGGGTGGGAGGAGATTCAAGGGGTTAGGGGAGAGACAAGGATGAGGGGAGAGACAAGGGCTGGTGGGAGAGACAAGGGGGAGGGGAGAGACAACACTGTGTATATCTTAAGGAAAACGTTTATTTATTACCTTACTCTTGATGTTAATAATGATAGCCTGCCTAATAAGAAAATAAATGAGTTGAAGAACATCCTATAGGTATATTGTTTTCCAAATACTAGATATATGGTATATTGTAAATTAAAATCATTATTTTTTCTTTTCCCTTGATTTTTAAGAGAGCGGCTTATATTGTCTTTTTTTTTCTTTCCCCAATTGAATTTTAAATGTGCAGCTTATTTTCGAGCTAATACAGTACTTTTTTGTGATGTTTATTCTCTTGCAATTATACCATGTGTTCGAATATGTATCAGGTTTCCTTAACCTCACAGTTTCACACCACTAATAATCTATTTATTGTATACCAACTCTTAGAACCCCATGATGTGAAATTAATGAACCACTGTATATAAAATATATATTTGAACAAACTGAGTATGACCAAAAGCATAACTAAAATGCCATAAAGCTAGTTTTTAATTAGAAATATATATATAATATGTCTGGAGGAATCCATTATATTTGTGTAAATGTTGCATATATGAAAGGTGCATTTACATTTCTGCAGGAGAAGATTTGCAGTATACCTTGCAGTTGTCTGCTTCTTAGCGTGTGGGAAAGGTGCAGATATCAAATACTAAAAGCAGCCTGCACCCACTAATGACAAATCTCCTCTCCATCTTGTCTCCTCCCCTAACATTCCCTCCCCTATTCAGGAGATTCATGCCTCAAGCTATGCTTATGGGAAGGAAAGCTATGAGAAGTTTGGACAAGCTATTAAAAAGATATATACTATCAACAAGGGTCCACATAGTTAGAACTATAGTATTATCAGCAGTAACATATGGGTGTGAGCGTTACACCATAAAGAAGGCTGAGTGCCATAGAATTGTCACCTTTTAATTGTGCTGCTGGAGAAAACAGCTTAGAGTCCCTTGCACTCCAAGAAGATCCAATCAATCAATACTACAGGCAATTAAGTCAAACTGTTCTCATGAATTGGCCAAAATATTTGGGATTTAATCTCATGATCAAACCGTCCAGTGAAGACAGGATTCCTTAGAGAAAAATCTGATGCTAGGAAAGATTGAAGGCATACCAAAAAGGTGATAGCAGAGATGAAGATAGATACATGAAGTCATTGAAGCAATGAACATGAGCTTGAGGAAGCTTAATAGGGCAAAGGCTCACAACAACAATTACCATAGAAATGTTTTATATTTTATATGAGGTTAAGATTTCCTTTATATTCAAATTGGGGTTTTGCATACCATGTATAGTTCTAAGAAAACAAAAGCTCTTAAATTGCCTTGGTGGTGCCAGTGTTATATTATTGATTTTTGAGTGTGAAGTGAAGGCTAAATAGGTTTTTACAGTCACTGTAGGAGACTGCTAGCTTGGATAAGCTGTTTTACAGATAACCCTTTCACCTACACACCCATATTAAAGAACCATCTTGGTCATAATTATTAAAGTTACTATTTTGAAGAACAACACTTGAAAATATGCAACATGTGTTTAGAAGGTAATTTACCTGCTTCCACTGGAAGGCTGTTCCACCTATATAATACTTTTTCAATAAAGTAGTAATTGTGCACATTACCTACATTTTCACCTTCCAAATTCAAATCATGATCTCTTGTTTTTGTATTCCTCTTTTTCTGGAACATACTACCCTCTTGAACTTTATTAAACCATTTGATATATCACCCCAATGTCTTCTGCCCTAGAATGCATGTTAAGGTATATTACATTTTTTTTTATTAATCTTGTCCGCAAACCATTTTAGCCACACTCAATTGAATTATTTTTAATTAATTAATATAATTTTAAAGATACAGATTCTCATTCAATTCTGAGGCTGTAACTTATGGCATGTAAGCCGTATGACTGCGGGCCTCCTGCGGGCCCACAGGAAGCCCTGAGTTATGGTGCTATTTAATTTGGCAAGACCGCAAGTTAGGGGCCGATAGCGAAATTCAGAAACCATGCCATAGTATGTAGCATTTGCGAGCTTGAACATGAAGGCCGTAACTCCTGATTTAGAAACAGCCAATGAAAACAGAGATCATCATCATTACGGCAAAGAAAAATGGAGTTTGGATGTCAAAGTTCTACAGGCTTCAATTATGAGTTACGATCAGATCCACATTCCTGAAATATTGCAATATTGATAAAACTGTAAATATGATATTCTATTACATGCGAGTTCCATTATATGTATTAACACATTGATTGCCGCGATCGATATAACACGGAAATTAAACATGAAAATAAACATGAAATAAATTATTTTTATTTACCGATTAGCGAGTTTGAGAATGTTGTGCTATTAATACTGAGACCTAACATCACTTTCCCTTTTAATAAAAGTACAGTATTGATTTTTTATTTGCTTTTAAAGTGCATGTCTTTAAGGACCTTTGCGAGTCCTCCTTGGAATCCCTAACTTGTGGAGCGACTTTTGCCATTTGCGGCCTTGGCGGGGGGGTTAGCGAGGGGAAATCAGAGCAATTGAATAGTTATTTGTGATTTTAGGCATCAGAACTTTTGCAGCCGTGAAAGATCAAGGCTTGGAGGAGCTTTAACCATCAAAATGAATCGGAGGCCGGAGCCCGTAAAACGATCATAGCTTGCAAAAAGACGCCAATTGAATTGAAAAAATATGTTACAGGCTTCATTTCCGAAGCCCGGATCTCCCGATGCCTTAATTAAATGAGGCTCACAGTCTCCAGATTGGACACAGTAAGACCTGATAAGGGATCTATAGAGTTGTAATTAGTATTTCTCTTCTATTGCTGCTAATGCCTCTATTAATACAACCAAGCAACACACTGGCTTTTCCTGCAAAAATTTTGCATTATTTGTCAGTTTCTAACTCTTCTAATATAATTCCAAAGCCCATTCCCTCTTATGTTGTCATCAAATTACCATTATGTATATATACTGCTTTTCTTTTTTGTGCCGTAGGTGCATAATTTAGCGTTTATCAGTGTTCAGTATTAGATCCCATATAACTGACAATATCTGTATTTTAGTAAGTCATTACCAATTAATTTACACCTCCAGCAACCCTATTAAATTCCTTCAACGTGTAAAATTGTAGCCCGCAAGACTTACAGCTTTTAAATTGCCCCCATAAAACAAACCGCTAACGATCTGCAGGTTACAGGCGGAAAAACCCTACGGGACGTCGAAATTTGAACTTGGTGGCCTCAAATCATTTGATCTGTCAAGCACATACAGTAACTGTTATGTTCGAAAATCGCTATTAAATTAAATCCACTGGCGTTCAAATCTGGAACCCCGCAAATGGAGCCGAAGAGCCAACAGTACTAGAGAGGACCCGCAAGGGGGTTAAAGTCCTATCCGTAGCACTGCAAATGCAAATATACACACACTACTGTATTATCAAATAAATGGAAAGTGATGTTAGGTATTAAAATTAATACACAACATTCTCAAGCACGCAAATCTGCAATATAAAATACTATTTTTTCTGTTTAATTTCCGTGTTATATTGATCCCGGCAATCATTGTGTTAATACATATAATGGAACTCGCATGGACTAGAATATCATACTACTGATTTATTAATATTGCATGATTTCTGGAATGTGGGTCCGCTCGAAATTCGTAATTGAAACCCGTAAGACTTTGAAATCTAGCCTCCATTTTTCAGTGACGTACTGATTTGACTAATTGATAATGTTCACTGCCGCACTACCAAAGTGCACAAGAATGGTTTATGGCTTTCTGTCTACCGCTCGTAACCCTTGGCATGGTTACATTTCTGTTAAGCAGCCGAATTGCAAGCCTGCAGCCTTTGCTGGTGTGCCGATGCTGCTACGGACTTCAGTTTTATTGGGGCTGCAGTAATATCAACTCTTACATATTTTTCTGTTGAAGCAAAGTAGTAATATTACCAATAAATACATTAAACTAAATAGGCCCCAGCACTGATCCATGTAGCAATCTAGTATCCATTCCTTCTTCTGACTTTATTACCATAACTTTGACTTTCAGCCAATATCCTGTCCACTGAACTCTATTTAAATCCAGTCCCCAACTAAAAAGTATAATAATTTGTTGATTGTGTTGGACAGTGTCAAATGCTTTACTGAAATCTGGATACACTATATCCACTGCTCCACCCTGGTTTATAACTTTAATTAAAAAATAAAAAAGTGAACGAGATTAGTCTATATATTATACGCCTGCATTAAATTCATGCAACCTTTGATCCTGTTGTTTATTAGATTTTCTTTATTTGTTAATTATTTATTCTCATTAGTCAAACTACCTGGCCTGTAGTTATTGGACTTTAAAACTAGCAATAGAACGAACAAAATAGTTACTTGGAGCTCAAAGCATAAGAAAAATATTGTCCAAAAACAGTTAATGGGGTGCTCCCAGGGATGAGTCTTAATACATAAATTGTCACAACAAGAGGCACAGGGAGATCCCTTTTATTGGGGCACACCCAATACCTAATCTCAATAGAGAGAATTAAGTTTAATATATAACTTTTAATGATATAACTAAAAACATAATTTATTAAAAACTGGTGACATAGACACTATACACAAGCTAACATGAGTTGTAGCCCCTTCAGTAGCAACCCTTATGTTCAGTTTCTGTGCACTTAAAGGATTGTGAACTGGAAGATTATTTTAGTGATTCAGATATGATAAAGTGCTCAGTGCTGAATGTGATTCTCTTGGGAATACTATTGAAAAATTGGATAAAGTGACAGTGCTAAATAAAAATCCAATAATAATGGATAACTAGAATGCTAAAGTGGGAACTAACTAAATAAGTGCAAAATAAAAGAATATATTCCACTTCTGTAGCTAATGGTGTGAATATTGCAAATTTCCTAGTATTTCACATAACATTATCAACCTTATTAAATTGCGATTCAGCAAATTTAAAAGGGCTCTATTTAAGCACATAGCATATTTTTAGTTAGTGAAAACCTTGCTTTTGGATAGAAGTTCACTAACTAAAGACTTCTGTAAAAAAATATGCTGTGTGCTTAAATAAAGCCCTTTTAAATTTACAGAATCGCAATTTAATAAGGCTGTATAAAGGTACCAATGGGGTAGCTGCTAATGCTGGTTTTATATATATATAATGTGTGTGTGTATACAGTATCATAGGAATATCATGGAGAAAATAAAAAATACTAATTATATTTAAGGGTGAGGGGATAAATGTGAGTGCTCACACAACTTAAAGCAAAACTATGACTATTCTCCTAAAGGGATGATTTCTAAACCTCTCCTCAAAACAAGTCATGATTTAGGTTTAACTCTGTGTGAACACAGGTTAGGCAATTAAAATTCACTATTAAGAACATTTTCTTTTCTGCCTATTAAAGTTGCCCATACATAGAAGAATGTATGTATAAGGGTTAAAAGAATTCGCTCTTAAGACATTAGTTTGTGAAAACAACTGATTATGAATTGTGTTAGTAACTATCAAATTTAAGGCTACAACATGGAGTCAGCATTTCTGACAAGCCTTGTGGGGCATTTTTGGTACTAACCATCTACTGTCCATTAAGCAAACAATTCCTATAACTTTAACCTTGCATCTGGATCACTTACCAATGAAAGAATTAAAATCACTGCTGGAAAAAGAAATAGTGATGTCAGCTAATTAAATACTTATAAATAAAGTGCATGCAAATTACATTTTATTTCACAAAATGGCCACTGTGCGTCAGAGTATTTTATTAGCATTATGTCTGTTGAAGGCATTTTTCTATCAAATAATCAGGTTTCCTTTCACCCATGAACCTTTTAGTTTGTTTTGGAAAAAAAAGACATTGAATGACCAAAGATTAGTATCGTTGGATATTTTTACTCTTTTCTTTTGGAATAATAGGCACCAATTACACTAGTCAGTCATAGAGAAGCAAATGAAAAATAGTGCTAAAATACATTTCCTTTGAAATACCAAAACATGTTTGAAAGTGTATTTATTAAAGACACAGAAGCAGTACTGGAAAACCAGTGTAATCCTACTCATATTTTCAGAGTAAAAATAAAAAACATATTGACACTTAGAATTATATTACTTACAAAATAAAATTTTATAATAAAAATACTATGGATGATGACCTTAATTTTCATAGATCAATTACATTGAAATATTTGATATTCTAACTCAACTTCTACAGTATGTCCATGACTTTTCCCTTGCATCTTACATCATTTCCACTTCAGATGTTAATGTACAGGACTTTTCAAGAGGAGATTGACTCTTTGGAATTCCCAAAATTAGATATGCTAATATTCTCAGAAAATTAGTCTGTTCAGAGAATCAAACCACTTAGTTCATTAATGCTGCTATCAACTTCAATCAAGGCTATCTATTCTGTTTCTCTCACTCCTCTTTCTCATTTTAACATCTATACATCCAGCAGTGTCGTCACCTTTACCACCCCTATTACCCCTTAGATCTTAAGCTCTCATTAGAGAAAGGCCTCATATCATCTTGAACCAATGAACTGCATACCGATGCGTCTTCTTGACTTCACATTTATGTCAATTTTTTTGTGTTCATTGGGTTGCTAATCAGCTCTACAAATAAAAAGTAATAATTAGAACTGATGAAGGAATCCAAATTTTGTTATTTCTATTATTTTTTATTCAACAGTTCACTTCAGTATTTACTTTTCAAGTTTTGTGTTGCAGATTGTAAACTATTGCAGTACAATAAAAAATACATACATGTAGAGTTATATGCAAATTATCAGGAAAAAATACAGTTGTTCTCCATTTACACTCTTAATTTAGACCATTAAACAAAGGCACCAGAAAAGATAGTTTAATGCTCCATAACTCTTTCATTTACTTAATTTATTCAGTAATGTTACTTCTTAACAGAGCAAGTTGTTTAAATAGATATGCATAACATAGAGCTGTTTACTATGTATTATTTATGAAATTAGCAGGTTGCATATAGTGAAATAATACTTTTTAGTGTGCAGTACCAATATTCCACCAAATAAAAGTACACAAATATATATATTTTTTTAAATTGCGTTTTATCACAAGCCCGCAATAATAAAATAAAGGTAAAAATGGAAAAGGGGAAATCTCCCAGAAAAATCCCTGACTCTTAAAAATTAAAATGCCTACCAATTCTGCAATGACTATGCACAAACTATTTATTAGTAACTAATGGAAATTCAGTGCCAGTAGAATGGAAGTCAAAATGATCAGATTTCAACAAGTGCTGGAATTTAGTGATGATCTTAATAATGTCACTCTATTTGTCATTAAATAATCCTAAAATTATTGTTTTGTTCTTCCTAGTAAACTGCTGTACCTTTGCTTCTTACTGAACTTTTATCTTCTTACAATTACTCTACTAAGGCATTTCCTGAAAATCCATTATTTCAGGCAAGCTAAATACATACCCCTCAAGCTCTGGCTTACATGTAACTCTGAGTTGTCATCATTACCAATTAAAATGGACCCAGCCTCTCAACAGGTTGTCTTGTCCTTTGTGTTCTCCAGTGCTCCATTGTCTCCTCGAGTGTAGTCCTTCTCATGAAGGAACAACAAACATCTTTGTGCTAGTTTGCACACATAATTATAGGCATTGACTTATGTCATAATCATGCTACTTTATACTGTGACCTGGAACGTGGTTAGCAATCTGTAAAGAAATCAATAATATTTTAAAAGGCAATGCTGCTTTTCTAGCTTTGATTATTGATAAATGTATACAAAAGTGAACTGCCAACTGCCAAGCCCGTAGGACATTTGAATCCAACCTCCATTTTATTTCAGAGTCATGCGGTCTTGAATGACCTCCAAGCCCGTAACTCGTTATTCAAGCCTGGAGGACTTAGAAAAAATGGAGGTTGGATTCAAAAGTCCTACGGGCTTGGAATAATGTGGAATATAGATTTGGATTCTGGTGATGTGCCAGCTTGGGAATGTTGTGCTTTTAATCCTCATGTACCCCATTGTGTTCCCCATCATTTACAGTGCTTTACAGTGCTGTCTCAAATTGATATTTGCATTTAAATGTTTCTGAGTTTACGGCCTTGAAACACGAGTTATGAGTTTGCGGAAAATGCATGGCTTGCAATCGCCTGTAAGAGGGGCCACCATGCAGCGCCGCTCAATTGAATACCATAGTAGACGTATCGCTACGCGGGGCCGTAAGCCAGCGCAAGATTTGCTGCCGTTTTAATCGGCCCCGATTGGAATGAGGCCCTAGGTGTATTTAACAAAGACCACCAACCCAGAAATGAGACAAAACACACACTACATATATATATGACTATGCATATATATACACCATATAATATATAAATTCAGCACATGCAAATCTCTACTCTGACCTACCGAGATCTCTCAGTTTATTTATTTTTTGCCTGAGCTTCTGATCTCTTTCCATTCTTTAAGCTGTACCATTTATATTCTCCACATCCTGTGGGATAAATTACATATCTTAGACATTGAAAATTACCTATACTTCTATTCTACTGTTCCTCCTTAGTATTCCCAATGCTTCTTTCTGGATTTTGCAAAGGAAGGTTGACAGTAGAAAAATGCTAAATTTCCCCATCAAATTTGTATATGCCACCTTTTACATATATATCAGTATTACCTAATTTGATTTAATAACTTTTACCAAAATTGTCAGTTTTGCTTTTCTGCATTGGAGTGAAATAGGACTACAAAGGTTGTGCTATATAAACTGCTGATTTCCCGAAGTATAATTGCAGGTGCATTATTGTAAAAACACATTAATCATAAACAGGGTTAAAGTTTCCAAGCAGATTAATTAATATAATATTGTTACGTATTAAAAAGCACACAGGCTCCTGCAATAAAAGTCTTGAAGAGAATAGCAAACTGTATTTAGTACTGTCCGATAAATCAATGTTAAATGCTTGCTAATAGTAGTTACTATATGTGATTTGCCATGGCATATGGGTGCGCATATGTATATTTAATTATATTTAAGGATGTTTCTCTTGCTATTGCTTGTTGTATATGAATTTGTGGAACTTTGCTGCCCCCTAATGGCAAAAGGAAGTAAGTGTGTCGTTCAAGATGCTTCACATATGTATTTACTATTTCAACACTTCCTAGCTCCCAAATCTGTAAAACAAAAAGAATTATGACAAACATGTCATATATTTCTGTTACATTAATATCATTGATTGCTAATCTCCTCACCGTATCTACTATGGTATTTTACTTGAATAAAAATATTCTAAAAAAACAAATATACAAGACATGTAAGTGGTGTGTTGTAATTGAATCTGGAAGGCAATATTAAAATGTAAGACAAGATAAACAGATAAAAACATTGTGATAATAGAATGTACTTAATAAGGGAAATAGAAAATAAAATAGCAATTAAAGAAGTTACAATGCTCTAAATTTCCCACGAAAAACCATAGTTAAACAAACAAAAATAAATAAAGAGATTATTACTAAATTGAATAGACATAAAACAATACATTTTTAGTTCCTTAACTGTGATAATGAAAATTATATAAATATATATTTTTAGCAATGAGCGATGTAAGGAGATAGAAGATAAAAAAACGGGAAAGAAAACTGGGGATCTCCTAGGAACCGTTCATGCCAAAGTGGGCATGATTAAAGACAAAAAATGGTAGGGGCTTAACAGAAGCAGATCAGATAAAGAAGAGTTGTCAGGAATACACAAAAGATCTATACAGGAAGGATCTTAACAGCAGTAATTACCTCAATAGTTGGCCCAATGAGCTGGAGCCAGACATCTTGGAGAGATGGGCCCTAGGATGTCTTGCTGATAACAAGGCTTCAGGAGTTGATGGAATCCCTGCTGAACTATTGCAAATTATACAAAATGATGCTGTGAAATTGTTGCTTGCCTTATGCCAACAAATTTGTAAAATTCACCACTGTAGCCAATACACTGGAAAAAGTCAGTCTGCATCACAATCCTAAAAAGGCAGTGAGAAAGAGTGCTCCAATTTTCGAACAGCAAGGTAATGCTTAAGATCCTACAAGCCCGCTCCAACAATATATGCACTGGGAACTACCAGATGTGCAAGCTGGGTTCCACTGAGGAAGAGGCACAAAAGATCAAATTGCCAACGTCCACTGGATAATAGAGAAAGTAAGAGAGTTCCAAAAAAAACATTTACTTCTGCTTCATAGACTATTCTAAAGCTTTTGACTGTGCGGATCACAACAAAATGTGGCATGTTCTTAAAGAGATGGCAGTACCAGATTATCTCATCCTTCTCCTGAGTAATCTGTATGTGGACCAAGAAGCCACGGTCAGAACCGAACATGGTTCAAGATTGGAAAAGGAGTGCGGCAAGGTTGTATATTGTCACCTTATTTATTCAAATTTTAGGCAGAGCACATCATGCGTAAAGCAGGGCTGGATGAATCCAAAGCCGGAATCAATATTGCTGGAAGGAATATCAACAACCTCAGATACGCGGATGATACTACTCTGATGGCTGAAAGTGATGAGGAAGAAAAGGACTTATTGATGAAAGTGAAAGAAGAGAGTGCAAACCTAGCCTACTGCTCTACATTAAAAAGACAAAGATCAGGGCAAACAGCAATTTCACTTCCTGGCAAATAGATGAGGAAGAAGTGGATGTATTTATTTTCCTGGTCTCCAAGATCTATTCTGATTGTGATTGTAGCAATAAAATTAAAACATGCTTGCTTCTGGGGTGGAAAGCTATGGCATGCTTGGACAAGCTAGTAAAAAGTAAAGATATTACACTACAAAGGTCTGTATAGTTAGAACTATGGTATCCCCAGTAGTAACATATGGAAGAGACACGGGAGAGAGAGGGGGACACAAGAGGGACACAGGGGGCAGCACATTTCCCACCCTCAGCTTATACTCGAGTCACTCATTTTACCCAGTATTTTGTGGTAAAATAGGTGCATCGGCTTATACTCGGGTTCACTTATACACGAGTATATACGGTATATAAGTATTGAAAAAGGCCAAAATGTAAAATATGTATTTTTTATGAATTTAATAATCTTTTAATAAATAATTCACACTCTCACCTCTTCCATTTATACCACTTTGTCTGGAGTTTTAAAAATAATGTACACTAACAGAAAATAATGTTCAGAGTACAATATTTGATTGCTTCAAAAACTAATGTCTCAGAGAATTGTAGTGTATTGTAGAGGTTAATGAAACATATAAGCAGTATCCCAAAGTGAGACAGCTAAAGACCCAACTTTTCTAGTAATAAAACCACATATAAGAGTCCTTTATTAAAACTTTTTCTCCTTAAAACTTTTCTAGTTTTTAATTATGGATCTGTTAATCAAATACACAAAGAGAGACAGAGATCGAGTGAGACATATGTGTGTCTCTCTCTCTCTCTCTCTCTCTATGAGGATTTCTAAAAAAAAAACCTCTCCTAAAATCTTGGTAAGCACAACCATGCTCAGTGGATTCAAACATCTTGTTTAGATCCCTCACACTTTGGTTCAGGAAGACAGACGATTACACCTAAGAATAATAGACCAACTTGATTTATTTAAAATATTAAAACACTGAAAAAGCCATTTTCCTAAACTTATAGAGTTATCACTTGTACAAACTCCCTAGTGTCATTATCATGTGCAGACCCGACACCAAAAATAGAATTGGACCGTGGATTCCTTATAAGGGGTAATTTAAAATGCTTAGTGTAAGTTGGTCTGATTCCTAAACCTCACAAATACTAGATGTAAGAGGATATTAATGTTCTGAGCCTCTCTCTGTAGTAATGTAAAAGATGTTTACACAGGGAGGATCTGAACCTTTTTTTATTTATTTTTTCCCTGTTTTACAGAGAGCACTATATGTCTTTTCCCTCTCTCTTTATATGTTTATACTTGATTGCAAAATCTGAAGATACATAAATCACTAACCATTACAACAAAATTACACTTCTTTGACACTTTACATTTTAATGAATGGCATATTGAACTTTGAGCTTAAAGGACCACTGCACTTTGTAAACAAATTACATGGAATCAAAATAATCAATACTTTCTATACTTAATTAAATATGTGAAATATGTTGGGCTTACTTGCTTTATTTTGCCTCTCATATTGCTCAGTGTAGGGGCAACCATATTGCTCCTCACATTCTCTCTCACTAATACCCTCCTCCATCTTTTAGCTACAGCTTGCAACAGAATATGCAAGGGTGGGGGCATCTACACAGCTGGGCAGGCTCCACTTACAACATGACAAGGAGAATCTCCCTACAAGTGCTTGATGCATTGTCCTAGCAGAAAAGGAACAGTTTATTAAACAAGCAATGTGTAAAACACATTATTGTTTAGAACCCCCCCATTAATAAAAACTCATTACACTTACATAATACAAAAAAATACATTGCTTTGAACTGTAAATAATATGCATTATAAGTATCTGTTATTTATATGTATACATTATATAAGTATAATTAGCCTTACTAATTATTTTTATGTATTGTATAATAATTTACATAATAATAATAATAAAAATAATTTAATATAATAATTGTACAATAATATGTATTACGCATTATTTTGTAAATAAAGTACTCCTTTCCTGCTAGAGCACGAGTCACACTAGCATCTTAGGATATGCTCCTCCTGCCATGTTGTAAGTGGAGCCTGACATTTAGCAGCTAAAAATGGCAAGAGGATATCAGTGAGCAAAATGAGTGGCATAATAAGCCAAAATATCTCATATATTTCACTAAAATGTTAAGAAAAAGTAAAGAAAAGAAAATATATATTTATATACTTTTTACTATCACATCTGAAGAATTCCAGATTTAGTTGGTTTATATTTTTATACAGTTAGCATCAGACTCTTTATTTCTGTTATGCTTGATAAGAAATGTCTATATTAACTAAACATTGATTTAAAAAATATAGTAAATAATAAAGATAGAATAAATACATTGTACTCATATATGCTGTATGTATTGTTGCCCCTACTATATATTTCCATTTAACACATTTTTTCACAGACTCTCAGACTATAAATTCCATTTGGGGGTAAGGGAAAGTGCTAAGAATTATTTAGTTAAGCTCTAAGGCTAATAAAAAAACTCCTCTATACCAAAAGTGGTATCTAGTCCCTGCTATTATGAATAAGTTTGATTCCTAGATTTCTCCATTATGTTTGGAAATGTTGTGGAATAGTAGGCTCAGCCTCCCATATGTGGTGTACTAGAATTAAAACATTCTGGAAAGAATGCTGTGCCTATTTAACTGATATGATAGGAATAGAATGCTCTTGTACTCCTGCATTAATCTTATTCCATTTAGAGTTTGATAAAATATTACCTAAAGATAAATTATTGATATCTCATATATTACTAATTATTAAATGTTTACTAGTGAAACAATGGAATAAACCTATAATTCCATCATGGAAAGAAGTTGTAAATAAAATCAATTACAATAGAGAGCTGATGAATGCTGACTATACATGTGGCCCTAGAGGAAAGAGTTTTATCGATTGGAACATTTGGGATAAACTTAAGGATAAATATATAGGGGTCTAAATACCTAGGGAGGATTCCTCTATTATCTAAAGACCCTATTCCTTTTCTTTGTCCTTTCAATATTGATCATTAAAAGTGCATTTATAAGTTGGTTACAATAAGGGAAGATTTGTATGTATATGTTTTGTATGTTTTTTTTATATTGAAGTAAAAAAAAATTGTTTAGTTAAACAAAATGCTGCAGCACTCGTTTGCAACAAAAGTCTTTATAAAGACCACCATAGCTTTTAAACTGTCTCCTCCTACCTGTAGCGTAACGGGTATGGCCTGACCAGTGTAGGCTCTGCATCATACTGAGCATGCTCAGAAAAGGGGGACTATGGTGGCTCATAACTGGGCGGGTTTATGCGGCAGCTACAAGCATATTCCAAAAGAGCTGTTACCTCTATGTAGGCAGTGGGGGAGGAGTTAATGACTTCATGGGGTAGGACCAATGATATCAGCCCAGCCTGCTTCTAAGCTCCATGATAGTCCAGCACACAGACAGAGCTGACTACTCCCCCTGATAGACACTGGTAGGAGGAGATACACAACTCTGAGGAGAAAGCAGACAGTTTAAAAGCTAAGAGAAAATGTTAACTTTAATTTATTTTAAACAGCATCCTGTTTTTCATAGCACAGAGCCAGCTAACAAATATATGAGCTAATATGATATCAGGTACTGGTGAACATAATGTTTGTATATTAACATAGGGCAAACCCTAACAAAAAGTACATACAAACAATGTACTTCATGCATTCACATACAAACACAATATAGCAAACACAACCATTGTTTTTATACCTATACTTTATTTAATGAAAAGCCGCGCTGCCATAAGTATGAAAATCATACTCTTTTTCTCTCTTTCTATGACAGGATAATGAAATTCCATGTGGCCAAGAGAAAATTTAAAGAGACGTTACGTCCATATGATGTGAAAGATGTAATTGAGCAGTATTCTGCTGGGCATTTGGATATGTTATGCAGAATAAAGAGTCTTCAAACACGGTTAGTAGTGCTATTTATTGTCTATCTGATGGGTCTAATCCTTTTAATGTACTGGTCCAAAATATTAACAATCACTATGAAATTCAGATACTAGATCTTTATTCTTTATGGCACATGCAGACCTGATCCCATGCCAAGTAGGTTTTACCTATTAATGTACCTGTAGATGTCAGTTTAAACATAATCCTCCTAACACAACTGCTACCTTACCTATGTTAGTGTTTGTAGGTTTTTTGTTTCAAGCAAATTCATCAGACATTCAGCTCATCTGAGTGCTCAACTTTTTGTTTATACTCTGCTTATATTTCTCATCTTTCTTGTGCTAAATAATACACTGATGCAAAGAAAATACATGTATATTGACAGTACGTTTGTGGTGTCTTGCAATCACAACAGTAAATTTGTATTTTAGTAAGCAATACCATCAATTTCTATATTTCTAAACCATTTTTGGCTCTAGTAAGTTATTATCAGTGATAAGAATTGTTTAGTTAAAAATAATACTTTGTACACAAAACACATACTTGTTTGATTTGGGAAGCTGGACTTCTTTGTAGTGATTATAAACGACACCTGGCAATTGTTTAGTTTTACTTTTCCTTTAACTACAGTGTTGACCAAATTCTCGGAAAAGGACAAATAACAACAGATAAGAAGAGCCGTGAAAAAAACACATCAGAAATCGACACAGCAGATGACCTTAGTATGTTGGGACGAGTAGTGAAAGTCGAGAAGCAGGTAACTTTTTTTTTTTTAGATAACATTTCAAGCATTAAAAAGTTTATGTTTGCATTTCCTACTGTGTGATCCTTCACCTATATAACTCTCTGCTCTTAGAGAAATCAGAGTGCAGGCATTATCGTTTGTAATCTTTTAATTTTATTACACAAAATGGCCAATCTTCACTTTATATACCTTTTTAGCTCATTATCAAAACCTGATAAATTACCATTTATTTATACCTTTTGTCTATTTTGTCTTGCCCTGTTAATTGAAATGAGGTATATTTACTTAATCCTTCTATCTATTTCCTGTGCACAAGTTAATAAATCACAGTCACAGAGTATATGAAGACAATAAACTAATTCATTTGGTCAGCATTTTAGAACTTGTGTGAACAAATATTTGCACCAAGTAAGTTGGTTAGTTTACTGTCTCTTGACCAGTAAAGAACACAACTATTTTAAAAAAACACCCAGTATCTAATGCAAACGTTTTTTTTTTCTTCTTAAAACTGCAGGTACAATCCATCGAGACAAAGCTAGACAGCCTGCTTGATATCTATCAACAGGTCTTAAAGAAAGGATCTGCTTCAGCACTGACTTTGGCATCATTTCAGATGCCTCTCTTTGAATGTGAACAGACCTCAGATTATCAAAGCCCCATTGACAACAAAGATATCTCTACTTCTGCACAGAACAGTGGTTTTATAACAAGATCAGCTAGTGCCAACATCCCTCGTGGGCTACAATTTGTACTAACACCAAATGAATTTACTGCTCCTGCTTACTATGCCTTTAGTCCAACATTGCATAGTCAAGCTATGCCGGTATCCGCAAATCCTAGTGATGGACCTGTAACAATGATAACCAACAGTATACCAAACCAAATAAGCCAGGTCTCAAAGCCAACTACACCAACAACATTACAGATACCACCGGCACCATCCCTGAAGCATATCAACAGACCAGAGCCAATCCACATAATTCCCATGACCACAAAAGAAGATATTTGTGATGTCACCTCCTGCCTTGTTGCCTCAAAAGAAAATGTACAGCCTGCACAACCTAATTTAACTAAAAATTTTGTAAGGAGGAAAAGCCTTGATGCAGACAGTGGTTTATTGTCCTCAGTCCCATTCACACACAAGGATTTTGGCAAATCTATTTCGGTACAAAATCTAATTCAATCCACAGAAGAACTAAATGCACAGCTTTCATGCAGTGACTCAAGTGTCTCTAGAGGCAGCCAGGAATTTTACCCAGGATGGAGGGATTCAAAACTGTTTATAGCAGATGAGGAGCTAGAGACAGAAACTGAGAATTTTGATACTGCCTCTCATTCTAAGGTGGAAACCATTCTGTTACCTGACTCTTTGAGGACTGGAATAGCAAGATCATCTCAGAGCATTTCCAAAACTGGAGATGGTACAGAAACAATTAGCCCTCCTCATGTTAAACACAAATAACACTTCAGTTTCCTTCATATTCTTAACAATTACTTTAATCATACATATCATTGCATGAACTATTTTGAACGCCCTCAATAAGATACACAATGCAAGAACCAGGAAGAAACTGACAGGCAGTTCAATGAGCCAATATCTTCTAGTTGCATGAAAATGCATGTTTAAGTGAAGGCTAAAAATTAAAATACATACTGTATAAACTACCCTACAACACAATATTATTAGTTTAAACACTGACTAATATTCAAAGCTGAAACTAAATGTCAATATATTTCAAATTAAGCAATTTAGAAATCCCAAATGTTTTTATGGTACTTAAAGTAAAATCTTAAGCACTTTGAATCCAGATAGAAAACAATTATGTGTCCAAATTACATATAAGTTCATGTTTACAAAAATAATGTTACAGCTGCTAGCAAGGAAACAAGAAAAGTAGTAACATTGGATTTGAATAGCTGCTAGTTGCAAGATACACACATTAACTCATTTTCAGTTAGTTTGTTTAATACTCACATAATATGAATGTTAATTTCTGTATATTTTTGGTGAATTAGTGCTGTGACAAAAAAAAAATGGCACACCACTTTCAGGTTGTTCTTTTATAATAAGAACATTGTTTTGCTATTAAGATTTATTATACATACGAAAATGTCACTGCAGTCTTAACCATAGCTAAATGCTGTAAACTGTATTGTGAAGGACTTGAACTGTTTACTATGAAAAAAGTTCTGCCTCCATATTTCTTTCAAAGAATTATTCTTGGATGTTAACTGATAGCCTTGTTATGTGAACGTACTTACATACTGTATAGTGTACATATGGTGTCTGTGTCCATAAAACGTATTGCAGGGACGTCATTTCAGAAAAAACGAGGAGGACTCTAACCAATTTGATTTTGCTTCTTTTGCATTTATTATTTTATTAATGGCTATAATCTGACACTGACATTGCCATTTTAGTCCATGTCTATATGTTCAAGGGATAGGGGGAATATCACCCTCTCTACCTCCTGAAATGATGCCCCTGAATAACAAATAGCTGTGTTCTACAGTTTTTGCTCAATGAACAAAGCTTGGATGATCAATTTTTCAAAATGTCTGAAGCACAACTAGCTAACCACTGTTTGCCATTTCATGGAGCTGCATTCATAGTTTTGTATGGCTAGCAAAATGACTGTCTAATCATATTAAAACTTGATTGCAACTATTTTTGTGATGTTACCTAGGTATTCTCAACATCTCAGCTCATATTACAAAATAACTTATTTTGAATGTCTGCATTTGTTTAGCCAAATAATTTTGTAATTCGAAAGTATTGTACAATGTATACATCTATATAGTTTTTTTTCATTTGTTTTTTTAAATAATGCTTCACGTGCCTTTATTTCATTGTATGTCATATCTCATATATCCTCTTTTTGTTTAATAGGAGATACAAGGTATGATTTTTTAAAGAAAACTTTAAATTGTTTTGCTTCCCTCCTTCATTAGACTGAGCAGGTACCATTAAATGATTTTACTGATAATTTATCACACATAACTTGGTATACTGTATTTGCCTTAATGAAATGCTTGAGAGCTTGAAATTTCTTAGTTTTAACTTAATTTATTTAATAAAATTTTGTGCACATAACTCAACAATTCTACGAATCATGTATGAATCAGAGATTTTTTTCTCAAAGTGAAAATAAACCAGGAAAACCTTATAACATAACCTTAACAACATTAGTAAACATGCTGTAATGTTTACTTCAATATGTTATGTAAGAAACAACCCATTCATTAAGGAAGTTAAAGCATGTCCCAATGCACAAATGTGAAATGCAATGCTTGTTGGCACCATTAGTAAAGATGGGCCAATATAGGCTATGAGAAAATACTGTTGTTGTTTATCAGCTTCATTTTACACTAAGCATTTAAGAGAAATCTAGCCTTTCAATGAAGTAACATTATTTAAAAAAATACCTTTTAAAAAATTAAAAACAAATTCTCAGAAAAATGTGTCACAATTATTGGCAACACTGCATTAAGTACACCCTCCCTTTGATAAGATAAACAGCACCAAGTGTCCTCTTATGCTGGATTAGGTGTGAGAGCACATATAAAGGGATCAGAGAATATGTCCTCCACATCAAATTCTTTGGATGTGGATTTGAAGGTATACTTTGGATTACTGTCCTGCTTGAAGATCCAACAACAACCCAGTCTTCGCCTCTTGTCAGACACCACCAAACTTCAATCTGCAATTTTCTTGGATTCGATGGAGACCATTATGCCATGTATCCTAATAAGGATCCTAGGGTCTTTGGGAAAAGCCTAATTGTAGTTTTGACAGTCAACATCCTTTTGTTTAATTTTATGTGTGTATTCTCTGATCTTCCACATGTTGATTGATGACCAAGAGTGTTTGGCCTCTGCATCACCATGAGCATATACTGTATGTCAATTAGATTTTGTTCATAGGAATTTCTATCAGTATCATTCATTGTAACACATATGCTTATTTTTTATGAGTATTTGTGTCGTTGAATAATTATACCTAACAGAAATATTACATTTCTCTCACACAAGCAGTGTAAGATTAAGCTGATAAACAATAAAAACATTCATTCATGGTAACTGCCTAAAGAATGAAATGAAAGTTGTAGGTTTATAATATGTTCATGAAACCATTTGTATTCAGTGTAACATCTTTGGTCCAAGAACTGATACATAATGGATAGGATCCTGAGGGTTGGGATCAAAGATGCAAGATGCAAAATAATATTTTTTACTTTATTTATTTAAATTTCTACATAGTTTTACATAGTTACATAGAAGTTTTACATAGCTATAAAACAATATAAAACATTTTTGAAGATATAGAAGACTGCATTTCACATTTCATTGAGCAGATATAATGGACATAGTTTAAAATTAGATTTGGGTTTGTTGCTGAAATAATACAAGTTCAAGGTTGTGGAAGCAAAAGGGCAATCGGAGAGACTGTGTGGAGGAATTTAAGTTTTATCAGGTTTGGAAAGAGACCGGAAGTGGGTCTTCAGGGATTTGCAAAATGTTTATGGAGTTGGAATTTATTCCAGCCAAGGAGTATGAGGAGGATAGTTATATTGCAGGACTCAAGGCTCAAAGGGTTCAGAAAGCCAAGGAAATGGTAATCAACAACACTGGTTTAGTAGGCAAAATAAAATGGCACATATTAGAGTATATAGCAAATCAGGCACTGACTGTTATAAATCAGACTCAGACTGGAAGCCTAAATACTCATGAACAAAAACACGGTATAGCTGCTATGGTATGGATGCTCTGCTCTGAATGGCTCAGGCTGGATGATGTTGATGTTGGAAGACCTTTTGAATAGAAGGGGCATGGAGATCATCAAAATGAACCAAAGAACATTATTCAAGTCTAAAAAATGTTCAATGTATCAGGTATCCATGTCTGTATCCCCAGAGTTCCTATGTCATTATTTGCATGAACATGTTGAACATGCAGGCAAAGGGAAAGAGAGAGCTTTGATTCAAGAGGGTGTTGGGAGAGGACAAAACCTGTACAAACATCCACCTCAATGATGAATAGCTGGCTAGCATTAGGATGTGCCGGAATGGTTGCTGAGAAGAAATTCTCCTTTAGGGCCTTGCAGGCTTGAGTGGTGAGAAGTGACCAAGTTGAAACTGACCAGGTTTTCTTGGTAACAGCTGTGATTGAAAGCCATTAAACTGTTTAGTGGCCTTTAAACTTACAGGATATGGTCAGTTACAAATTGCAAACTCCTTGACAGGATTTATCAAGAATCCATTGGCAGAAATTATGTAGCTGAATAAGAGATTTCTGTCTTTTGGAATTTGTACTTTGCCTTAGCAATGAGATGATTGAGGCAATTTTCTGACTAGGTCTTGGTGCTGTTTCTTAGGTCTATTAGAGAACATCAGGATGTAATTTAAGTACCCTGTGGTGTTGCTGCAGATCTTGAAAGATGTTGTTTGCAAAAACCTGGAAGACTGCAGATGTGTAAAACACAATACTCATAGTTCCAATTACATATACTGAAGGTGGTCTTCCACTTGTCTCCTTCTCTGATACCTATCAGGTTGTAAACCACAGGTTTTGAGCAGGTGCCAAATGAAGCTGTAATATAGACATAGTGTCCCACAGTGAGTCTCCTATGGTGCTCCTGCGGAATGAGTATAGGTGTAGCCAACTGCATGGATTTCTCTGGGACCTCTGCTTATTTAGGTATTGGATCCACAAGAAATATTGAGATTAGAGCAGCATCAATCCACTCTGTCTCTTCTGCAAGGGTGCAAAATTGATATCCCTGTTTGATGTGCTATATGGAATGCCTGCAAAGCAAGAACAGACTGGCACATTAAATCTATACTGACCTGAGTCGGAGAGAATGCCTTTTTAATTTACCATAGGTAAGTCTTGGTTCCATTTGAGGTGGTGTGGCATAGTGGTCAGATGATAAAGAGATAAACCTGGTAAGAAAGTCAAGATACAGTGGGGGGGGGGGGGGAGTATTTGATCCCCTGCTGATTTTGAACGTTTGTCCACTGACAAAGAAATGATCAGTCTATAATTAAAATTTTAATGGTAGGTGTATTTTAACAGTGAGAGACAGAATAACCCCCCCACCCTCCAATAAAAATGCATGTCAAAATAGTTATAAATTGGTGGCAAGCCCCTTGTAGGCAATCACAGAGGTCACATTTTTCTTGTAGTTGGCCACCAAGTTTGTACACTCAGGAGGGATTTTGTCCAACTCCTCTTTGTAGATCCTCTCCAAGTCATTAAGGTTTTGAGGCTGATGTTTGGCAACTCGAACCTTCAGTTCCCTCCAAAGATTTTCTATGGGATTAAGGTCTGGAGACTGGCTAGGCCACTCCAGGACCTTAATGTGCTTCTTCTTAAGCCACTCCTTTGTTGCCTTGGCTGTGTGTTTTGGGTTATTGTCCTGCTGGTATACCTATCCACTACCCATGTTCAATGCTCTGGCTGAGGGAAGGACGTTCTCATCCACGATTTGATGGTACATGGCCCTGTCCATCGTCCCTTTGATGCAGTACAGTTGTCCTGTCTCCTTAGCAGATAAACACCTCCAAAGCATAATGTTTCCACCTCCATGTTTGACGTTGGGGATGTTGTTCTTAAGGTTATAAGCAGCATTCTTCCTCCTCCAAGCATGGCGAGTTGAGTTAATTCCAAAGAGCTTGGTTTTGGTCTCATCTGACCACAACACTTTCACCCAGTTCTCCTCTGAATCATTCAGATGTTCATTGGCAAACTTCAGACGAGCCTGAACATGTTCTTTCTTGAGCAGGGGGACCTTGCGGGTGCTGCAAGTTTTCAGTCCTTCACGGCATAGTGTGTTACCAATTGTTTTCTTGGTGACTATGGTCCCAGCTGCCTTGAGATCATTAACAAGATCTTTCTGTGTAGTTCTAGACTGATTCCTCACTGTTCTCATTGAAACTCCATGAGGTGAGATCTTGCATGGAGCACCAGATCGAGGGAGACTGGCAGCCTTGTGTAGATCTACAATCTTGTCCCTGACATCCTTGGACAGCTGTTTGGTCTGGGCCATGTTGGAGAGTTTGGTGTCTTTTATATAGGTAACAAGATGACATTAGGAGCACTCCCTTAAAGAGAGGGTGTCACAACCTACAATGATGATGGAGTATAGAGGATCCTAGTCCTCTTATCTCCTGTAGGTTTTAGACCTAAGTTTGGGCTGACTCTAGACCTATGGACCTTCTTTGCGGATGCAAGAGCACAAGTCCCAGCTTTTGGTAGTGTGCCTGGGAAAAACCTGGCAGGGAGTCAGAAACGATCTCCTCTACCAGCATATGCCCCTGGGTCAATAATACACCTGCACACAAAGTCTTGATGAAAATTATGAACAACTTCTTTATTTTTACACAAGTATTTAAACAACTCACAAAACCAGTACAGGGAGTGGCTACCCCTTTGTCCAACCCTTATCTTCCTCTTGGCCAATGGGGTAATCTCCAGAGTAACTTGATTACCTCTAGCCAATGGACTAGAGGTAAGCTCTGGGAACTTCCAGACCCCTCCCCTGGGCCGCCCACTAGGTGTGGCTACCTAATTTAGTTGGTCTCTGGCTCTCAAGGGAGAAACATCTTCCTGCCCTCTGGACTTTGCCATGATTCTCTGAGTAGGAATCCCTGTAGACCCCCTGGGGTTATGGTGCCTGCCTGTCTGCTCTCCAGCTGTGAGCTTCCCATTGTTGGTTCTCTGGTGGACACTTAGCTAATGGGATTAACAGGCCTTTGGGAACAAAGGAGGTTTTGGCTGTATTCAATGGGCTTCCCCTCTACAATATAATAACATACTAATATAATAACATACATTCATATTTACAAATACAACACACAATGTTTCACACACATACAACCAACACATCCCACCAGCTCCCTCACATGACACCCGTTACAATGAGCCTAAACATGGAAGGGATGGGAATATGCTAAGGGATAAACTTATAATACTTTATCCCCTAGACCACAAAATAACAATATAACCTTATAACAGTATAACAGGGTGTCTGGGAGCCCCAAACCCCCAGGTATCGTCTCTTGTGTCAACAGTCTGCGACAGACATCTGTCCAAGTCCCAGATGACTGCCAAGTGAGCCATGACAGAGGGCTTCTAATCTCAGCTTGTTACCTGTATAAAAGACACCTGGGACCAAGACATCTTGCTGATTGATAGGGGATCAAATACTTATTTCCCTCACTGACCTGCAAATCAATGTATAACTTTTTTTGACATGCGTTTTTCTTGTTTGTGTTTTTTTGTTATTCTGTCTCTTACTGTTAAAATACACCTACCATTAAAATGATAGATTGATCATTTCTTTGTCAGTGGACCAACGTTCAAAATCAGCAGTGGATCAAATACTCCCCCCACCTCCACCCCCACTGTAGGCTACCAGGGACTGGACAGCATTCATTAAGGTGGCTAAGGCTCTCTCTTTGTCATCAACCAGGCTGTATCTGGCGAGGAAGTGAAAGCAAAAATGGCAAGCTTCACAGCTTTGACCCAGTTTTATTAAATATATTTGTTAACTTGCGTAAATCAGCCTTATAACTAATGTAAAAAATGTATTTGCAATATGTATCTTTGGAGAATATTTGCAGACAAATTTTAGATTTCAGTTATTTCCCAGGTGGTATCACTAGGAACTTTTTATTCCATATTCTAATTTATAGGATCCTGTTTAAAGAATATTCAATTAATTCATTTTGCAAACATGAATAATTTATGTTTCTTTTTGGCCATTAATACTTATCAAGTAAGCCACACTCCTTTATTTCATAAGTGAGTGCGTTATCATTACAGGAAAATTAGCATTTGTAGAAATTCCTTTTACCCAATGAGTCACCTGTAGACAGGTTGAACAACCTATCCTCGCTGCCTAGCTTACTTTTAATGACGTTGAAAAACATAAAAGCAATTGCACAATACAAAAATAAATAGTTTATTATTCTATTATTTATTGTTTCCAAAAACTTTGAATAAACAATCTAATAACATGCAAGTTTAAATATAAAGGTCATTAAATTATAAAGTGCTTGTCTGCAAGGTTTCTGGTCTATCAGTTTAATTTTCCTTTTATTGAAGATTAAATTCTAAAGCTGTATATCGATTGAAGAATACTAACTTTATCTTAAAAATATACACATTTAAATAAATGACTTGTTCTCTACCAGTAAATAGTAGTGATGCAAGGAGGACAGTAATCTTCCTGAGGTGTGCCCTGGTGGAGAACTTCTGGCTTCTTCAAACTGACTTCTATGCTTGGCAGCCTCGGCAAAGCAAGATGTCAATCTCTGCAGAGCTGTCGCCATATAGGAAACAAGGGTAGCGTCCTCTGCAAAAAGTAGCTCTCAAACGAGACGTTCCATTGTCCTGGTGTGGTCCTTTAGTCGCCTCAGGTTAAACAGACTACCATTTGTGCTGTATCGGATGAAGTCTCCATCTTCATCGTTGAGGCCTGCTATGGCCCTTTGCAGAATCATACTGAAGAATAGGGTGAATAGAGTTGGTGCAAGGACACAGCTCTGTTTCACGCCATTACTTATTGGGCAGGGCTCCAACAGGTCGTTGCTGTGCGTGACTTGGCCACACTGGTTTTCATGTAGCTGGATAATCATGTTGAGGAACTTGGGAGAACATCCTATATGTTCCAGGATTTGCCACAGACCCTTCCTGCTCACGGTGTCGAACACTTTGGTAAGGTAGACAAACGTCACATAAAGTCCCTTGTTCTGTTCTCTGCATTTCTCTTGGAGTTGCCTGAGGAAAAAAATCATATTAGTGGTAATCATATTACCAGTCAATTGAGGAGTGCTCTTACGAGGATTTTCCCTGCGAAGGAGAACAGAATAATCCCCCGGTAATTGGAGCAGTCTGACCTTTCTCCCTTCTTCTTGTATAGAGTGACGATGATTGCATCACAAATGTCCTGAAAGTGGTCAGAAGAACAGTTCAGAATCAACGCTTTGTCTGTAAGGAGTGTTTGTCTATCTGCATTGTGCAATGGGCTTTGGACCAAAGCCCCTGTAGTAGCCGAAATCTGTGCAATGCTGAGTTCTTTCCACAAGCTTAGTCCACCACTGGTTCTTAATCTCTCAAAGCTTACATTGGAAGTTACTGCACACAAAATGGAAGGCTGCTTTCTCTTTAGGGCAATAATAATCCTTGGATCTCTTAATCGTTTTCATCAAACCAGTCTTTGTTCTTCTTTGTAAAAAACCCTGGGACCACTTCAGAGGTCCACAGGATGCTGGTTTTGAGGTGTTCCTATAGAGCATCTGAAGAACCTGCAATCCTCTAGTCTTGACTGGAGATTCGCCTGGAAGTCAGCCTTCACTACAGCTGTCTGCAGGTTACCGATCTTTAACTTTTTCCTTGGGGCTCCTTTCCTCTTTGGCTTAGGACTGAAGTGCAGACGAAGATTGCAGCGCACCAGGCAGTGATCTGTATTACATTCTGTGCTTGGCATCACTCAGGTGAGTAGGACATCTTGAATGTCTCGCTGGTGCACCAAAATGTAGTCTATAAGATACCAGTGCTTGGACCGAGGATGCATCCAGGTTGTCTTCAGTCTGTCTTTCTGCTGGAAAACGGTGTTGGTGAGTTTCTGCTCAGCACAAAACTCTAGCAGAAGGTGCCCATTGTCGTTGAAGATTCCAACGCAGTGGTTGCCAAAAAAACCTTTCCAAGCTTCTAAAACTTTGCCTACTCTAGCATTGAAGTCGTCGAGGATAATGACCTTGTCAGCTTCAGGGACGTTCTGTACGAGATTGCGCAGATCAGTTTAAAACTTGTTCTTTTCCGCAGGATCTGAAGAGTTGGGGCATAGACACTGAAAATTGGAGCATACTGCTTGTTTTAAGGTGTGAGGCGCATGAAAATTATGAGGTCAGAGTGACCCTTTGGCATGTTATCAAGTTTGGAGGCGATATGGTTCCTGACCATGAAGCCGACACCAGAGCATGTAGCCTGTGCCATTTTCCTGAAAGCTTCTGGGAAACATACCTCACTGATGGCAGCAATGTCAATAGCCAGCCTTGATAGATCATGGGAACTAGTGCAGATTGCCGTTCTGGGCTCTCTGCTTGTCAAGCATAGTTCTGATGTTCCAACATGCGTGTTTCAGTCCAGATACACCTTGTGAGGCAAGTGTAGGCATTTTATTTTTTTATGAGTTTCGACCACATTTGAAGATGCCCATTGACCGTTGCTAGCCAACAGGGTGAAATGGAGATGAGCATTCTTTAGGCCACCTTTTCTAGGACCCTCTCCGTGTGCAGCAAGCAGTGTTGTCCCTAGAGAAGGCTACTTGGACATTCATCAATTGATTGTAGTTTGAACTCCATGTTTTACTGATGTCATGATGACGGTCTCATTTACTATTGGCTCTGTTTAAATTGTAACTTAAGGGCTTGCTTAATTGATCATGATCATGCCCTGAAATGCTACGTACAGGTTGATTATTTGTGTGTTGTAACTTTGAGACTGTGCTTGAAGGCTTGAGTCAAATACATCTGTAACTGTAACAAATTTCTAACCCGCAGACATACGGGCAGTGTGAAGGTATTTACAGACTTGGAAATAAATAGGGGCCTATGTATTGTGCAAAGGACTCTCTTTTTGTCTGACCAAGCATATGGACAAAATACAACTTTGCAGTGACATGGAAGAATTATTAAGAAAACTCAGACTCAAAGACTTCTTCCATGACAGAAAGATAAAATATGAAACAGAACAATAGTACACCTGTAAAATAATCCACTCTTACTCTCCCTTTAGGAGTAAACCATACTTTGCACATATACATGTGGAGCTTCTTATACAAAGCCATGTCAGATAAATTAATATAAAACACAAACAGGTAGCAAATTTAACAGCCAAATAAAGAAAAGACAGAAGATTATTAAAGGACAACACTGACATAATCATCAAACTAGCCAACAAGGAAAGGGATATAGTGATTATGAACACCAGTGACTTTGTACAAGAAGCCCACAGGCAAATATCGGAGGACAGATACTACTGTAAACTACAGAAAGATCCCACAAACACTTACATGGCACAACTCAAAATCATCATACGGTTTCCCCTCCAGTATTGAAGACCAAGTAAAAGGCTTGACTGCTACAGATGCCAAAGTGGGCTCTTTCTATATGCTTCTCAAAACACACAAAGAGAGAAAGTTTGTAAAGCCCTAAATCTCAGGAATTGGCACACTGACAGAAAATAAATACAGCTGAGCAGAAAACATTTTATATCCCCTGTTAAGAAAACATGAAGCTACCTCCATATAACTGATCTGCTTAAAAACATTATGCCATTGGCCCCATTGTAGCTGGGCATTCACATGTGTTGCATCTAATATGATGTATCTAATTAAATGTCCCTGTAGGACAAACCTCATATGCAATAAAAATAAGATTTTTATTAAAAAAATGTAACCATAGAGTTGTATTAGGCTTTGGTACATCATTATACAGTATGCATAAATACTGTATATATCACACTTATGCAGCTAATATTTTCCGGGTGACATATGAGACAGTCTGACATGTGTTAATCACGGAATTCCATGTATGTCGCGTCATCATCAAGCAATATAAGGATAATGTCAACCCATCGACTTTCGTCACCAAAACCTAAGTTTTTCTCTTTTTTTTACACTTCATATTAGCAAAGCAATGTAACATTACAACCAAAAAGGTTAATGGGGGGGGGTGTGGCTAAGCTGCTGGAGAGGAAAGACGTGTCCTGCAAGAGCTCCAGCTAAGGCCTGGGTTAATCTGGGACAATCGACCCCTATAGATGCCCTGAGTGACCAACAAACAATATCACTAAACTCAGAAGACCTAGGGGAACAAATTGATCCCAAAATTACCTTAAAAAAAAACAATAAAATCGGAAGAGTCCCCTGCATGGAATCCCTACCCAGCTGAACTTTTCCCCCTGGAAGCCTGGAGGGAGAGAGTGTGGCGCTGCACTGCTGAGGACATATATAAGCAGGTACAGGGGAGAGGCTATAGAGCTGTTGGGGGAGAGGATAGCCCTGATCCAAGGAAGGGGTACCCAGGGGGGCATCAGAAGCAAATTAGCCCCAGGAAAATTAAGCAATCCGGGGCCCCTTACCCACATATCCCCATCAAAGCTCTCCCCATACCCTGGGTCCAAGCAACCCAGCCCAACCTGTCTACTTAGACTCAGAACATTAAAAGTACACTGCACAGGACTGCAATGAGAAAGAGTGCAGATTATCTAGCTTCACATCTATATGCTTCTGTAAACCTAAAGTGATTTTATTGGTACCAACAGCACCGGGGTGCTTGAGACTGAACCAGGCACCTTACTACACTGTGTTATATAACGTTTTGTAACAGCACCATGAGGATTTACAATCTCACCCAAAACATTATATAAGTAGTCTCAATTGACTGTACTCTGCTCCCACCCGGTGGCAACTTTCAACCACTACAGGCTTCTTGTATACCAACATAGTGTTGAACCTGCCAATATCTAGAACATCATGGGGCCACAGCTCTCCACATTGTGCCTTCTGTCCCCCCATCAGGTCCTCCCAGTATCCTGGGTTTAAGCACACCAGGCTAACCTGTCTACAGAGACTCAGAACACTAAAATACACTTTGGACTGCACAGGACTTCAAAGGCAAAGAGTGCAATTTATCTGGCTTTGCATTTATATGTTGCAGGACTACTAATGTGACTTTATTATCACCGACACTATCGGAGTGTCTGGGTCTGAACCAGACACCTTATTATATTGCGTTATATAACACTCATCAACAGTTATATAAAGATATGCAGTGTCACTCACCACATTGTATAAGCAGTCTCAATTGACAATACTCTACTCCCACCCGGTGGCAGCCTCAAAGCATTACAGGCCTTCTGTCCTTCAAGACTAAATTGAACCTGCCAATCTCTAGAACACCAAGGGACTAAAGCTCTTCATACTTTGACTGCTGTCCTCCCATTCGGCTTACCCATATACTAGAGAGAAACGGTAATACAAAGGACTGAATTAATTCCATATCACGACGTCACATTGGGGTTAACATACTAAATTTATCTTGGAAGATCTAAGGCAATATTTAGCCTGACACAGACTGGGCTTGGACCCTGGAGGATGTTAACACTAAACCAGTTGGCAAACACCCTGCTCACTAAAGAAAAGATGAGATAAATGTAGGGCCAACACCCCTATAAATGGGCCACCACCCCTCCTAACTCTTAAAGCGCACTTAAGAGATCCTTGCAGCAGCATTGCTACCCAGTGGGCCGGGACTCACCTTAATCTAGACCTCCTCCCCCAACTGCACAGACCAGGTCTACTGGAAAGCTCATTCCTAAACTAGGCCCCGCATCGCCCTGATCTACAATACAAAGGACAAAAATCATGATGGTTAGAACCAAAAAGGGCGAGGGATCCCGACGGATAACTGAACATTTCCCCTCTACTATGGCTAGAAGATCCCCCCACCCGGAATCAATCTCAGGGGCTTCAGATATATCGGATGCTGAGGGCTCCCAAAAAGGGAATATGATGAATGCAAACTTATCCAATGACTCCAAAACATGCTAAAATCACAACTATCATTGGCAGTTCAAGATCTAAAACATGAAATCCAAGAATTGGGCCAGCGGACAAGTATTTTGGAATCTTCCCTGGACCAGGTCATAGACTCCCAAAGACAAGATCGAGTAGACATTGATACAAATGCAATGAAAATATGCTCTCTTGAACTCAAACTGGAGGACCTCGAAAATAGATCGAGAAGATACAATGTCAGATTCAGAGGCGTCCCAAACTCAATCACTGACCTTGAGCCGTATCTTTCAGACCTAATAAAATCAATTCTTCCAGACCCCCAGGAGGGTGAAATCGGCATTGAAAGAGCACATAGGGCACTTGGAGCATCCCCAAACCCTAACATGCCTAAAGACATCATCGCCCGCTTTCTGAGGCAACACACAAGAGATCAGATTCTCATTCACGCCAGAGGTCTAGACGAAATCAAGGGTCCTGACGGCACCACCATCCAGATTTATGCAGATCTCTCACCAGCCACCCTAGCGAGACGCAGGGAAATGAGACCGGCTGTGGAGGTACTTATACAACATAAAATTCCTTACAGATGGGGTTTTCCTTTCAACATCCAATTTACGGTGAATGGAAACAAGTTTATCGCTCAAGATGTGGAGGAATGCCAGACAATCCTTTCCTCCCTGAACTTATGGAAGGAGGGTGAAAACCCCAGCCCACTGGGCCAGGAACCAAAAGAGAAGCGAGATAGGCCGGTTAGACAATGGACGGTAGTTCCTGCCCCAAAGAGACAAAAAGCTGCAAAGAAACCCACAACCTCAAGCGGCGAGAGAAGGGGGTCTAAGGCAACCCGAGTAACTGACAGGCCTACATCACCAGGCTTGGGCCGGGATGCTCAAGTTGATATTGGCCGGGAAATTCCCCCCTACAGAGAAGAGATGAGGTGACTGGCTAAGAGATAAGTTGCCTCCCTCAGAAGCCAAATGGACATTAGAAGCCGAGGGGAGTGTGATATAGGATGGAAGCCTACTGGGTTTCTCTTAATTCACTGAATTGAATGTTTTGTGCTACACAATGCAAGGGGTGATAGGCCCATGGGGTGAGGCGGAGAGTTTTTCCCTTTTATTAAACGGGGTGTAAATTGAGTAGTTAAAATTTAGTCTGCCTCCTCGCCAGGGCTATATGCAGGAGAACAGGATTCTCATGCCCACCAAGCGCGCTAGAGCGCAAGGAAAAAGTTTTAGTTTAGATAAAAAAGTTGAAATTGTTTTGTTTCTGTTGACACATGTATTTCTGTACATTTCCCTGAATTATGTCTTGCATGTAAATGGTCTATCTCTGTTCTGCCTAGTACTCCCAAGGTCTCTCCAAGATGCAGGTGCACCTCGTCTCCTGGTCATCCCAGGGGGTCTCTCGTCTCCGGCTTTCTGGCCCTCAAACAACTTTCCCATCCTGAGCAGGAAAAATGTAAGTCACACACCAGGCACAGCACTCACAGACAGACAAGGATAAATGGCTAGGCCCGAATTTAAGATACTATCCCATAATGTGAAGGGATTTAACTCTCCTCATAAACGGCGTAAAGCCTTTCTTACATACAGGGAGCATCGCCCCTCAGTAATCTTTCTACAGGAGACACACTTCATGCGTAACAACCCCCCTAAATTTCTCCACAAACAATACCCACACTTCTATACAGCGGGTATGTTAGCCAAGAGGGAGGGGGTAGCAATTCTCTTACATAAGGACTTTCCGTTTATACTCCAGAGTAAAAAATCAGATCCCGAGGGTCACTACCTGATTCTGACCGGGAAAATACTCGACTCGACAGTGTCTTTAATTGCGCTATATGCCCCACCTACGAACCCGTATCACACGGTCCGGAAACTACTTATGGCACTGGAGAAAGGGGACTTTGGTAGAATTATTCTGGGAGGGGACCTAAATTTAGCGTTGGATCCCGGATTAGACAGGTCTAAGGGGAGAGTGGGGCCCCACTTCCCCAGTAGGCTAAAACAACTTAAAACACAGCTAGCGAACCTGAACCTGGTAGATTCCTGGAGGGACCTTCATCCTAGGGACAGGGAGTACTCTTTCTACTCAGCCCCTCATAATTCATACTCAAGAATTGACTATATCATCATTGATGCTTCACTTTTGGATCAGACAAAGGAAGCAGAGATTATTCCGTGTACCTGGTCGGATCACTCAATAGTCAAAATTGCCCTAGACTTTGGCACAGCATACTCCCCCCCCCCCCCGTCATGGCGCATCAATGATACGCTATAGCATTTCCTCAATCCAAAGATAAGATCCAGCAAGAACTTGAGATATATTTTGGGGAAAATACTAAAGGAGATCTAGAAATAGGCTGGGTGTGGGTGGCCCACAAAGCATATATTAGAGGGGTCTGCATGAAGATATCTGCTGAACATAAAAAGCAAAACAGGGCCCGAGAGGACGCATTAAATAAAGAGTTAATGAGATTGGAAAGGGCAATGCAGCAAGATAATTGTATTGGGGATAGGTCCCAGATTGAGAAAACCAGAGCGGAACTGGATATGATTCTGTCAGAGAGAACGGAGAGAGCGCTTAGAATCACACATCACAAGTTTTATAGCAAAGCAAACAAACCTGACACTTTCCTAGCCAATAAATTAAAATCAAAGCAAAACCAATCTAGGATCTGCCAAATTAAATCGCCCCAAGGGCTAGTGACCTCCAACCCCACAAAAATTCAGGACATCTTTCAGGCGTATTATAGCAAGCTATATAAAGCCTCGAACTCCCCAGTTCAGGGGGAAACACAATCACTTTTATCCTCCCTGGATCTACCTAAACTAACGGAGGAGAATGTTACTTCATTGAATAAAGCAATCTCCCAGGAGGAAGTGAGCAAAGTTATTTTAGAATCAAAATTAGGCAAAGCCCCAGGCCCAGATGGCTTTACAAACACATATTATAAGAAATTTGTCAGCACTTTAGCCCCATACTTGACCACATTATACAATACAATACTGGAGGGACGACCAATCCCCCCAGAACTCAACAAAGCTGACCTGGTATTGTTTCCCAAGGAGGGGAGGGACCCGTTAGAAGCCAAGAATTACAGACCAATTTCACTCCTTAACAGTGACATAAAGTTTCTGGCCAAAATCATGGCAGATAGGATAGCTGGGTTTCTCCCCTCCTTGATTCACAAAGACCAGGTGGGATTTATCCCAGGGCGACAAGCAGGGGACAATATCAGGAAAATTCTGAATTTAGTCCACCATTCTAAATTAAATAACACTCCGGCCTGCCTGCTCTCTCTGGATGTAGAGAAGGCCTTTGACTCTCTGGAATGGCCTTTTCTCATGGCTACGCTAAACAAATTCGGGTTTTCAGGGAAGTTTTTAAATCTAATTCGGACTTATTACAAAGATCCTAAGGCAAACTTAAGACTCCCGGGTGGGGGGAGGCCAGCGGTCAGCATCCAGAGGGGGACGAGACAGGGGTGCCCATTGTCACCGCTCCTATTTGCGTTGGCAGTCGAGCCCCTGGCACAATGGATTAGAGCCTCCCCGGAGATAAAGGGTATCCAAGTGGGGTCACATCATTTCAAGGTGTCACTATTTGCGGACGACTTACTATGCTCCATTTCGGAGCCATCGACGTCGGTACCACCCCTGATGCAAAAACTTGAACACTTCGGGATGCTTTCAGGATTGAAAATTAATGTAGAAAAAACTGAAGCCTTGGCCCTAGATATACCGCTCCCGGAGAAAGATTCCCTCACACAGAGGTTTAAATTTAAATGGGCTGGGAAGGGGATTAAATACCTAGGAATTTGGTTGACAGCTAAAGTACAAGATCTATATAAAGCTAACTACCGGCCAATGTTCCGTTTACTCCAAGAGGAGATGATTAAATGGGGCAAATATAACATCTCCTGGCTCGGTAGGATTAGTTCGGTTAAAATGAACATTTTACCTAGACTGCTTTATTTATTTAGATCTCTACCGATCCAGATGCATATGAAAGACCTCTCAAACTTCCAAAGCAGGGTGTTCCGTTTTATCTGGGGTGGGGGTCCCTCCAGGATTGCAAGAAAGAACATGTACAAACATAAATCCAGAGGGGGGTTGGCATGTCCCAATTTAAAACTTTATTATCGAGCAGCTCAATTAGCTTTTATTCCCCAGGCCCACTTACCCGAAGCCCATCCGGCATGGATGTTTGTTGAAAGCCAAGACATGATGCCCTATTCATGGGACACGGCGGTCTGGATTCACCCACTCCCCACAGAGATTAAGAAATCTGCCAATCCTATAATAAGGAACTCCGCGGCTAATATTATCTGGGCCTTCAATCATACAGACCTTCTACCCCGGATATCCCACTTAACGCCTATACTTACGCATCCACTAGCTCCAGCAGGTATCTCACAGGTCTCTCGGCAATGGTGGAAGAATAACAAACTTGATAGATTGGGAAACTGGATGAGAGATGGTCGGGTATTAACATTCGAAACTATGAGAGACGAATATGATATCCCCCTTTATGAGCACTATAACTTTTGCAGATTGAGATACTTTGTAGATAAACTACTTAGGAGTTCAGGGGTCCCCTCCCGGAATGGGTTCTCTAGAATATGTGAAAAAGCCCCCCTTAAAAGAGGAGTGATAGGGGAATTATACGAGGTCTTCAATACCCCAAAATCATTAGCCAAAGAAAAATACATGAGGGAATGGGAAAAAGATATAGCCAAGAACTGGGAGATTGAGACGTGGGAGACTTCATGGGCCAATCTCCTGAGGGGGTCACTAAACTATAGTGTATTAGAGACATCAATTAAAGTCCTTCATCGGGCGTATATTACCCCAGATCGACTAGCTAAATGGAGTAAGACGGAAAGTCCGAAATGCTTTAGGGGGTGCTCAGAGCTGGGCTCCTTTCACCATACTTGGTGGAGCTGCCCAAAGGTTCAGCAGTTGTGGACGGCAGTGGGTGACTTAGTGGATAGTATATTTGGACACCATATTGAAATTACCCCAGAATCTAGTCTACTGGGGATTCCGGTGGCCTCTCTTTCTGCCCCCCACAACAGACTCCTACAATTTATCTTTTTAGCGACGAAATCACATATTGCCAGGAACTGGAAGAAAAAGACACTTGAGATAGGGGCAGTTCGAGCTAAGATTCACTACTTAGCGGTTAATGAAAGGATTTCCCACTCAGTGGCGGATTCAATCCCTAAGTATTTAGAAATATGGGGTCCCTGGATAGGATACACTGATATTAGAATCCCTCTACTCCAATGAAGGGGGAGGAGGAGGGAAGGGCACCCTCACCTTGTTGACAGAATACAAGGGGGGCTGGGGGCCGGAGAGGAGATACCGGGAGAGGAACTGCACCGATATGGAAGAAGACAGACAGGTAAGCTAGGTTGGATCAATGACAAGATCGAGATAGAGAAATGTTTTCCAAAGAGGAAGGCTTAACATAGATGTGTCAGATAGAATGTTTTAGTTTAATTGGTTAGGTTAACATTTGTAAAAGTTTGTAAGCAACTCTTCCTGAAGATATAAGAAAAGATAACGGGGGGGAATAGAATGGAAGGAAGGTACTGAAAGACTAACAAACGCAAATAATCATATTATATACCTCTAGAGGTAAATGAGTCAGCCAATGGATAAAATTTGGGCTTTTTTATAATATCTTTATGATCCTCTAAGTCACAGGTTAATAACGGAAAGTATTAGGAGATAACAACTTAACAACCAAAGAATAGTATAAGTAACGGATAAGTTTAGGGATACATGTTTACATAACCAAGAAGGGTCCATTATAATTCTATACATTGGTTCATCGATAATAGCACGGAGGTAAATACGGAAAAAAGGAGGAGGCAGGATACAAGGATGAGATTTCACAATTGATGTTGGGGTATTGTTTTATTACGCTCAATATTGTACAACTGTTTGCACTTTGTATTCCTGCAATAAAAAATTAGTTAAAAAAAAAAAAAGGTTAATGGGGGGAGGATTGGAGAGATAAACAATAAAATTAAAACTATACAAATACAAACCGTTCGCTCTCAGGTACATCTCAAGCCTCTACCTGCAGTTCCCTTTCACCTCCATCCACCATCTCCAGGGATCTCCCACATATCTGGACCCTCCCAGCTTGGAGTTTAAAATAGTGTTTTAACAGATTGAGTGTCAAGGTTATCCAATTTGTATCACATTAAATCCCAATCTAGCCCACTAATATATTATCTGCTCGGGCAATCCAAGGTGACCATATCTCCAAAAATTTTGAGATAGTGTCTTCTAATAAGTGAATTAATCTCTCCTTGATGAGAATAAAATTAATTTTATTTAAAATCGCCTGTAGGCTAAGTGCTGATGACCTCCATGTCATGATTTAATTGTTTAAGGACTCATATATTCAGCAATTTAGGAATATGTCCCAGGGAGCATGACATTGTTACATTGGGATTATGTGTTATTGTGTGGTTATATGTTGCCTGTACATGGTTATTATGTAGCCTAGTTATAATATATTATGAGGGAAAATGTTATATAGAACATATGTGGAATTGGTAGAAATGCTCTGCATAGAAGTTAGCTGCAGATTATTGCACACTCACACATACAGACCATGGGTCAAGACAATTGCATGTACTTCAAGTAGTCCTAAGCAAACACTTGAGTTTAACATAAAGGTTTGTTCACTAGATATCTGGTGAATTTGATCTCAAGAGCTTTGATAGCCCAAGGTTGCAAGCCAGATGGTCTGACATCACACATACACAAATGTACACAAGGGTGTGGTATTGGAGAGTATAAATATGTTGTTTTGATCATTCAATAAAGGTTGATAGTTTTCACATAAACAAGGTGTGAGACTATTTCTGTGTGTTGTATCCTGACTTGGGGAGTGGTCTTGCCATGGGCCACTAAGTAAGCTGGATCCAGTATTCTCTGCTTGTACCTTTTGGGCCTTACCCTCTTCAGAAGCCATCTTTTGTGCCACAGAGAACAGGAACTACATGATTCTGCTGGGGTAGGTTTGAACTAGGTTCATATCAAGCCCCCTAGAAGAAGCAGATTGTGACACTCCACTGTCGAGCAATATGGCTTTTTGGGGCTAACATTAAAAATTGGAAGAGCTGGTTGTGATGGAAAGATAAATCAGGGACTGGGAGACCCAGAAGGCATATTCCAATATTTGCGTCAATTTCCGAGTTAAACACTGCAGAGGCTAATGTAAGAACTTTTCCCCATAGATCTTTAACCATTGGACATGTCCACCAGATATGTATGAATGAACCTGTATTTCCACAGTCTCTAAAATAACAATCGGTTTGGACAAGACCCCATTTATAAAGCTTAACAGGAGTATGATACGTTCGATGCAGAAGTTATATTGACGTTTCAAGAATGCTATAATTCAAGGATCCCTTTGTGAGAGTTTGCCAGGATTTCTGCCAGGCTTCATCACTTTTCATTCTCCCAAATCCTCCTCCCACAAACGAATATACTTCGCTTTTAATGCTGGAGCTGCTTCACTGAAAGAACAAGCTAATTGTTTTGCTCGACTGCGGATGATCTCTACAACGCTTAGTAAACCAGTTATCAATCGGGTTTCCAAATGTTCGTGTCCAACTTGTTATAAAGTGCTTCATTCTACAAAAATGTTAATGTTCCACTAAAAGTAAATTACATTTATCTCTCATATATTCAAAAGTTATACTCACATTATTTGTGAACCAATCCCCAAATCTCAGTAACTTGTTGGATTTTCACCAATGCATTGAGTTAGACGTGAGTTGAATGGGGAAATGAGGATTGGGTATGACCGCGGTGAGAGTAGATAATGTTGGTGCTAGCCCATTTTTCTGGGTAGCGCAAGATCAAATGTTAAGTGAGTGTTTGATAATAGGGTTAGATATTGACCGAATCGCTAACTGTGGGTTAGGGAGCCAGATTACTGTGTCCCACGAGTACGGAGACATTGCTAAATGTTCAGTAAATACCCAAAGGAGTTGATGCAATGAGGAGTGGGAAAGGGGAATAAAGGCAAGTTGAGCTTCCTTATAGTATTGTTTAAAATTTGGACAGGAAATCCCTTTGTTTGATGCATATACATATTTATTCTAGCGATTCTTGGGGCTCTATGATTCCATATAAATTTAAACACCAAGCTTTGGAATCTTTCCAGTTCTTTATAATCTATAGCGATCGGGAGAGGGGGCAAAATAAATATAAAAAAGGCAGGGAAGAATATTCATTTTCACAGAATTAATTCTCCCCAACCAGGAAATCTGCCCCTTCATCCATTTTTAAATCTAGTAGTAAATCTCTAAACAGGGTAGAGTAATTAGCTTTATAAGGATCTGACAATTTCTTAGGGATGTTCACACCTAAATATTCAAAATAAGACTTGGGCCAAGCAAAATGATAGGTTTGTGAAATTTTGTCAATTTCTGTCTGAGACATACAAATACCCAATGCTTCTGTCTTGGTCATATTGATTCTTAACCCTGACAGATCACCAAAGTGTTTCAGAGTTTGAAACAGAGCTGGCAGGTTTTGTAAGAAAACACAACATGTCATCAGCAAAGAGACAACATTTAAGATGATGAAGTCTAAATTTAATTCCATGTATACATGCGTTAGATCTTATGGATTGGGCCAAGGGCTCGATTGCTAAGGCAAATAAGAGTGGTGAGAGGGGACACCCCTGTCTGGTTCCTCTTTGTATGTCTATTTGTGCGTGCAAATCCCCTGGGTGTTTCAGGGTAGCTTTGGGAGAATTATAGTATGTCTTAATTAAATTTAAAAATGTGCCATTTAAACCAAATGTATTTTGCACTGCATGAAGATAAGGCCATTCTAAAGTATCAAAGGCTTTTTCTATGTCAAGTGCTAATAAACACATAGGGGTTTTATTACAAGTTGCCCAAGAAATGGAATTCAATATTTGTTAAACATTATCCCCCTTCTGCCTATGGGGTATAAACCATGTTTGGTCTTTGTGGATAACCCTAGGAAGTAAATTAGATATCCTGTTCACCATCAATTTCGCTAAGATTTTTATATCCCCATTTAACAGTGAGATGGAACAATAATTATGAACCTCAAGTGGATCGTTACCTCCTTTTGGAAATAAAACAATATTTGCCTGGTTCAATTCCTGAGGCATCTGATGTCCCTCCAAAATTTTGTCAGATGAGGAGAAGGGAGGTTGGCATATTTTTTATAATAGAGATTAGTAAAATCGTCCGGACCCGGGTCCTTAATAATTGTTTTAACTTCAGCTTCGGTAACTTTGGAGTTTAATAGATCGCACTCTTGTGCTGTAATTTTGGACAGGTCACAAGATTCCAGAAAAGCCAGCCTTTGCCGATCCTGATTCTGTGTATTGAAAAAAATCCAAAAATGTCTTCTGAATCTTATTCGTGGTGACGGTGATATCTCCGGCAGGAGTTCTGATGCTAAATATTTTTGATGGAGATATTGTATTTTTGAGTTTTCCAGCCAATAATGTAACAGGTTTATAAGCTTTAGAATAGAACTTGTGACCCGTCCATCTCAGAGCCTTTTCTGTACGATCTGATAATATTAGATCCAATTCTAGTCTAATTTTATCAATCTGCTTACACAGTTGTTTGGAGGGGTTCTGGTGATTTAATCTCTCAAATTCTAGTACATTTCCCCCCAAAGATTCCTCCCAAAGCCACATTTGCTTTTCATGTTCAGAAGCTAAGTTGATAAGAGAGCCCTAATGAAGGCCTTATGGGCCACCCAAGTCCATCCAACGTCTGATTTGTGATTAACATTAGTGGAGAAATATAACTTGATATCCCAGGCAATTTGCTCCCTGATCAGTGGATTGGATAGAATTCTCTCATTACGCCTCCATGAAAATGGTGGTTTACTGTTCTGGCCTAACTTCAAAGAGGGATAGACCTGGGAATGGTCAGACCATGAGCACGGACAGATATCTACCTCTTGTACACTATCTGAAATGGCAGAATCAATTAGAATATAATCGATCCTAGAGTAAGATCCATGAACTGAGGAATAAAAGGTGTATCCCCTCTCACCTTGATGCATCTGCCTCCATGAATCAAGCAGATGAAGTTCCTTGAGAAGAGCATCAATTTGCTTCAACTTGTTTAAAAATTTGCCACCCCGGTCCTTCACCGACCTGTCTACACTAGGATCTAGAGCAAGATAAAGGTCTCCTCCTAGTATAACCTGGGCCAAGTCAACTGACCTCAGATATTTGTGTAAGCTAATAAATGAGTTATGTGGGGTATTGGCCAAGGAATAAAAATAAATTAATGATAACCTCTCACCCAGAAGTGGTCCTGTCAGGACCACAAAGCTTCCATTGGAATCTATTTTCTTATGTTCAATATTAAATGGGAAATCTTTATGTAATAAAATTGCCACCCCAGCTTTCTTAGTCGGTTGTGTGGTAGCTAAAAAGGTCAGGTAAGCCTTATGTAGAAACTTGGGAATCCCATTATGTGAAAAATTATTCTCCTGTAAAAAGATCACATCCAGGTGTAGAGATTTATACAATAAAAATGCTTTTCTTCTTTTAAAATTTGAATTAGAGCCTTGAACATTAAGCGAGACATAAACAAAGGATGTATTCGTCATGTCGCCCTGCATTTATGTATTGCAAGTGTATACCTGAAGTCTACGAGGGAGTGATGAGAGAAGTAGGACCACAAGATCCCAGAGATGGTGGAGGGACAACTGCTGAAACCAGAGACCTGAAACGAAACACAGAGAAGGGAGAAGAAGGAAGAACCAAAAAACAAACTGTAAAAAATAAACATAACAGTGAATTCCATACCTCAAACCAATACTCGAGGCACCTTGGTGACAGCAGAAGGAGTTGAATTAACTAAACTCCCTAAATTCCCCTTAAATGAAGAGGAATAAGAAAAAATTATACTACAATCAATCAAGAACCAAATAACATTTTCATGGGCTTGGTCAGTCAACTGTGAACTCTATCCATTGTCTTGGGGTTTCTATTGGACTATATCACATTATAAATCCCATAGATAAACTGTGAGTATTTGCTTCATGTACTATAAGTCAACAGCTAGATCATTGGTAAGGTAAACAAAGCCATCTAAATTGCATATATTTTAGTCGTACTACAACGATGAGCAAACCTCCTCACGCCCTCTATCTTACAGTTCCCTTATGCCTTGGGCGTAATAATTGAACTAAGATCTTCATGCTCCAGAATGTCTGTAGGGATAAAGGTGATTAACCAGCTATAAAGCCATGCAAAAATAAAGACAGTTATAGTCCTGAAGCGTAGCAATATAAATATTGATATATGATCTAGCTTAAGCAACTGTAAGACTTTCCTGAGGTTGAAATAACATCAGCTAAAAGTGTGCATGTTCCCTCAGATAAAGTAGCATTTATTTACAACAATATACAAAACTCTATTAACATCTTCAGATTGATGATAATTTGAAAGCAAAGTTCGCTCCAAACATCTTGGCTGCAATGACCTAAACATTTTCCTAAGATCGAAAGTCTGCCAGTTAGTAAAAGCAATATTCATTCCAGGTAAAAAAATAAATATGCACAGTATTATACAAGAACTGAGCCAATACAATCAAGCCGGGTCCGAGGTCAAGATCAAATCAATTGTCCCCAGCAGGTCTCTCATGGGGGTCCAGAGCTAGGCACCATCCCTTGGGCTCCAGAAGAGAGGCCCGCTGTGGAATTCTGCTCCATTTGTTTGCGTTGTCTTCGGGATCCTGGCGCTTCTGACCATTGTCTGGATGGGCTTTGTGGTAAACCCTGTATTTGTGGAGCTTCAAGAATATCCTCTTTTGTAATCAGTTTCAGGCCAGATAGGACTGAGCGACACTTCTCCAGCGAATGAACAATATGAACATTTGCACCTATTTGAAATGTGATGTTGATTGGGAATCCACACCTAGAGCAAATATTATTTTTAACTAACGCCGGTAATAAAATTGTAAGCCAGGCAATGACGTTTGCCACACAATGTGATGCTTTTGCTTCTCTGAGCACCTTCGGAGCTCATTGCGAAACCTGCGTTGAGCGCCTTCGGCACTCATTGCGTGGCTCGCAATGAGCACCTTTGGCGCTCATTGCAAACCTTTCCTCCCGCCTACTGTAGGGGGTGCTCATTGCAGGGTTCATTAACCTGCAAGTTTTGTGCATGGGAATGCCATGTGTCTCTTTCCAGCATCTGCCCCCGTCCCTTCCCTTTGTGTTTCTCCTCTGTGTGTCTGCTGAATGTTTGTGTGGCGCACGCTGACTTTGTTTGTTTTATTTTCAGTCCCGTGTGCCTGGCGTTGTTGGTGTAAGTGTTACTGTCTTTGCTGTCGTGTATTTTCTAAGTCCTGCATGCCTGGCTTTGCTCAGCCTCATTTTCATTCAGTTTCAGATTTTTTTATGTTTTTCGTCGGCTATTTTATTTCTCGCTTAGCCGATTTTCAAGTGACGAAACACAGCAAATAAGGCTCAAAATCACTTGAAAGCTCACTCCCAGGATTCCTGGCTCTCTCCCTGTGCTGTGTGTGAGTATCTTTGAATTTTTTTTTTTTTTTTTCCGCGTTTTTTGTCTTTTTCGATTTCCGGGGTTCGGCCGTTAACTTTGTATTGTTCCGATGTCGGATTTTTTTGCTTGCAGCCTAAGTAAGTCCTGCGTTCCTCAAGCGCTTGCAGCCTAAGTCCCGCATGCTTCAATGCCTCAACTGCTCGCCTCGCTTTGCAAAGCTCGCAGTGCAATGAACGCCTTTGGAGCTCATTGCCTAAGTCCTGCGAGCTCGGAAGACTTCAATGCCTCAACGGTTCACCTCGCAAGCGTAACGACAAATCGCAGTTTGACAATTATAATGTGTGATAAGGATTGAAAGGGCTGGCTTCATTTGCTTACGCTTGAAGAGCGTGGCCGGAGCGAGATATTTTGAATGGCCGCTCCATCTGATCCAACTGCTGTTTGCAATTTCCTAGATGTTGTCAGGATCAGATGCCTGGTACCTTGACGCAAGAATCTGGCTATGACGTCCTTAGGTAATTCCGAAGTTGCTGGACCTCCCAAGGCTCTGTGAGCTCATTCGATTTCTTAGGAGTCCTGGAGGTTGGGAAGCATAGTATGTATAACAGCATTCAGGTACATCTTTAAGTCTGTTACTGATTTTGGGATACCTCTAAATCTAATATTATTTTGTCGAGATCTATTTTAAAGGTCTTTGAGTTTACTTTCTATAATGGTTAAGGCGGAGGTATTGCGGGTTATATCAGACCGATCTTTTTGTTGAGTGTGTAGAATTTGGTCTGCTAGCGTTTCCAATGTATGAGTGCGCTGGCCAAGATCTTGGATGTCCAGTCTAATTTCTTTGACCGCTTTATCAAAGTGAGACCTCAATAAGTTGTTCAAATCTGTCAAAGATATTTTGGAAAGTTTGGCCTGGTGTTGGATAGATTGAGCATCCATATCTGCATCAGAACCAATGGTGGAGTGTGGTGGTAAGGCCTGAGATTGTTTCTGAGGCTGAAAATGTACTGGGATATTTCTTGCTGGCAAGGTTTTCCTCCATTTACCCACTGTTCTTTATACTGTATTCAAGATCAATTTATATGAATATGCCCACCAAAGGATCCCCTCCTAGGGCTGTAAAACAATTTTCTTGGCTGTATATTGCAATGGTGGAATTCCCCAATATCTAATATCTCACTCTCTCTCTCTCTCTCTCTCTCTCTCCCTCTCCCTCTCCCTCCCTCTCTCTCCCTCTCTCTCTCTTCCTCCCTGTTCTATTGGTCCCTTATAACGTATTTTTATTGTTTTCTTTTAGCCCCAAATTTTACCTGCATCCTGGTTTCAGAAGGCCTCACTGGTTACTCTGAATTCTGGGTGTTCTATACACACCATCAGCCCCAAATTTTACCTGCATCCTGGTTTCAGAAGGCCTCACTGGTTACTCTGAATTCTGGGAGTTCTATGCACACCATCAGGTATGGAGAAGACCTTGAAAGCTGCATCTTCCCAGGAACCAATATATTTTATTAATATTTCTACTATATGCTTGTTATTATATTTGATGACATAGAATTATTTCTAACATTAGTTCAAACTCTTACAAATGTTTATGTTATCTTGCCTGGCTTTACTCCCCCTTCCCCCTTTTATGGCCTGTATAATTTGCCTAGATCTCCTCCTTTCCACATATCTTGGCATTTCCTTTCTGCTAACTGCTAACTGCTCTCACTCTCACTCTCACTCTCTCTCTCTCTCTCTCTCTCTCTCTCTCTCTCTCTCTCCCTCTCACTCTCTCTCCCTCTCTCTCTCTCTTCCTCCCTGTTCTATTGGTTCTTATACTGTATTTTTATTGTTTTCTTTTAGCCCCAAATTTTACCTGCATCCTGATTTCAGAAGGCCTCACTGGTTACTCAGAATTCTGGGAGTTCTGCCCTCCCTTCCTGCCCCTCACCCTCTCACCCCATTTCTGATTAAATATATAGTGAAATGGGAATCACCTGACTTTCCTACTTGCATATATTATCTCACCACTAGGGGCAGACAACATATTAAATGCTAGAGCCCTCACCTCTGTTCCTTCTCTCTCCCTCTAAATGAAAAATCTTTCTAGCTTTCACTTCTCTTCTGACCCTTTTTATTCCTTATCTGTTTAATCTTTCCCTGATTTCTGCCCCTTCCATTCCCTTTAGATTGTGAGTGGCGAGTTTTCAGTCTTCTAGGATGCTTTGGGAAAAAGCACTTTCTGCAAAGATTCTAAGCTCAAAACAGGGTCCTCCATTTTTGGAAGGTTGTCAATGCTGTATTTTCCCTTGTTTTTATCCCCTGTATTGCGCTACAGAATATGTTGGCGCATTACAAATAAAAGTTAATAATAATAATAAAAAGAGAAGCTATATCAGTAAGGAAGCATACTGGGCTGACTCAAAACAACAGGAGAGAGATCGTGTGATCTTTTGAGCCAGGGAATAGCTGATATAATCTCAGTATAGAAACTGGGGAAATCTATGTAGATAGCTAGTTACCGTCCTGTAGCTAAAGATTTACCAGCTATCCTATCCATATATCTTAAATCATTTGATAGACAGACCAAGCCCATTTGGTAAAAGTGCAGCATTACATATTAGGTAACCAGATCTAAATTGTGCAGTTGAGAAACCATAGCAATGCAATATTTGTATAATATGAATAGCATAAGTTCAGTCAAACAAATTGCACATAGGAATTCCAACATTAGATGCAAGAGAAACAGCTGCCTTCAGCCCTGAGCTTTGAACACGCAGGACTCCTATTTTCTCAGGTTTTTATCATTTTGATGTAGATACACCAGTAGGGAGACATTTCATGAAATCAACACATATCACATAATGGTTAATATTGGAGGAGGTATTTCCTGCTTATAGTTATGATAACATGGAAAAAAGACCTTTGCAATGTAAAACATGTTGGATTAAAAAACTAGGAACTTTATTCCCCGAAGGAATGAATGAAGAATTTAATTTTTATCTATAACTGAAAAATTAATAGGAAAATAGTGAACTATTGAAATAGAGGAGACTATTAAATCAGAGGAGACGAGAATATGAGTTAAAGCTATGATGCCATCAACTCTTTTTATACCGTATATGATATTTGTATAAAATGTCTTTGTGAAATTAGGTGGTTATAAATTTCTATATTTGCAATATAGAAATGTATCATTATCAAAATCATTGGAGAACAAAGATTTATTGTAACAGGATTTTGCTGATCGCTTACTATGTATCTATTTTGGTGGTTGCAATTTGATGTATTTTCTAATCGAGGTGCCATTTTAGAATAGCGGTATTTACTTGGGTTAACATACAAAAAAAATTACATGGTACAAGGATATCAACATATCAACAAGGCGTGCCAGTGAACTATTAGATTGACTAAAATAGAAAATTAAGAAGCAGAGTAAGACTAAATCTAAAATGTTTTTTTTTTTTTTTTTTTTTATTCGTCTTTATTCAAGGCGGATAACAAAATACATACATAGGCATACTTCAAGTTTCATAAAACTATGGTTACATGCATTTTGTGGTATTTTTCACTCAATCTATCACATCAATATATTGGCAAAGTAGCAAGATAAATACTGCCTATCTTCCATCCGCCATCACCATTTTCTGCTATTTTCCTCCTATTTTACCTTATAGCTCTCTAACTTATATACCATAGCTAGTTGTGTGAGGAATCATAATCCTCATTATTTTCTTTCTTATTTCATCCCTCTTATATATTGATTTTTATACTAACTACTAACCTTCTATTTTCTCCATCCTGCTCCGCGTCTCAGAGCATTCTCCCCCCGGCTGCCGGAGTCCAGTCTTCATATCTCCTTCCATTCTTCCGGCCTAACTGATCAGTGTACCAATGCAACACCTGTGTATTCCACCCATGGGCCCCATGTCTCAATATATTTGGCCATTGTATCTGCCAGGGAGTGCGTCATACGCTCATTTATTGCGATGTAATTAATTTTGGACTTTACAGCGGAAAAGTCCAGCCCTTCTGATTTCCATTGTTTTGCGATAAGGCTTTTAGTTGCGAGTGTAATAAAGAAAAGTAATCTGTTTTGTGATTTGGATAATGTCTGAAGAGGCCTCCCCAGCAGGCACAGTTCAACTGTTAACTTTATGTTGCATTTAAATAGTAACGCCACTAACTCTTGCACCTGTGCCCATAATCTTTGCACTTTCGGACAATCCCACCATATGTGAATGAAGGAACTCGTGCTATTACATCCTCTGAAACACTCTGGGCTTTCGGCGCTACGCCATTTAGCCATCCGGTCAGGCGTCGCATAAGCCCTATATAGCACTTTGACCGACGTTTCCAAGATGCTATAGCTTAGTGACCCTCAAAAGATATTTCCCCATACCTCTTCCCAATCCTTCTGATCCCACCTGGCATTAAGATCCTTTTCCCATGCTAGCATGTATTTCTCTCTGGGGAATTCTATTTTTGTGTTGAACAATACATACATGCTCCCTAATATCCCTTTCGTGAACAGGGCGTTTTGACATACCCTGGATAGCCAGTTATGTCTAGGTCTGCCTTTGGCTCGCACTAGTGATCCGACAAATTGACTCAGTCTGTACCCATTAAAGTATTTCCTAATAGGGAGGTCTATAATGTCCCTTATGTCCTCAAATGTAATTAATTTATCCCCCTTCAGCCAGTTCCCCAGCCTATCTAACTTGTGTGAAGCCCACCAGTGTCTTGAGGTGGCAGCCAACTCCTTGGGAGCCTGGGGGTGATTGAGGACTGGTGTCATACAATTTGCTTGTGTGAATAGGGATGTATACCTCTGGGCCCATTTCCAGCTACCGATGGTGTTCTGAATAATTGGATTCATACATTGGGCAACTTTGTGTGGAGTATTCTCCAGCCATATTAAAGTATCCCAGGTGTAAGGGTGCATTGTGTGGTGTTCGATAAATAACTAAGATGGGTGGTGCTCTGGGGAATGGGCTAAGGGAATGAAGGCCAATTGGGCCGCCCTGTAGTAAAGTTTCAAGTTTGGTAGGGCTAGTCCCCCTTGTTTTTTTGAATTTCCTAGTATATTTTTGGAAATTCTGGCAGGTTTGTGTTGCCATACAAATTTAATTATTAATCTCTGTAAGTCGGCCAGATCTTTCATATTAATTGCTATAGGGAGGGTTCTAAAGAGATACATCAATCTTGGTAGCAGATTCATTTTTACCGCATTAATCCTCTCAAGCCAGGAAATCTTATATGCGTGCCAGGTGTTCAAGTTATTCTTTAATGTGTTATAAAGCGGTTTATAGTTAACCTTGTACATGTCGCGTAAGTTGGGAGTCAGGTTGATTCCTAAATATTTTATATGCGTGGGGGCCCATTTAAATTTGTATTCGTCAGCTATCAGTTTCTTGTCTTGTGCGGGTAACCCCAACGCCAGGGCGTCTGTTTTGTCCATATTTACATTCAGACCTGAGATCTGGCCAAAATTCCCTAAGGTTTGCAGTAAGGGGGGGATTGATGACTTAGGGTCAGTAAGGGAGCACAGAAGGTCATCCGCGAACAGGGATACTTTGAACTGATGTAGTCCTATGGCCACCCCTTTGATGGCCGAGTTTACTCTGATGGCCTGTGCCAAAGGCTCCATGGCTAGTGCAAATAGGAGCGGTGACAGGGGGCAACCCTGCCTTGTTCCTCTATGGATTGGAATCTTTGACCTTTCCTTCCCCGGGAGTTTCAGGGTTGCTGTGGGAGTGTGATAATATGTTTTTATTACCTTCATAAATTCCCCCTTGAAGCCAAATTTTACCAGCACAGCTTCTAGGAACGGCCACTCTAGGGAATCAAAGGCCTTTTCCACGTCTAAGGCCAGCAGGCATGCTGGAATTTTGTTAGTTTTGGTATGGTGGATTAATTGCATGATTTTCCTAATGTTATCCCCGGCCTGTCTTATCGGGACAAATCCTACTTGATCCTTGTGGATCAGTTTCGGTAGGAATGCCGAGATCCTGTCTGCCAATATTTTAGCCAGTAATTTGATGTCACAATTTAGTAGTGAGATGGGTCTATAATTTTTTGGTTCAATTGGGTCTTTGCCCTCTTTGGGGAATAATACTATCTCTGCTGAGTTCAATTCCTGTGGCATTTTTCTTCCCTCTAATATTTCATTAAATAATTCTGCTAGGTGTGGGGCCAGCCTATCAATGAATGTTTTATAGTAATGGTTTGAGAACCCGTCTGGGCCCGGGGCCTTCCCTTTTTTAGTGTCTTGTATGGCTCGTCTCACCTCATCTACCTTGATCTTGGCGTTCAGTGAATTCAAGTTATCTTCCGTAAGAGTGGGGAGGTCCAATGCTTGTAGAAAAGCTTGAATTTCGTGTTTGTTAACATTAGGGGATGCCTTGTAAAGGTTACTATAGAATCCCTCAAAGGTCTCTTGGATTCTCTAGGGGTTGGCAGTGATTGTCCCTTCTGGGGTTCTAATCTGGAATATTTTTGATTGTGCTTGTTTGGCTTTCAGCTTCCTGGCCAGCCAGGTGTCCGGTTTGTTAACCCGGGTGTAGTATCTATGTTGTGTAATTCTTAATGCTTTTTCAGTTCGCTCAGATAATAGCATGTCTAGCTTCCTTCTTACTTCCTCTATTTGGTCCCTAATTTGGGATGTGGGATTACTTTGGTTTATGGATTCCAATCTTTGCAGGTCCCTGCATAGCTGTTGTTCTAATTCCCTATGTTGTTTTTTCCTTTTGGCTGCTATTCTAAGGCATGTACCTCTAATGAACGCCTTATGGGCAAACCAAACCCACCCTATACCTGAGTCCTTTGATTTATTAGCTGCAAAGTACAGGTCTAACTCTTGTGCTATCTGCTCCTGAATTTGGGGAATGGCTAAATGCATGTCGTTGATCCTCCACGTATATGGGGGCCTATTATCCAATTGAAAGTCTACTTCTATTTTTACCATAGCATGGTCCGACCATGGGCAATGTATAATGTCTGACCGTTTTTTTTTTGTAAGCAGCTCTGCATCTATCAGCAGATGGTCTAAGCGGGAGTATGTCCCATGAGGGTAAGAAAAGAAGGTGTATTGTCTTTCCCACTGATGTTGTTCTCTCCATGCATCTACCATGTTTAGGGCAGCTAGGAGGTGTCTAATTTGTCTAAGCTTCTTTGCAAACCGATTGTCCGTTTGTGCCCTCGACCTATCTACTGCTGGGTTCAAAATAAGATTGAGATCTCCCCCTAATATGATTTTGCCTCTGTCTATTCTTTTTAGTTTTTTAAGTATGTCAATGAGGGTGTTGTGGGGATTTGTCGTAGGGGCATATAATGACACCAGTGTTACCCTGGCCTCTAGCACCTTACCCACTAAGATTACATAATTCCCGTTTGGGTCTATTTTTTTCTGCTCTAGTGTAAATGGGAAATGTCTGTGAAGTAGAATGGCTGCTCCTGCTTTTCTCCTGGCTTGGGAGGCTGTGTAGTATGTTGGATATTGCTTATCAAGATAAGAGGGGGGCTTATCTTTTCTGAAGTGCGTCTCTTGTTGGAAGAGTACCGCTGGTTTGTGTTGTTTGTATGTTATAAAGGCTTTGCGTCTCTTACTAGGGCCATTGAATCCCTTGACGTTGTGCGTCAGAAATGTATAATCTAGCGTACCCATTTATAGTTATGGAATTGTGTGTGATGTATCTGGCCTCCTACCTTTCGTCTCGTTCTGCAATCAGAAAAGCCCGGGGTCCAGACAGCCGGGGAGGGCGCCCCCCTTCAACTTGGGGGAAGAGGAGATATGGAGGCGTTTGCCTATGGAGGATACTTTAAGATAGAGAGAGCAATTAATAACAGTATACTTTTCCGGTAAATCAATAACTATTTTTAACAACCAAGTAATTTACCGTTCCCCCAACTTCTTTTTTTTTTTTTTTACTCCAATTTGCACGTTCGTGCCTAGGGTCTCGGGCTGTCCCGGAACTATCCCTAGATAAAGAGTGGGTAATACATTTTTAAGAGCGTTACAAACAGGTAAAAACTTCCTATTAACTACTTGCAAACCTATCCGTTACAAACAGGTGAAATTTTTTTTTTTCTTCTTATCAACTACTAGCAAAAAATTGTCCAAGGTATTTGGTCTTATGAGGTCTTCTCAGTCTTTGGAAGATGTTCAGTCGCAGACCCAGGGGGTCCACCCCTTGTTGTCTCAGTCCTGCATTTCAATTTTGTTCCACGATGCCATTTTAAACTGCATTGGCCAGAGTCTAATCCTTTTTAGAGGCACTTATAGCTCCTTGGGGCATTCCTCCCCTCCGCATGTCTTCTGGGGGTTGGGTAAGTCTTTGGGAATCTCTGGCTGGTTGATCTGCCTTTGTGTGGTCCTCCCAAACTTGGGTATTCCTTCTTTCCCCCCTCTTTGGGATCTCCGTCCATTGGCTCGCCAGGGGGTCCCCAACGTTCGGTGCTTTCTGCTGCATACCGGGCCCTTCCTGCAGTAGATTCAGCTTGTGCAGTTGAAGACGACACTCATCTATGTCATGGGCTAGGTAATTTACCCCCCTTACAGTGAATTGGAGGTTAAATGGGAACCCCCATCTATATGCTATCTTGTGACGGGTTAACACTTCTAGCACTGGCCGCATGTCTCTGCGTCGTTGGAGGGTTGCTGGGGCCAGGTCTGCGTATATCTGTATAGGGGCGCCATCTGGTCCTAGAATTCGTGTAGCCCTTCTTGCTGCAAGTAGTATCTTGTCCCTTGCCTGTTGGCGCAGGAAGCGAGCTATGACGTCTCTTGGCATGGATGCCCTGGCTGGGCCTCCTAGGGCTCTATGTGCCCGCTCAATTTCCATGCCGACCTCTTGGCCTCTCGGCATGATGTGGTGCAGGAGTTCTTGAAGATATGACAGCAGGTCAGTCACTGCGTTTGGTATACCCCAGAAGCGTATGTTGTGCCTTCTTGATCTGTTTTCAAGGTCTTCCAGTTTCAGCTGTAGGTTCCCAAATTGCTCTGCATTGTGGGTGATGTCGGTTCTGTCTTTGTTTTGGGCGTCACTTATTTCATCCACCTTGGTTTCAAGTGTATGGGTCCTTTGGCCTAAATCTTTTAAATCTCTGTGTAGCGGAGCCATTGCTTCTGCCAATTGGGTCTTCAAGAGAGATGCGAACCATGCTTTAGCTCCCTGCGATAGATTGACATCTTGTGTCGTGTCCATCTGCCCTCCTTCGGCGTCTGAGATGTCTGATGCACACGATAGTGAGTCTATAGGTGAGGGATGTTCCGCCGCTCCTTTAAAATGCTCGGGTAGGCTTTTTACTCCCAGGCTCTTTCGTGGTTTAGTTGGCTTGCCCATGATGGGCTATTATCAGTTAGCTTAGTCTTGATAGCTGAAAAGGTTGTGTATGTGTAGACCTTGTGGTATTACTTCTGTGTGCTTTTTAACTTTTTTATTTTTATTGTTGGTGTCTTTACTTTGTTGTATTGGGCATCTTTATTTCCAAGCATGTGGACCCCCTTTGGGTTTGACTCTTAGGGCATCTCTATCTGCCCTTGTTCCCTTGTGTTAAAGGGCACTTCACAGTCCAGTATTCCTCTATACTCAATGAGAATGCTGCATTCAGTAGCTTGTTATTCACATATAGCCAAAGTCTTGCTGCAATACTCCAAATCGCCACCAAGTGGCAGTGCAGATGTAGATATGCAAACAGTTCAACACAGTCCATGTATCTGCTATATAGACAGAAAGCACTTACACAACATTTTCACAAGCACCTATGTAGTCAGGAATCCTGCGTATTCCTTTGAATAAATGTAAAGATAGTATTCAGCAGTGCGTGTAGACTCTGTCTTAGTTATAATTTTGAGACTGGAGTTCCTGATATACAGGGGGATCCCAAAATAACAAGTTGTCTCCTGCACAGTCCAATTAAGGAAATTAGGGTAGGTAAGGTACACTTTCCCTGGTACCCTTATGCTGGGTCTAAATGCCTCTTCTCCCCCTTCCTAATCCAGAAGGGGCAAAGCAGTAGGGTGCAAGCAGGGGTGCCTGTTGCCAGATGAGAAGGCTATATTGCCCTCCCTGTTGCAGATGTAATGTCACAATAAGAAATTTTTAATGGTACCTTTCAAGTACCATCAGCTGTGGGTTCAAGCTTAGGGAGATCTTTTTTGTCAGACCTTAGTAGCTCAGTCAATAGATCTTATGCAGAGTGACTCTTTCCCCTTTAGGGCTCAACAAAGTCTAGTTCCTTCAAACTTTAGCTCCCACAGTACCTCCTTATTTTCAGATTTTAGGGGGAGAAGCTGTGTAATAGCCTCCACACAGGTGTGCTGCCTGTTACAGGCTTGAGCAGCTTATGTTTAGGCAGTACTGGGCCTCCTTAAATGTGCAGTGTCTACCACAAGAGCCCCTGTGGAGCTAGTACAATCTTCAGGGTACTCACTGTTTGCAGGCCTCAGTCTCAGTCCTGAAGCCTGTCTTCCAGAAATCCAAGATTGCCGCCGTCTCTCCTGACCTCACCCTAAGATGGCAACTGGAGCTCCCAGGCCCCTCCTGCACCTCTCCTTTCCTCTCACACAGCCCCTCTGATGCCTTGTGGCTCCCCCAACCACACCAGCCACCCTTGGGTGCACCTGCAGGTCTGTTACACAGGTTTTTTGCCTCTCACCACAGGGTCTGCTGGGCTGGCTGTCAGGCTCTGGCTCCACAGCTACTAGCTCTCGATTTTATTGTTTTTTTAAGGTAATTTTGGGATCAATTTGTTCCCCTAGGTCTTCTGAGTTTAGTGATATTGTTTGTTGGTCACTCAGGGCATCTATAGGGGTCGATTGTCCCAGATTAACCCAGGCCTTAACTGGAGCTCTTGCAGGACACGTCTTTCCTCTCCAGCAGCTTAGCCACGCCCCCCCCTAAAATGTTTTTTAAAATATATTAATGTGAAGAAGGCCAAGAAGGAAGCTATAGGAACATTACAATGTGACAGAGGCTGTCTGATAATTAGTGACCAGGAAAAGGAGATGAGCTAAATAGGTTCTTTTCTTCGCTATACACAAGGGAGGTACCAGTGGTTGGGACACTGCAACATAATGGGGCTACACTACCTTCACCAAATAATTGGTTAATGCAGGAAGAAATCCAAAAGAGGTTTGAAAATGTAAATGTTAATAAAGCCCCAGGACTAGATGGAATACACCATAGGGTACTGAGGGAACTGGGTTCTGTAATAATTATATCTAATTTTTCATGATTCACTCAACACAGGGTCGCTACGAGATCGCTGGAGAAAAGCAGAGGTGGTACCTATATTTAAGAAGGGAGCAATAGCGAATCTGGGGAATTATAGACCTGTAAGCCTCACATTTGTATTGGGAAAGCTTTTAGAAGGGTTAATAAGGCATAATATACAAGCATATGTCTGAATAAGATTGTAAGTAGGAGTCAACATGGATTTATGAGGGATAGGTCATGTCAAACAAATCAAATTAGTTTCTATGAGGAGGTTAGTAGGAACGTGGATCAAGGCAACTCAGTGGATGTAGTCTTTTAAAATTTTGCAAAGGCTTTTGATACAGTGCCACATGGAAGACAATTGTGCAAGTTAAGGTATACAGAAATAGCAGTAAATATCTGCTCATGGATCGAGAGGTGGCTAAAAGACAGGAAACAAAGGTTTGTTGTAAGTGAAACATACTCAGATTGGACTAATGTGGTAAGTGGGGTTCCTCAGGGCACAGTATTAGGTCCCCGCCTTTTTAATATATGTATTAATGATTTAGAAGTGGGACTGGAAAGTATTGTCTCCATTCTTGCTGATGACACTAAGTTGTGCAAGATACTTAAATCACAAAATTATGTACTTTCCTCCAAAAGGGTTTGCATAAATTAGATAAATGGACAACTAAATGGCAAATGAGATTTAATACAAATAAATATAAAGTTATGAATTTGGGAAGGAAACATAACCAAGCAATTTATATTCTTAATGGAGCAAATCTAGGGATATAAAATATTGAAATGGATTTGGGAGTATTTGTGGACAACCACCTAGGTAACAGTGTCCAATGCCAAGCAAATTCTGCAAAGGCAAGTAGAATATTAGCATGTGTTCAGAAGGGTATAGAAGCAAAGGAAGCAAATATAATTCTGCCACTATACAAATCCCTAGTATGCCCTCATTTTTAATATGGAGTACAGTTATGGGCACCACTTCATAAAAAGGAAATTTTATAGCTGGGAGAAGTACAGAGAAGGGCAATAAAACTAATAAGGGAAATGGAAGGGCTAAGTTATGAAAAAAGACTAATGTAATTAAACTTATTTTCTCTAGAAAAAAGGTGTCTAAAAGGGGATATGATTACCTTATATATAAATGTATGTCAATGTAACGGAACCCATCACTGTTTTACCCTGTTTTATGATTATTATGGTTAAAATATGATCCTACTATATGTATGTTGGTTGATGCTCTGCAGAATATTGTCCCAGACATTTGCAGCTACTTGGCATGGGAGATAATCCTGTTACAGCGACTCCGCATAAGATAAAGGAAGTCTATTGTATACAGTGTTTTCATTCTCAGATAAGAACAAAGAAGTGTAATTGAATCAATGTCTGATTGTATCAAAGTTGCCAGGAAGCCCCCTATTGTTCTCTTTATGGGTATTGTGCGGCCAAATATGGGCATGTGTATTGCCTGTGGGAAGAGATGGGTATAAATATTTCTGCAATAACAAAATAAAGTCAGTATTCATTTGACTCCCAAATTGTGTGTCGTCCAATATGGGAGGTCGGGAATGGTGAAACTGTAGTGCCTCTTGGATATTTTACCGTATACCAGCGGAGATTTTGGACTGCGTGTTCCAGCTCCGTTACATTTGGTGGCAAGTGTCGGAATTGTTCCCACGGTCAGAAGGACAGCTACAGGAGACACCATTTCGTGGAGTACAAATTGAGGGCAACGCTAGTATCCGTACAGTGCCCCTGGCTACAGCAGGATGGAACCGGCTAGTTTTCAGACAGCGTTCCATCATGAGGAAGAGGAGGCGGCCGCGGACTACAGGGATGCAGACAGAAAGGAACTCATGGTTACAGTACCTATTATTACCCCACAGACTGAGTTTCAAAGAGAACTCCAAAGCAGACTGGCCTTTTTCCCAGGTACGCTTCCCATGAAAACCTTGGAATGGTTAATGACAGATGTCCACAAATCCATAATGGAAAAGCAGCGGGCACGGGAGCGGTCCATCTTGGGAGCTGCTAACCCACCTCCCACCATTAACCCCCCCCCAGCACTGCGTCCGGGTGGTGGGAACTACCAAACCCCTCCACGGTACATCAGGTGCCACACGTGTAACCAGCAGGGCCACATGCAGAGAGACTGTCCCAGAAACAGAAACCGCTTCACGTGGAATACTCCAACTAATTCCCCCCCCCAGCGGCAGTGTGTACCCCAGGGGGCCGAAGGTGTCGTCCTTCCCCCCCAGCGGCAGTGTGTACCCCAGGGAGCTGAAGGTGTCGTCCTTCCTCCCCAGCGGCAGTGTGTACCCCAGGGGAAGGAAGGTGTCGTCCTTCCTCCCCAGCGACAGTGTGTACCCCAGGGAGCTGAAGGTGTCGTCCTTCCTCCCCAGCAACAGTGTGTACCCCAGGGAGCTGAAGGTGTCGTCCTTCCTCCCCAGCGGCAGTGTGTACCCCAGGGGAAGGAAGGTGTCGTCCTTCCTCCCCAGCGACAGTGTGTACCCCAGGGACCTGAAGGTGTCGTCCTTCCTCCCCAGCGGCAGTGTGTACCCCAGGGGAAGGAAGGTGTCGTCCTTCCTCCCCAGCGACAGTGTGTACCCCAGGGAGCTGAAGGTGTCGTCCTTCCTCCCCAGCGACAGTGTGTACCCCAGGGAGCTGAAGGTGTCGTCCTTCCTCCCCAGCAGCAGTGTGTACCCCAGGGGGCCGAAGGTGTCGTCCTTCCCCCCCAGCGGCAGTGTGTTCCCCAGGGAGCCGAAGGTCTCGTCCTTCCTCCCCAGCGGCAGTGTGTACCCCAGGGAGCTGAAGGTGTCGTCCTTTCTCCCCAGCGGCAGTGTGTACCCCAAGGAGCTGAAGGTGTCGTCCTTCCTCCCCAGCGGCAGTGTGTACCCCAGGGAGCTGAAGGTGTCGTCCTTCCTCCCCAGCGGCAGTGTGTACCCCAGGGAGCTGAAGGTGTCGTCCTTCCTCCCCAGCGACAGTGTGTACCCCAGGGGGCCGAAGGTGTTGTCCTTTCCCCCCAGCGGCAGTGTGTACCCCAGGGAGCAGAAGGGGCCGTCCTTCCTCCCCAGCGGCAGTGTGAACCCCAGGGGGCAGAAGGTGTCGTCCTTTCCCCCCAGCGGCAGTGTGAACCCCAGGGGGCAGAAGGTGTCGTCCTTCCCCCCGAGCGGCAGTGTGTACCCCAGGGAGCAGAAGGTGTCGACCTTCCTCCACAGCGGCAGTGGGTACCCCAGGGCGCCAAAGGTGTCGTCCTTCCCCCCCAGCGACAGTTTACCCTAACCAGGGGAGACACCAATCTCCCAGACGGCGCAGATGGGACCGTGGTCCCTGCGCCCGCAGCCTGTCCAGATCCCCAACTACCCTCACTGGGACAACCGGAGGAGGGGGTAAGTACAAATTCCCCTGCCCAGCTAACTTCTAATGTGGCCCCAGGGTTAACAGAGGAAATGGTAACCCCCACTGACCCCCACGTTTCCCTGGCTACTGAGCCGGAATATGTCCCAGGTACCCCAGCAGAAGAGCTGACAGTGGGGCAGAGTGCAGTCGGCCTCTGCCCTCCCTTTGTCCCTTGTACAGAGCAGGAGGTCCTGCAGGTTATACCAGCAGAAGAGCTGGCATCAGGGCAGAGTGCCGCTGGCCTCTGCCCCTCAAGTCCCCTCAGCGTGTTGCACCATCACCCCAGCGAAATATCCAGGTGCCTGTTTAGACTTCCCCCCAAAGGGGAGATGTGTGACGAAGTGCCCTTCGCCACTTTGGCTTGGAGAGGACTGTTTGCCAGCCTCCTGCCCTGCGACTATGGCCCTGGGACATATTGCCCTTTGGAACCAGTGTTCGGCCATACCAGAGTGTAAGTCACTCATTCTGGCCCTTTACATACAGGGGGGTCATTCTGTACTTGCCCTGTATGAACCATGATACCACAGAAAGCTATGCCATGGAGCCCATTCATATAATGAAAGACTATGGGAAAGACTTTAGCTACATGGCAATTGAACTGTGTGAAGAGGATCTGAGCGCTATTCGGTAGTTTTGTGCGCTCAGATCCCAGCTATCTGGGGATATGGGAAATGTGAGTAAATGTGAATTGCAGTAATGCTGATGGGTTGTCAAACTAGAGAATTGACCAACAAATACTTTGTCCGGACATCCCCAGGCCGATCCGTTGGGATCAGACCGTGTATGCCGGCTTATGGTCACGGGGGAGGTGTGTAACGGAACCCATCACTGTTTTACCCTGTTTTATGATTATTATGGTTAAAATATGATCCTACTATATGTATGTTGGTTGATGCTCTGCAGAATATTGTCCCAGACATTTGCAGCTACTTGGCATGGGAGATAATCCTGTTACAGCGACTCCGCATAAGATAAAGGAAGTCTATTGTATACAGTGTTTTCATTCTCAGATAAGAACAAAGAAGTGTAATTGAATCAATGTCTGATTGTATCAAAGTTGCCAGGGAGCCCCCTATTGTTCTCTTTATGGGTATTGTGCGGCCAAATATGGGCATGTGTATTGCCTGTGGGAAGAGATGGGTATAAATATTTCTGCAATAACAAAATAAAGTCAGTATTCATTTGACTCCCAAATTGTGTGTCGTCCAATATGGGAGGTCGGGAATGGTGAAACTGTAGTGCCTCTTGGATATTTTACCGTATACCAGCGGAGATTTTGGACTGCGTGTTCCAGCTCCGTTACAGTCAATATAAAGCTTTGTCAACTGAACTTTTTGTGCCAAGAGTTTTGCAGAGGTTAGAAGTAAAAGATTCCTCCTTAAAGAAAGAAAAGGGCTCTTCACAGTAAGGGTGGTTAAACTGTGGAATTCTCTACCAAAGGAGCCGGTGACAGCAGACTTGATAGATAATTTGATAGGATTGGATATATTTTTAAATAAAAAGGGCATGCAGAGTTATCCTGGTTAAGTAGAGAGGGAGTATTGATCAAGGAAAGAATCTGATCGCCAGTATCTGGGGTCAGGAAGGAATTGTACTTTTTTTCCATTTTGAGATAATTGCCAATTAATCTGCATATTGCAGATCAGAGAAAATCTAAAAAGATTGAACTTGATGTACTAAAAGTTGTTTTCTACCTTAATTACTATGTAACTATATAGCCCCCTAAACATTGTCGGCCTCATTCTATTATCGGGCGTAAAACGGCCGCAAAGCTGCGATTCCTTGCGGCCGTCTTACAGCCCCGTGTAGAGCTACCTTTACCTTGCAATTCAAATAGACGGCGCCGCAAGGATATCCCCCTTACGGCCGGCCGCATATCATGCAACCGGCCGCAAGGTCAGAAAACTTTAAATGCAAATATAAATTCAAGATGGCACTGTAAAGCTCTGTAAATGCTAGGGATTATAATGGGGGACATGAGGATTAATCGCAACCCCCTCTCAAGCTTGCACATCAGCCCAAATCCGATATTTCATTAACGGTTTATTTTCCGTCCCGCAGCCTGGGCGGGTCTGAGGTGCTCCAAGCCCTCGGGACTTTGTCCACGGATATTCAACATGAATTAAAATAAAAATTATTTTGGGATTTGAGTGTAGGGGAATGTTGTGCTATGAATGCTAACACCCCCAATCACTTTATCGTCTCATCAGAGTGCAGGATGGCTTTATTATGTGCTTAATTGTGTGCTTGCGGGACCTTTTTGGTGCAAGTAAGCTGTGGCTCGGTTTTAGCCTTGCAGAGAGGGTTCCCGTAGCAATTGAATAGCAACCGGGGCTTTCTTGCGGCCGGAACTCTTGCGGCCGTTTAAGATCAAAGGCTTTCCTGCAGCACGTGCGGCCGCAAGGGATAACAAGGCGCCGGCCGCAAGCCTGCCGGAGCCCCCGGCCGAAAGGGAATAGAATAGGCAAATAGCCTGCGGCCGGTCCTTGCGGCCCCGCATCTCGTACGGCCGATAATAGAATGAGGCTCTGTATGTTTTTGTAGGTCTCTGCACAATAAAAGTGAGGTAATGTTCTCATAAAATAAATATTGGTTGAGTGTCTATCCCAGTTGACCTCAATGGATGTGGAATCACTTTATTCAAACATTCCACAACATTTCAGAAATACCTGTAGCAACTGTAAGATATGGCTTATACAGTGATCATTTGTAATAAAATATATGTAGTTTTATAAATCTTTATATATATATATATATATATATATATATATATATATATATATATATATATATTCCCTGAGAAACTTGAGGTGTGACTATCTATTCCATTCACACTGTAACAAAAGGCTTATGCCTGGGGTTGTTTATGGGTAAACAAAAGAACAGTTGGGTGTGGTGGACTGTTGCATCATATAGACAGCATAATAGGGGGTCTCTTGGCCTAGAGTGTTTATATGTAAACAAGGGGACATCTGTGTGTATTATTTTATTTTTATAATTTTTCTTCCCTTTACCTAAAAGATTTCAGTTTGTTTTTCAATTGAGTTGTACAGTTTATAGGTCACATTAAAGGTGGAAAAAGTTCTGAAATTATTTATCTTTGTCTCATTTTTTACAGCACAGAAACCTGACATTTTAACAGGGGTGTGTAGACTTTTTATATCCACTATATATTGCACCATATACATTTTCAATTATTATTAAAGAAACTGTGTCACTATTAACCTTAACAAAAATTATTATAAAATGATACTTATAATTTAGCTATGACAGTTTGCATATAGTTACTTTATTATTATAATTTGTGGTGGGTTATCCCACTCAGTTCTCCTGTATATTGTTAGTAACATATATGGTTCTTGATTCTGTGTCTGTCACTTTACCTTGTGACTCTGTTGTTTTAAATGCCACTGCATATCACTTAGCTACGCTCTTGCAAAGGCTTAATATTAGTGTTAGTGCTGCTGTGCATTAGTGAGCTGTGTGCCTGCACTGTCTATGTATAGAGATCCCCTTATTAGTATAGTTCCTTGATGTTTGTACCTAAAATCTTTTTTTTTATAGGCTATTAGAGCTAGCGTTTTTTGCTTGCTGTTGTATAATCTGGCACAGCGTCTGATGCCCAGAAGTGATGTCACAACGCTCTGACGTACGTTTCTGTGAGATCCTAAGTTTTCTCTTACTATCACTATCTTGAAAATATCATAGAATTTAACGCCTTTGAGTACAAAAGGTCTAAAACAAAGGTCAAACTTACTTTATAAATATAGTCTCTAAATTCATTGCAAATCTTAATCTAAATTCACAATAAGGAAAATGGAAATGTGCCTACTGGCATAATTTTGATTGTTATATAGAATCCCTGAGGAAGCTTTAGGTTAAATGCATTGAGATGTGTCCAAGAAATTCAAGAAGGCGAAGGTATATGGTATGACCTGCAGAATACCTTCCCCACATATCCTACACTCCCCTCTTGCAAATGTACAGGCATATCCTACGTTGCAATTTTTTTTACGACACTAGATCAGTAAACTCTGTGAATCCTAGAAGCTGGTATAAAGCTCCTGAAACATTCCAAAAGGATCTGAAAATATTTCTAATGGTTATGATCACATATATAGTTGTGAGCATGCGGGACGTTGCTAACGCTGCGGGCTCGCATAGCAACCTCGCAAAAATACGACCTTACCGCCCCCGAAACCCGCGCACATGAAAAACGTCATAAATACACACAAGAAACACATAAAAAGCTTACCCACAGCAAGGGGGGGGGGGCACCGAAAAGTGGAGTTACACCTCAATTTGACTCAAAATACAAGAGTTTAGACACCCGAAAATCCCCTAAGCGAGAGAAAAAATGGCACCCAAAAAAAAAACGAAAACGAGGCTCCAGGACTCTAAAGAGGCAAAACACCACTAAACACCTACGGATTTTCCAAAAAAGACGGACGCGGTCCAAGAACAAGGACGCCAAATTAGCCACAGACGCGTAACACACATTAGGCGCCATTTTACAACACTAACTTACACAATGCGTAAGTACACAGCTCCCCATAACGGATTTGGATCGCGCCTAAGCCAATAACACTTTACCTAAACCAATAACACTTTACCTAAACCAGTAACACTTTACCTAAACCAGTAACACTTTACCTAAGCCAATACCACGTTTTACCTAAGCCAGTAACCCTTTTTACCTAAGCCTGTAACTCGCAAGACCTACAAAAACGAACAATAATGTACAATATAATTTAAAAACCTCACACACAACTCAGGGGGACAGCAAGGGAGTTAATTTGACCCATAATTGCTGTTTTTAGGAGATAGAAAAGAATGGCCGCCGAAAAAACATACATTTTCTCAAACAGGATGAAAACGAGGCTGAAGCCAGTAACTCTTAGCCGAAACCAGGAACTATTAACCAAAGCCAGTAACACTTTGCCAGAGCCAGTAACACTTTTCCAAATTCAGTAACACTTTGACGAACAATGCAAGCTGAAAGTGCTTATTGCAAAGCAACAAACTGGCGGGTTGGACGATGTCTGCAATGACCGGCAATGCCTGTAAAGTAGACTGGGGGAGAGGCTTGCAATGAGCGCCGAAGTTGCTCATTGCGAATCATGAAAGTGGCTCCCAATGAGAGCTGAAGGAGCTCATCGCAAGGCCTGTAGACGGGGGAAGGGGCTCGCAATGAGAGGGAAGAAGCTCACAAGGAGCGCCAAAGGCATTCATTGAGAGACACATGATGAGCGTCGAAAGTATTCAGATTGTGTGGCAAACAGCATTGCCAGGCTTAACATTTTTTTGGCCATCATTTTTGACGGGCAAGTCTCTAGTAATTATATAATAGGAACAATCGCAAAGGCGGGAGGCCTTTGTGAAAACCAATTGAAGACACTCTACAATTTAGGTCCGGGAATATAAGATCTCCCAAACACTTGACCACAGTTAGGCCGCATCATGGGTAAAAGAGTTGTAGAGCAGGGGTGTCCAAACTCGGTCCTGGAGGGATGCTCCCAGGCCTGGATTTGAGGATTTCCTTTCTGTGCACAGGTGAGTCAATCAGGATGACGGATAAAGCAATAGTTTCACCAGCTTGCAGCATAGATATCCACAATCCAGGCCTGTGTGTGGCCCTCCAGGACCGAGTTTGGACACCCCTGCTGTAGAGCATAGGGTTGTTTAATCATTATAAATATTCATACAAAAAATCATGAAATGCTTGATCAATAATATGTAATTTTAATTAAGAACATTCCTTGAGCATCACATATTATAATTGTCAAACTGTGAACTGTTGCAAAGTGAGGCTAGCAGTTGAGGCATTGAAACACGCAGGACTTAGCCTGCAAGAGGTTGAGGACTTAGAAAAAAGAATTCCGACCTCGGAATCTTGGGGGCAAAAAAAAAACAACCTCGCAAAAGTACAACTTTAATAGAAAAACTAAAATTAAATAAAAACACACTCTCACACAGCACAGGGGAACGCCAGGACGCCTGAGAGTGAGGTTGCGCGCAAATTTAAGCCAAAAATGCTGAGTTTCGGCACTTGAAAATCTGCTAAGCGAGAAAAAAAATGGAGGACAAAAAAAATGAAAACAAGGCTAAAGGAGACCAAGGCGTGCAAATCACCACCAGGGACGTACGTTTACAAAGGATGGAAAATGCTTATGAGCCAAGTAACACATAGAAAACAGCTGCCATTTTACAACACTAACTTGCAAATAACAACATTACGATTCTAAAATGGCGCTTTACCCGCCTAAACAAGCGGTTTGGCCTCGCGCACACAGCCTATTTACACTGCACACTTGGCACATTGCTGACACTCTCAGGTGATCAACAGTCCAACTGTACATTTTCAGATGCAGGAAAATCCAAACAGATAAATAGGTAAAGTGTAATAATTTATTAATTCATATTTATTTATTAATTCCCTGTACTAAAAATGTTTTATATATTACACTATACTTATATATCTGTCTTTGCAATGAGCGCCGAAGATGATCGCTGCAAAGCAGGAAACTTGAAGTACACTAGGGGAGAGGCTCGCAATAAGCGCTGAAGGTCCGCAGAGGAGCCAAAGCCTTACATTGAGTGGCAAACAGCATTGCCATGGCTTAAAAAATTGTTGCCGTTTTTTTTGAAGGACAAGTCGCTAGTTTATAAATAATTGATAGGGATATTTGTAGAGAACATATAGGAATGCACTATATAACTAGTATATATATAAAAAGCATATGTTAGATTAACAACTAACTATAGATGACTAGCGACTTGACTGTCAAAAAAGCCTGGCAATGCTGTTTACCACATAATGCAAGGGTCTCCCCCCCCCCCCCCTCCAAGCGGTGGGCCTTGCGATGTGCGCCTTCCCCAGCCTCTCCCCATCTAACTTGTGGGCCTCACGATGAGCGCCTTTGACACTAATTGCAAGCCCCCCCCTACCTTACGGCCTCGCGATGAGCGCTCATTGCGCATGCCCGGAACTTTTAACATTGCGTGACGACAACTCACAGTTACCACAACCATTATATATGACTAACGACTTGCCCGTCAAAAAATGACGGTCAATAGAATTTTTAATGCTGGGAAAACTGTTTGCCACACAATATTGGTCTATGACATTCTTAACCTTTTTTTTTTATTAAGTACCAATAAATAGAAAATTTAGAATAAAACTTTTTATTATTTTAACTTTCAACTTGTATTTCACCAACAGGTATATATATATTTTTTTGTAAATATGAACTTTTTTAATTGTCATACATGTAATAACAATATAACAATTTTTTTTATTTTTCATGAATAAATATTGTAAACCATAACAAAGTTTTTAACATGCAACTTGTATTTTAAACAATAATAACATTTTGAATTGATATTTCTCTATAAATAACAAACGACTATGTAAAGTTTCCAAAAGTAAGTATTTTGTACACTAACATGCTTTGTAACCTTTTTTTTTAAACTCATGTTAAATTAAATTTGCATTGAATCCAGAGGAAGGCAAACAATAAAACCCCCCATTGAAACTTGGCCAATTGTATCAAAGAGGGAAAAAAATTAATTCCTTCCTGACCCCATTAACTGGCGATCGGATTGCTCCTTGAATCAATACTTCATCTTAAAATTATACAGTTGAATGTATTAACAAATGCTTAAACTTGTCGTAACATAAATGTTTGACTATATTCAATATAGCTTGAAGAAACTTTCCACAACTTTGAAAAGACAATGTTATAGAATATAGCTTTAAATAACTTTCCATAACTTTTAAAAGACAATGTTAACATGTTAAATACTACTTTAAAACATTTAAATATAAGCTTCCAATTAAAGTAAATGGCACCTAATTGTTTTGTGGGGCCAATCATCTGAAAAGGTAACTTGTAAGAACTTCCAATCTGTGTAACCACAGTTTTGTGTGTTTTTTCATACTTTTTTGTTTCTTCTTGTTGTACTTTGTTGAAATGGCACATCGAGTTTCCTATTGGAAAAAGCGGTCCTCTATTTAAAGAGTCCCACTGTTCTCTATGTTTTTTTGCCATTGTATTAAGTTTCTTCTTAAAATTTTGCTACTTTAAAATCACTTGGAGTAACATCAATTTTTTTTGTCAAAATGAAAGCACTGTACTGTATATTTACAGCACCTCATAGTACACAATGCTTTTTTGTAAAAACACATCCATCTTCCAATAAATCACCTTGGCTTGTGTTTTCTTCAACATATACTTTAATTTCCTCTGGATTATTGCATCTTGAAAATGCAACATATAGTTGTCCATGTGCAAACACAGGTTCCTTCAAAAAAATACCAACAAACTTAAAAGTTTGTCCTTGGGATTTATTGATAGTCATGGCAAATGCCATGATAATGGGAAATTGTCTCCTTTGAAGGACAAAAGGCAAACCACTCTCACTTGGAGCCAAATCAATTCTCGGTATAAGAACTGGTTCGCCTTTATGGGTACCACTCATAATTTCTGCATGTATAAAATGATCCTTTAATTCCTTCACAATTAATCTGGTCCCATTACAAAGTCCTTTTTTTGGATTCATATTTCTCAATAGCATGATAATTGCCCCTTTTTTAAGTTGCAAAACATGTGGTGGCATTCCAGAGGGAGTTAAAGAATTAATGAATTCCATACTAAAGTTTGCTTCACTCTCTTTGTCGTCAGCCAGAACAGAATCTGCACTGTAATAGTTTTTTTGGGAGCATTGATTAATTTTAATATTTCGTTGTTTAAATTTAAGGCATCGTAATTTTTTTATGTCAATATGACTTTGCTTGCAATGTCTGAGTAATCCTCATTGTTGATGGTATTGAGGAAGATTGTTGAAATTAGTGGTTCTGTTGAAATCATTTCTGGTGGAATTTGCACTACATCACCAGGTAAATTAGTTATTTTTGGCTGTTTTCCTTCTCCAATGTTAATGAGCCAATCATTGAATTGATTTCGCCCTTCAGATCTCATATTTACTTCTTATCTCAGGTGTGTAAATATTTTCCACAGCTTACTTCTTTTAATACACATTTCAACTATGTCAGTACGATTGCTATGTGGCACCACAGGTAATGTTTGCCTGAAATCTCCTCCTAACAACATCACCTTTCCACCAAATGGCAAATCAGTAGCCATAACTTCTTTTAATAATCGATAAATACATTGGAGGGCATGACATGACATCATAGTTGCCTCATCTATTATAATTAATTTACTCTTGTGCAATTTTTTGGCTTGTAATGACTTCATTCGAATATCCAACACTGATGTTTCCAGAATGGGAACTGGCAGTTTAAATCCACTATGCACAGTTCTACCACCTTCTAACAAAAGTGCAGCAATTCCAGTGGTTGCAAATGGCAGTGCTATTTGACCCTGTGCTCGAATGCAACTCATCAACAAATTATATAGGTAAGTTTTTCCTGATCCACCCGGACCATCCAGATAGAAATAACGCTCTTTGAGCATTTCATCTTCTATTGCATTTGTGATGGCATTAAATGCTTCCAATTGCAATAGATTTAAAGTTCAAATTTTTTCTTGTGTTTTTTGGTATTCAATATCAGTGTCATAATCATCAAAGTTAATTTCATCTTTAAATAGTAGATCAGGCAGAATAAAGTTGGCACAATTTAATCCATGGCAAAGAATGATTTCCTGTATTTCGATTAATGATTTAAATTGTGCAATGGTCTCATTATAACGTTGCAAGAAATCTTCACACATATGTAATTTACATTTTTCCCACAAAGTTAAGGCAAAATATACAAATAAAAGCAAATTGTTCTCTCATTTGCTTTGGCATTTGACATAGTGCTGCTTCCTCAAGACATCTCTCCCATTCTGTATCATCTGCTAGAAAGTTTTGATGTCTTGCAGCTAACTGGAAAGTGTCATAAACTATGTCATTGACTGTACGTAAATGTTCATATCTTTGTGCACCGGGAACATGTAAAAGCAGTAATCTTAAACTGAAACGTTCAATGTCTCGTGGACTGACGGTATATATTCTTGGTATAATTTTATAATTATGTTTCTTTCATTGTCTCCATTCACCATTTACGAATACATAGTGATTTGGAATGTCAATGTATAAAAATTGTCTGGCCTCAGTGTCCTGACAATTTAATTGAAATCAAGCAGTAAGCGTTGTTAACAATTTAATTGAAATCAAGCAGTAATCGTTGTTGCTCTATGTTCACTTTGTGCTAAAGCATTTGTTTCATTGCCGGCCGTGAAGCAAACAAATTGTCTTTGTGGCAGATGGACAGCTAATCGATACACAGCATGTGAACGATCATGCATCTTAAATTTGAGAAGACGCCACATTGCTTCAGGAGCACTTACATAGCGAAGTTCGTCATGTAAAATGGGGTTGTCTTTTTCATTGTCTGCACCTTGCACAACAACAGTTGCTGCATCATATTCTCTATATATATACTTATACACATATTTTATGGATTTGATGGAATTGCAAGCTTCCACATTGATATGTGCATTGTACTTGATCAGCAAATGTGGATTGTATGGAACCACATATCCATTATCGACCTTTTGGCCACGTATAATAGCTGTTTGTCCTTCTCTTCTTTTATACAAAGGGTATCCATCACAATTAACATAAGTCTGCATTTGAAATTGTTTTGGAAACTCTTTTATGCATTTCTTATTTTCCATACATGGTGAGTTTGGATTGCTCTCTCCACATGGGCCATGTATCATTCTATGAGTTACAATCTCATAAAGTCTTGAATGCTTTTCTGGATGTGGCAGTTCAGCACTAATCACTGAATCCACTCTATCTGCTGTATTTAATTTATCTTTTTCTTGCAAGATTTAAAGTATATGTGCATGTGGCAGGCCTCTTTTTTGAAATTCAATAGTATAAACAAAAGCCACACATTTTCCAAATAAGTCTGCTTTAGTGATATCCTAAATTAAGGAATTATGTTTGATTTTGAATACTCTTGCAATCAAATCTGGTCGGTCAGAAGTAGTTTGTCCAAGCATAATTTTTTTTTTTTATCTCTGGCCATTGTGGATTACCGTATATACTCGAGTATAAGCCGACCCGAGTATAAGCCGAGGCACCTATTTTACCACAAAATACTGGGTAAAATGAGTGACTCGAGTATAAGCCGAGGGTGGGAAATGTGTTGCCCCCTGTGTCCCCCCTCTCTCTCCCGTGTCTCTTCTCCCCTCTCCCTTCCCTGTGTCTCTTCCCCCTCCCTTATCACCCTCCTCAACCCCCCTCCTCATTCTCAACCTCCCTCCTTAACCCCACTCCTCATCCTCAACCTCCCTCCTCATCCTCAACCCCCCCCCTCAACCTCACTCCTCAACCCCCCCATCCTCATCCTCCCCCCTTAAACCCCGATCCTCATCCTCCACCCCCAACCCCCCATCCTCAACCCCCCCATCCTCACCTCCGTCCTCACCCCCACTCAACCTCAAGCCCCCTCCTCAACCTCAACCCCCCTCCTCAACATCAACCCCCTCCTAAACCCCCATCCGCATCCCCCTCCTCACCCCCCCAACCTCAACCCCCTCCTCACCCCCCCTCAACCTCAACTCCCCTCCTCCTCAACCCCCTCCTCCCTTTCTCCCCTCTAAATACCTCCCCCTCACTTACCTGCTTCTTCTCCGGCCTCTGCTCCGTCTTGACCCCGGCGCGCATGTGACGTCATGAGCATGAGACGTCACATGCTCGCTGGGGTCAAGACGGAGCAGAGGCAGGAGAAGAAGCAGGTAAGTGAGGGGGAGGTATTTAGAGGGGAGACAGTGAGGAGGGGGTTGAGGAGGGGGTTGATGAGGAGGAGGGGGGATGATGAGGAGGAGGAGGTTTGATGAGGAGGAGGGGGGTTGAGGTTGCGCAGGGGGGAGAGAAAAAGGCACAGGGGGGTAGAGAGACACGGGGGGTTAGAGAGATACGGGTGGGTAGAGAGACACGGGGGGGTTAGAGAGACACTAGGGGGAGTGACTTGAGTATAAGTGACTCGAGTATAAGCCGAGGGGGAGGTATTTAGAGGGGTAAAGTGAGGTGGGGGGGTTTAGAATGAGGAGGGGGGTTGAGGAGGGGGGAGGGAAAGAGACACAGGGGGGTTAGAGAGACACAGGGGGGTTAGAGAGACACGGGGGGTAGAGAGACACGGGGGGGTAGAGACACGGCGGGGTTAGAGAGACACAGGGGAGTTAGAGAGACGGGGGGGGGGGGGCTGGGTAGTGACTCGAGTATTAGCCGAGGGGGCTCTTTTTAGCCTTAAAAAAAGGTCTGAAAAACTTGGCTTATACTCGAGTATATACGGTACATGTAAATGTAATAAATAAATCTGGTTTGCCAAATTTAGTGACAATAGCCATGGCATCATTGTATCTTTCTTGCATATTGCGAGGAGATCCTTGGAAAGAGGATGGCAAAATCATTGCTCGTCCAGCAGGAATGTCTCTGTTTGCAGCCAATTCAGCGACATAATCCATCAATCCACAATATTGTTCAACTCAAAGCTTGTTTTGTTGGAATTTGACAAAATTTTGATTATTTGCTTTGACTTGTAGATAAGAATCAATAATCCATTGTTGTGTGAGTTTACCCCCACATAAAATAGGATTATAATGATCCCGGACAGCAGTTTGTGCCACTTTATATTCCAGCATTGAGATATTTTTTCTAATTCAAAGTTTACTATTTGGATAACTTTGCAACTGCAATTTTGGTTGCCATCCTGGCTCCCCATTTGGAAAGAAAATGGGATATGTCATAGGATCCAAATTACTGCTTAAAGAAGGTTGTTCTTGATTGCGCGGATATATTCTAATATCCCGCTCAAATGGTGGTTTCCCATTATCATTTTTAAATACCATGGCAACCTCATTTGCTGTTGGTAAATTATAGCGCCTTTGATCAGTATGGCGATCCCTTTTGAGAACCATATTAACTCTTGGCATTGGCAATTGATGTCTTTGCACATGTGCCAGTTGTTCTTTTTCAACCTCCGCTAATTTTTTGTATGCTTGACTATAAGGGTTGTTTGCCATAATGTTATCAAGCTGTTCAAAGACTATGGGTAAGCATTGTCTATTTTCAGGAAGCAGCATTCGTTGTTCTGCAGCTTCCATTGTATCGAGTACATATAACTGTGCAAATTTCCTTTGCTCTCCTGTTTCTGGGTGTAAATGTGAAGTCCGGTGGTATATTAGTCCTTGTACTTTAAAACAATAAGGACCATGTCCTGGTACATTTTTGGCTAATGTTGCACCCATTGAAGCAAATGAAATTGCACTGTTATAAGAGCGAATATTTTTCTTAAAATTGGTGTAATTGGGAAATGTAGGATCACTCATGATACTTTTTAAATATTCTGGGAATGTCTGTCTTTCTGGAAGTCTTACCTTTCCTTTTTGACAGCAACTAATAAACTCTCCATTAGTTGGTTGTTCTTTCTGAAAATAAGCGCCAGAAAACTGACAAACCACATTCATTAATCCACAATAATGAGTGTCTACTGTTAGTGCTCTAAAGAAAGGACTATCATGACCTTCATCAATATTGTAACGGAACCCATCACTGTTTTACCCTGTTTTATGATTATTATGGTTAAAATATGATCCTAATATATGTATGTTGGTTGATGCTCTGCAGAATATTGTCCCAGACATTTACAGCTACTTGGCATGGGAGATAATCTTGTTACAGCGACTCCGCATAAGATAAAGGAAGTCTATTGTATACAGTGTTTTCATTCTCAGATAAGAACAAAGAAGTGTAATTGAATCAATGTCTGATTGTATCAAAGTTGCCAGGGAGGTGTGACCCCCCTATTGTTCTCTTTATGTGTATTGTGTGTGGCCAAATATGGGCATGGGTATCACCTGTGGCCAAAGAGATGTATATATATTTCTGTAAAGGTAAATAAAGTCAGTATTCATTTGACTCCCAAATTGTGTGTCGTCCAATATGGGAGGTCGGGAATGGTGAGCCTGTAGTGCTTCTTGGATATTTTACCGTATACCAGCGGAGATTTTGGACTGCGTGTCTCAGCTCCGTTACATTTGATGGCAGCGACGGGATTCAAACCTCACAGCAGACCGTTGTTCGGCAGTTACAGCCATTTGGGAAATTTGCTATTTCGTATGGAACCGAAAGGAAAGGGTATGTGAATAGACACGAACGGATAGTAAATGGAGACAGTCTATACCAAGTTGAAACGGGCCACGCTAAAAGAGCTATTGGAAGCAAGGGGAATTATTGCCAGCAATAAAACCAAAGCTACCCTTATTGTTGAACTCATGGAGGGAGACCGGGCAGCTGCTGCAGCACCTCTTACGGACAGCACACAGAATGAGTTTGGAAGAGAACTCCAATGCAGACTGGCCCATTTCCCAGGTACGCCTCCCACAGAAACCTTGGAAAGGATTATGTCCGATGTCCACGAATACATAATGGGAAAGCAGCGGGCAGACTGGAGGTCCAGAGAGGGGTCCCTAATCACACCACACATAGTACCGGGGAAGCCTAAACTCCCGTACCATGATTTTAAAAACTATGTGGAGACCGAAGACATTGATGGCTACTTGCATGACTTTGAGAGATTATGCCAATTACATGAGATCAACGCCGCCGACCAGGTAACCCTGTTGGTGAGTAAGCTAGCGGGCCGGGCAGCAGAAGCCTACCGCACCATGCCAGACGAGGATAGCAGAGACTACCAGAAAGTAAAGCAGGCGATCCTGGACAGGTACGCAATTACCCCGGAGGCATACCGGCAGCGGTTCCGAGAAAGCCGAAAGACGGAGAAAGATACTCACATGGAGTGGGCGCACCGCTTAACTAGGGCGGGCAAAGGTTGGGTACAAGCCGCACAAGCAACCACAGTGGAGGACATGCTACAATTACTGCTACTGGAGCAATTCTTCCAGGGGTTAACCCCGGATTTACAAAACTGGCTGAGAGATCGGAAACTGCGCATCTTAACTGAAGCCGCCAGGTGGGCAGATGAGTACCAAGATGCCAGGAGGGCACAGCAGGCACAGGCACGGTCCATCTTGGGAGCTGCTAACCGACCGCCCACCATTAACCCCACCCCAGCACTGCGTCCGGGTGGTGGGAACTACCAAACCCCTCCACGGTACAACAATGCCCGATCTTTCATCAGGTGCCACACGTGTAACCAGCAGGGCCACATGCAAAGAGACTGTCCCAGAAACAGAAACCGCTCCACGTGGAATACTCCAACCAATTTCCCTGCAAACCGGGCAGCAGTACACTGCTACCAGAGTGAGCCTCGACAACCTTTCTTCGGGACCCAGTCTAATGAAGAATCTTTGGGCACCCTCCACGAGGTTAACCCAGTACAAGCAGCTGCAGACAACCGACAGGGACACCGCCAAGGGGTACACGTAGAGGGAAAACGCCTTCAGGGTCTGCGCGATTCTGGGGCCACCATAACCCTGGTTCGCAATCACCTAGTCCCCAAGCACCAGCTCACTGGAGAATATGTGGCAGTCCGGGTGGCAGGGGGGGCGATTTACAAAATTCCCACTGCTAAAGTACATTTGGATTGGGGAGCGGGGTCGGGGAATGTGGAAGTGGGCCTCATGCAGGACTTACTAGCTGATGTCATCCTGGGTAACGACTTGGGGGAGCTGACCTCCGCTTTTGTTTCTCCGCACCCCGCGCAGGAAGCGCTACCCGTGGTAACACGGCAGCAGGCCCGCACCACCGCATCTTCTGAACACTCTGAGGCTCCGGTAAGTAATAGTACTGACCCACCTTTCATCCCCTGGGCTCCCCCCTTAGAGTTTGGTACTGAAGTAGTCACTGACCCATCCCTGCAGGTATACCGGGATAGGGTTACACAGAATCAGGCAGGGTTGGAGGGGGAAAGATACGCTTGGGAGAAAGGATTATTGTATAGATATGCTGAGAAGGTAGTAGCAGGATCTGTACCCGTGACCCTCACACAATTAGTCGTGCCCCGAAAGTACAGGCAAGAATTACTACGTATTGCCCATGACATCCCTTTATCAGGACATCTAGGCGTCAGTAGGACGAAGCATCGTTTGACCCAAAACTTCTTTTGGCCAGGGGTCTCCAAAGATATTCGGCAGTATTGCCAAACTTGTGACACATGCCAGAGAGTAGGTAAGAGAGGGGACCGGTACAAGGCAAAAATGCACTCCCTACCCATAATAGATGAGCCCTTCAGCAGAGTGGCAGTAGATATAATCGGACCCCTAGCAAAACCCAGCCCGTCAGGGAAGAAGTATATACTAACCGTAGTAGACTATGCCACCCGGTACCCAGAGGCCGTAGCCCTAACTAATATCCATGCAGAGACTATAGTAGATGCCCTAATCCGGATATTCTCTAGAATGGGGTTCCCCAAAGAGATTATCTCAGATCGGGGTACCCAATTCACGGCCGAAGTCACTCATCAGTTATGGAGAACATGTGGGGGAAACCTATTGTAAACTCAGCGTATCACCCCCAGTCCAATGGGCTCTGTGAACGGTTCAACTGAACATTAAAGCAAATGCTCCGTACCTTCATGGATACCCAGAAAAACTGGGAAAGGTTTCTTCCCCATCTGCTCTTCGCGTACCGAGAGGTACCCCAGGAGTCCACGGGGTTCTCGCCATTCGAATTACTATTCGGAAGGAGAGTGCGGGGTCCCTTAGACCTCATTAGGGAACACTGGGAGGGAACGGTCACCAGTAACGGTACCCCTATCGTCCCATATGTACTAGAGTTCAGGGAACGCTTGGAGACCCTAATCCAGACGGTACGGTCTAATCTCCAGGCGGCCCAGCAACGACAGCGCAGATGGTACGATAAGGGAGCCAGAGACCGCAGTTTTCAAATAGGACAAAAGGTGTTAATCTTGAAGCCAGTTCAAAATGACAAACTGCAGGCCTCCTGGCAAGGCCCTTATAAGGTGGTGGAACAGGTATGTGACACCACCTATATAATTGCCCCATGTACAGGAACAGGCGGTAGACGCATGCTCCACGTTAACATGCTGAAACCCTATCACGAGCGGACCGAAGAAGTAACTGCCATATGTGCCTCGGCCGCTGAGGACCCGAATAATCTACCCCTACTAGACCTATTAGCCCAAGGGGGGGCCAACACAGAATTAGGGGAAGTACAGCTAGGAGACAGGCTGAGCACTAGAGAGCGAGCTCAAATACTAGAGCTTATCCGGGAAAAAGGGGATACATTCTCCAACCAGCCCGGGTATACCCCGCTGGCTACCCACAGGGTAGAGACCCCAGGGCAACACCCTCTTCGACAAACCCCCTACCGCATACCAGAATCCGTAAAAGATCATATGCGGAAGGAGATTGACGAAATGTTACAACTAGGAGTGATAGAACACTCAGATAGCCCATGGGCCTCTCCGGTAGTGCTGGTACCGAAGCGGGACGGAACCACCCGCTTCTGCGTCGACTACCGGAAACTTAATGATAAAACAATTTCAGATGCCTATCCCATGCCCCGAATCGATGAGCTATTAGATAAAATGGCCAGGGGCCAGTACCTCACCACAATAGACTTGTGCAAAGGGTACTGGCAGATCCCACTAGCCGAGGATGCCATCCCAAAGTCTGCATTCGTCACCCCGTTTGGGCTATACCAATTCAAGGTGATGCCATTCGGGATGAAGAATGCGCCGGCTACGTTTCAGCGGATGGTGGACCGGTTACTGGACGGATCCCAGGAGTATGCTTGTGCCTATTGAGATGACATAGCAATATTTAGCAACTCCTGGGACGAGCACTTGACCCATATAGGAGCCATCCTCGACCGCATCAGGGAGGCAGGTCTCACGTTAAAACCCAGCAAGTGCCACGTAGGGATGGCCGAAGTGCAGTACTTAGGCCACAGGGTGGGTAGTGGGCGGCAAAAGCCAGAACCCGCTAAGATAGAGGCCGTAGCTAAGTGGCCAACCCCTCGCACGAAAACTCAGGTTTTAGCTTTTCTAGGAACCGCCGGGTATTACCGTAAATTTGTGCCTGATTATAGTGCCCTAGCCAAGCCCCTTACTGACCTCACCAAAAAGAACTTACCCAAAGTAGTGACCTGGAGCCCAGAGTGTGAGAAGGCATTCCAAGAACTGAAATCTGCCCTAATTCATGCTCCTGTACTGGCCGCTCCCGATCCAACTAAACGCTTTCTCGTTCATACAGATGCTTCTATGTTTGGATTGGGAGCAGTGCTGAGCCAAGTTGGGGCCGATGGCGGCGAGCATCCAGTCGCTTACTTAAGTCGGAAACTACAACCCAGGGAAGTAAGCTATGCCGCCATCGAAAAGGAATGCCTGGCGGTGGTGTGGGCCCTCAAGAAACTACAGCCCTACTTATATGGCCAACAATTTGCCTTGCTCACAGATCACAACCCGTTGGTGTGGCCAAACCGGGTGTCAGGGGACAACGCTAGACTACTGAGATGGAGTTTGGCACTACAACCATTTGATTTCACCATCCAGTATCGCCCAGGGAAACAAAATGGTAACGCCGACGGGTTGTCCAGACAGACAGAACTCGAGAAATGATCTGTGAGCACTCCTCCGGACATCCCCAAGCAGATCCGTTGGGATCAGACCGTGTATGCCGGCTTATGGTCACGGGGGAGGTGTGTAACGGAACCCATCACTGTTTTACCCTGTTTTATGATTATTATGGTTAAAATATGATCCTAATATATGTATGTTGGTTGATGCTCTGCAGAATATTGTCCCAGACATTTACAGCTACTTGGCATGGGAGATAATCTTGTTACAGCGACTCCGCATAAGATAAAGGAAGTCTATTGTATACAGTGTTTTCATTCTCAGATAAGAACAAAGAAGTGTAATTGAATCAATGTCTGATTGTATCAAAGTTGCCAGGGAGGTGTGACCCCCCTATTGTTCTCTTTATGTGTATTGTGTGTGGCCAAATATGGGCATGGGTATCACCTGTGGCCAAAGAGATGTATATATATTTCTGTAAAGGTAAATAAAGTCAGTATTCATTTGACTCCCAAATTGTGTGTCGTCCAATATGGGAGGTCGGGAATGGTGAGCCTGTAGTGCTTCTTGGATATTTTACCGTATACCAGCGGAGATTTTGGACTGCGTGTCTCAGCTCCGTTACAAATATAAATTTCATTTGAACTTTGTACATCTACATTGGTGTCATCTCTATCAACATTGGTATCAGCAGGCAAAATAGGTTCATTTGAGACAGTTATACAGACATTTTTTTGTTTACTTTTTCTTTTCTTTGAAACTCCAGCAGACTAATTTTGTTGTTTTTTAGCCATTTTTATTTTATTTAGAAGTCTCTGTCGATCTTCTTCTCTTAAACGTTGTGAAGTCTCAGGGGTCTGTGCATCTCTCCATCACTGCTTCCTTTCCCTTGCCATTCTTCTTTTATTCTTTCTTATCTTCTGCATTGTCCGCCATTGTAATCTGTAATTGGAAATAGACTATTAAGAATGACCTTAATTTTATTACACATATTTTTTACCCCGTCATATATTTATAAAAATGATGTCTGTCTGTGTCTCTCTGGCTGTCTGCGTCTCTCTGGCTGTCTGCGTCTCTATGGCTGTCTGCGTCTCTATGGCTGTCTGCGTCTCTATGGCTGTCTGCGTCTCTATGGCTGTCTTCTTGCCTATGGCTCTCTGCGTGTCTATGTTTGTGGGTGTGTGTCTGGATATCTGTGGGTATGTGTCTCTGGGTTTGTCCCTGGATGTTTGTGGGTGTGTGTCTGTGTCTCTGCGTGTCTGTGGGTGTGTGTCTCTCTGGGTGTGTGTCTGGATATCTGTGGGTTTGTGTCTCTCTGGGTTTCTCCCTGTATGTCTGGGTGTGTATCTCTCTGGGTGTGTGTTTGTATGTCTGTGGGTCTGTGTATCTCTCTGGGTGTGTGTTTGTATGTCTGTGGGTCTGTGTATCTCTCTGGGTGTGTGTTTGTATGTCTGTGGGTCTGTGTATCTCTCTGGGTGTGTGTTTGTATGTCTGTGGATCTCTCTGGGTGTGTGTTTATAAGTCTGTGGGTCTGTGTATCTCTCTGGGTGTGTGTTTGTATGTCTGTTGGTCTGTGTATCTCTCTGGGTGTGTGTTTGTATGTCTGTGGGTCTGTGTATCTCTCTGGGTGTGTTTTTGTATGTCTGTGGGTCTGTGTATCTCTCTGTGTGTGTTTGTATGTCTGTGGGTCTGTGTATCTCTCTGGGTGTCTGTTTGTGTGTCTGTGTGGGCTTCTGTATTTCTGTTTCTGTGTGTCTGCGTGTCTGTATAGGATTCTATTTCTCGGGTTCTTTGCAGGTGGGTGTCTGTGTCTTTGCGTGTCTTTGTCTCTGAGTGTCTGTGTCTCTGCGTGTCTGTGGGTGTGTGTCTCTCTGGGTTTCTCCCTGTATGTCTGTGGGTGTGTATCTCTCTGGGTGTGTGTTTGTATGTCTGTGGGTCTGTGTATCTCTCTGGGTGTGTGTTTGTATGTCTGTGTATCTCTCTGGGTGTGTGTTTGTATGTCTGTGGGTCTGTGTATCTCTCTGGGTGTGTGTTTGTATATCTGTGTATCTCTCTGGGTGTGTGTTTGTATGTCTGTGTATCTGTCTGGGTGTGTGTTTGTGTGTCTGTGGGTCTGTGTATCTCTCTGGGTGTGTGTTTGTGTGTCTGTTGGTCTGTGTATCTCTCTGGGTGTGTGTTTGTGTGTCTGTGTATCTCTCTGGGTGTGTGTTTGTATGTCTGTGTATCTCTCTGGGTGTGTGTTTGTATGTCTGTGGGTCTGCGTATCTCACTGGGTGTGTGTTTGTATGTCTGTGGGTCTGCGTATCTCTCTGGGTGTGTGTTTGTATGTCTGTGGGTCTGTGTATCTCTCTGGGTGTGTGTTTGTATGTCTGTGGGTCTGTGTATCTCTCTGGGTGTGTGTTTGTATGTCTGTGGGTCTGTGTATCTCTCTGGGTGTGTGTTTGTATGTCTGTGGATCTCTCTGTGTGTGTGTTTATATGTCTGTGGGTCTGTGTATCTCTCTGGGTGTTTGTTTGTATGTCTGTGTATCTCTCTGGGTGTGTGTTTGTATATCTGTGTATCTCTCTGGGTGTGTGTTTGTATGTCTGTGTATCTGTCTGGGTGTGTGTTTGTGTGTCTGTGGGTCTGTGTATCTCTCTGAGTGTGTGTTTGTGTGTCTGTTGGTCTGTGTATCTCTCTGGGTGTGTGTTTATGTGTCTGTGTATCTCTCTGGGTGTGTGTTTGTATGTCTGTGTATCTCTCTGGGTGTGTGTTTGTATGTCTGTGGGTCTGCGTATCTCTCTGGGTGTGTGTTTGTATGTCTGTGGCTCTGTGTATCTCTCTGGGTGTGTGTTTGTATGTCTGTGGGTCTGTGTATCTCTCTGGGTGTGTGTTTGTATGTCTGTGGATCTGTGTATCTCTCTGGGTGTGTGTTTGTATGTCTGTGTATCTCTCTGGGTGTGTGTTTATAAGTCTGTGGGTCTGTGTATCTCTCTGGGTGTGTGTTTGTATGTCTGTTGGTCTGTGTATCTCTCTGGGTGTGTGTTTGTATGTCTGTGGGTCTGTGTATCTTTCTGGGTGTGTTTTTGTATGTCTGTGGGTCTGTGTATCTCTCTGTGTGTGTTTGTATGTCTGTGGGTCTGTGTATCTCTCTGGGTGTCTGTTTGTGTGTCTTCTGTATTTCTGTGTGTCTTGGTGTGTGTATAGGATTCTATTTCTCTAATTGTTTGCAGGTGGGTGTCTTTGTGTCTGCGTGTCTGTATAGGATTTTATTTCTCGGGTTGTTTGAAGGTGGGTGTCTGTGTCTCTGAGTGTCTGTGTCTCTGCGTGTCTGTGGGTGTGTGTCTCTCTGGGTGTGTGTCTGGATATCTGTGGGTTTGTGTCTCTCTGGGTTTCTCCCTGTAAGTCTGTGGGTGTGAATCTCTCTGGGTGTGTGTTTGTATGTCTGTGGGTGTGTATCTCTCTGGGTGTGTGTTTGTATGTCTGTGGATCTGTGTATCTCTCTGGGTGTGTGTTTGTATGTCTGTGTATCTCTCTGGGTGTGTGTTTGTATGTCTGTGTATCTCTCTGGGTGTGTGTTTATGTGTCTGTGTGTGCTTCTGTATTTCTGTGTCTGTGTGTCTTGGTGTGTATATAGGATTCTATTTCTCTGGTTGTTTGCAGGTGGGTGTCTGCATCTGTATATAGGATTCTATTTCTCTGATTGTTTGCAGGTGGGTGTCTGTGTGTCTGCGTGTGTGTATAGGATTCAATTTCTCTGGTTGTTTGCAGGTGCGTGTGTGTATAGGATTCTATTTCTCTGGTTGTTTGCAGGTGGGTGTCTGTGTCTCTGGGTGTCTGTGTCTCTGGGTGTCTGTGTCTCTGGGTGTCTGTGTCTCTGGGTGTCTGTGTCCTTGGGTGTCTGTGTCTCTCGGTGTCGATCTGTAGGTGTGTCTATATCATGAATGGAAAAACAAAAAACAGTTATCGTGTTCCTAAAGAAGAGCTACACAAAAGAGCAATTGACCTAATATAATACATGAAATAAAATATTTAACTGCTTCTAAGGTGCTATCCCTGTCAATGAGCAGTAACATAATGATGAATGAATGAATACAGGAATACACCTAAAATCTTTATTATATATTTTTTTTTCCTTCTGATATACCTGTAAATTAGCTGTTCTATAATTGAAAATGCTCCTGTTTTGAGGCAGGTGTAGACGTGAGAAATCCGTAAAAAGATGCAAAAATCATAATTCGTTTTTTTATTGAATGAATGTATGAAATACCATTACTCAACGCAAATCAATAGTTCATATTATATTGTGATAACAAATGTCATCACAAAATCATTTACCTGTCAATTTAATATTCTGTAATGTTAGACTCCTGTATAGGCAGGTGGCGATTTCACAAATCTGTGAAAAGAAGTAAAAATCATATGTTATTTTTTTTTCATAAATGCATGTATCATTGTTATTACTTAAAGTACTTGTTGTCCTTTTCATACATGCATGCAGTAAAGTAAATATAAATATTTTAAAATGATATACCTGTGAAGGTGATGTAATTGCAGATAAAATGCTGCAAACAGCCCTCTGTGTAGTCACGTGGGCAGATAATCAAACTGTGAGAAAATAAATTGAAAAAAGGGCATGTTAATGTTTGCTATGTTTTAAGTAGCATAGCTGCAAACTAGAATTCAATGCACTGTAAAATGTAAGTAAGTGATATAAATATGTAAACGGTTTGAGGATCCTATACCTTTAATACAATGAGCTTAAAGAATCATCAACAACAGTAATATCTAAATTCAGTGCAAAAGGGAGATATATTTTTATGAATTTTTTGCTTTAAATTTCTTGTATGAATGATCAATGAACATTAATAGTTGAGTAGCAAGCACAAAATGTAAAACAACTATACATTTTTTTTTCTTTTACTAAATGTGTTATTATGACTAATTATTAATTAATTAACATTATTAATAATCGTAATGATGAATAAAATAATAAATGAACATTAATAGTTGAGCATCAATGTGAAAATCTAATTCCAGTGACATTCTTTTTTTTGTTATAAACGATTTTTTTTTAATAATTAGTAATTAATAAAATTAATGTCCATTAAAAATTTATTAATCAATCAATAAACATATTTGAAATGGTTAATGATTAATACCGTGCTAAAGAACAGGTATTGCAAAATGCAGTAATGTATATATATTTTTTAATAATAATTAATAAAATAAATGTCCATTAAAAATTAATTAATCAATAAATAAACATATTTCAAATGGTTGATGATTAATACCGTGCTAAAGTACAGATATTGCAAAATGCAGTAATGTATTTTTTTTTCTTTGCTTTTTTTTATTGTTTATTATTAATAAATTAATTAATATACTTTACCTATCAATAAGAAATATCCAGCAATCAATATCCTGAAGAGCTAACAATCTCTTTGGATTTTCTGACAGCCGAAAACGTCCAGTCAGACTGTCATCACCTGAGGAGAAAGTGTGAGCTCTGTGGCAACTGTGCCCTATATACAGGCTTTGTGCGCGAGGCAAAGTCGTTATTTTAGGCGGGAAATCCGACATTTCAGATACGTTATTGTGTACATTGTCTTAAAATGGCGGCTATATTGTATGTGTGTTATAGGCATCGGAATGATTTTGCGATACTCTGTTGTACTACCTGGTGTAAGTCCTACGTGTTGGGCTCTGTTTTGCGTGTTTAGGGTCCTGTAGCCCCGTTTTCGTTTTTTTCGGCGGCCATTTTTTCTCTCGCTTAGGGGATTTTCGTGTGTTTAAACTCCTGAATTTGGAATTAAATTGCTGTGGGTAAGTTTTTTATGTGTTTTTTGTGTGTATTTATTGTGTTTTGACTGTTTTCCGTTGCGTCCAGTTTGGCCGTTAAGGTCGTATTTTTCCTTACTCGCAATGTTTTTTTTCTAAGTCGTGCGTCTGAGAGTTTATGACGTTAAGGTCGATCCCGAGGTCGTAATGTTTTTTTTTTCTAAGTAAGTCGTGCGTGTGGGTGTTTGTAACAGTGTGTGAGGCGTAATGTTTTTTTTTCTAAGTAAGTCGTGCGCGTGGGTGTTTGTAACCGCGTGTGAGGCGCCATTGAGCCTTCACCTCCGCAAATGCGGACCATTTGCGGACAAACACATACGACGTCGGAGCCTCCACCTCCGCAAATGCGGCCCCTCTCTTCGCGAGGGACCGCATTTGCGGACAAACACATACGACGTTGGAACCTCCACCTTCTGCAAATGCGGACCCTCGCGGATCAAACTGCATCCCTCGCTTCGCGTGACGGCAAATCGTAGTTTGACAACTATTATATGTGATAGGGATACTTGTAGTGAAAGTATAAGAATGCACTATATACCCAGGGCTGGATTTACATTTCTTGAGCCCCTAGGCGGCACATACCAAGCCGCCCTGGAAGTGTGTGTATGCCTGCGTATGTTTACAACTGACACCCCTAGTATGGATGCTAAGGTCCAATACAGGGCCCTCCATTCTTTGCAGTGTGTTAATATTGAATATCTCTTTGCCTGGAAATTAACTTATGTATAGCACTACGGAATATGTTGGCTCGTTACAAATAAACAATACTAATAATAATAATAAATATGGGTATGCTGCAGGCCCCCTAGGGAACTCCTTTATCCTCCCATGCCTCCCTTATTTTTACCCTATTCTGTGAACTCTGTAACTTGAACAGGATACTACAAGGAATAAAAATCTACAATAATAACTACTGTATATACTCGAGTATAAGCCGAGTTTTTCAGCCTTTTTTTTAAGGCTGAAAAGGGCCCCCTCGGCTTATACTCGAGTCACTACCCAGCCCCCCTGTCTCTCTAACTCCCCTGTGTCTCTCTAACCCCCCATGTCTCTACCCCCCGTGTCTCTCTACTCCCCTGTGTCTCTTTCCCTCCCCCCTCCTCAACCCCCCTCTTCATTCTAAACCCCCCACCTCACTTTACCCCTCTAAATACCTCCCCCTCTCCATTTCCCCTCACTTACCTCCATCTTCGGCTTCTGCTCCGGCCTCTGCTCCTTCCGGCGTTTTGACCCGTCAATGCTAATGACGTGGCGCGCATGTGATGTCACGTCATTAGCATATACCGGGTACCGCAGGAAGGAGAGGAGGCCGGAGCAGAAGCTGAAGATGGAGGTAAGGGAGGGGTAAGGAGGGAGGTTGAGGATGGGGGGTTGAGGATGAGGATGGGGGGCTTGAGGATGAGGAGGGAGGTTGAGGATGAATGTTGAAGAGGGAGGTTGAGGAGGGAGGTTGAGGGGGGAGGTTGAGGAGGGGGTTGAGGAGGGGGTTGAGGATGGGGATGGGGGGTTGAGGAGGGAGGTTGAGGATGGATGTTGAGGAAGGAGGTTGAGGAGGGAGGTTGAGGAGGGGGTTGAGGATGGGGGGTTGAGGATGAGGATGGGGGGTGGAGGAGGGAGGTTGAGGAGGAGGGTTAAGGATGAGGATGGGGATGTTGAGGAGGGAGGTTGAGTAGGCGGTTGAGGATGGGGGGGTTGAGGAGGGAGGTTGAGGATGGAGGATGAGGGAGGTTGAGAAGGGGGTTGAGGATGAGGAGGGGGGTTGAGGAGGGGGGTGAGTAGGGGGTTGAGGATGAGGATGGGGGGTTGAGGATGGGGGGGTTGAGGAGGGAGGTTGAGGATGAGGGGGTTGAGGAGGGAGGTCGAGGAGGGGGGTCGAGGAGGCGGTTGAGGAGGGGGTTGAGGATGGGGAGTTGAGGATGGGGGGTTGAGGAGGGAGGTTGAGGAGGGAGGTTGAGGATGAGGAGCGGGGTTGAGGAGGGAGGTTGAGGAGGGGCTTGAGGATGAGGAGGGGGGTTGAGGAGGGGGGTTGAGGATGAGGATGGAGGGGTTGAGGAGGCAGTTGAGGATGGGGGGTTGAGGATGAGGAGGGGGGTTGAGGTTGAGGAGGGGGTTGAGGATGGGGGGTTGAGGAGGCGGTTGAGGAGGGGGTTGAGGATGGGGGGTTGAGGAGGGAGGTTGAGGATGGAGGATGAGGAGGGAGGTTGAGGATGGGGGGTTGAGGAGGTGGTTGAGGAGGGGGGGGTTGAGAAGGGAGGTTGAGGATAGAGGATGAGGAGGGGGGTTGAGGAGGGTGATAAGGGAGGGGGGAAGAGACACAAGGGGGGGGGGGAGGGGGAAGAGACACAGGGGAGGGAAGGGAGAAGAGACACGGTGGGGTTGAGTGCTGCGCCACAGCAGTGGTGCAAAAAATGTATTGCAGGCAGAGAACTATTTCCTCCTCCTATCTGGCTCATAAGGTGCGCCGATAAAAGCAGCCTTGAGCGCAGCAATCAACCCCACTGTTCTGACGGGGTGCGGCTACGAAATAGACTAGATCCTAGCGCCTTTGGGCAGCAGCCTATATTGCCCCATGGATGACCCGGGCCTGTATATACATAGTATGTATAGAAAGCATTTGTTAGATTAACAACTATAGATGACAAAGTACGGGGTGTAGTTTAAATAGAACGTTGGCTTTGAGGGTCAATGGCAGAGGCTTGAGTCCTTTTACCCTGAAACCGGCAGCTGCCAAAAGTGTTGTGAGCCCTAGAGGGGAGTTCAACCTCCAGTCTCCGGTTTACAAGACCGGTGATTTATTTTAAGCTACTTGAGCCAACAGGTTAAAAGCTTGTTTTCTAGTCATCCTGACACTGGGATAAGAAGGATGAAGATAGTGAAGTAGATAATTGAGGCGATTTGGCCAATTATGATGAACGGGTCTTTTACTGGTTGGCCTAAAATTTAATCGAGGATAAGGGTATCTGCGACTAAGGATCAGCACAGGGTTTGGGTGAGAGGTCAGAATATTAGGCTTGTTGTTTGGCTGTGTGCAGGACAGGTATGAAATTGGAATGATAGAGTGCCTTTAAGAGACTGCATTTCTTGAGACACATATTGTAAATTAATAAAATTTAAGAGCAAGACTTTAGAAATCCATGGTTATTTTAAACCACCCAAACTACCCTTCTACACGTCATGTTGAAAGTGGAACATTACTTTTTAGACTGTAAGGTTGCAATTTTTTTAATCTTGTCGGTGCTTTAGGGAAAGGATTAGGGAAAGCTCAAAGAAAGGGCCCTCCATTCTTTGCAGTGTGTTCATATTGTTTTTGCCTTGTACTAAACTCATGTATAGCGCTATGGAATAAGTAAGCGTGTTACAAATAAACGATGCTAATTAAAGGGTAACCTGGACTGACATAGGATCTTTCCTGGTTTGAGAACGCAAGCAGTTGTAGCAAGGAGTTGCTTGATGGTGCTGCCGAAATTGTACCGTTTGTAAGCATTACCCTTACCCTAAACTTATGACATCAGCAGAAACATCTTGGCAGCGATATCTAGCAGATGTTCAACACCACTGCTGCCGTCTGTGCTGGAGTACTCATAAAAGGAAAGGACCCAGACAAAAAGCTTGCAATGTCAATACTGCAGAATATAAGTCTGCATGGCTCAGTAGCAACATATCAAGTTTATATCGTTTAAGCTTGTCTAAACCTTGTGTAAAACTATTGTAACAGTAATGGTATATTATTTTACAGGAATGTGTGTCCCTCATGGCCATTTGAAATGTTGGGAGCTGTGCTGTTTCTACTCCTTCTTCAAAAATGTCAGTAACTAACTTGTGTTAATGACATGCTACTTTACTTTTTGACGCATTTACTCCTTTCACATCACATATTACACACGGTCACGAATAACATCATATGTACGTTTTGCATAAACAACCGAAAACTTGCTTAACATGATTCGATTCTCTTAAGGCGGGAAATGCCGACCAATCAGGAACAAGACACCTGAAACGCCAGCCTCGTGGGCGCGGACTAAAATAACGATACTGGGCGGTCTCCCGGTGGTTCTGTGACGTCACAGGGTGTTAGTGCGCATCACTTTCTGACTGCGTATCTGTACAATATGTCCGATTGGGAAGAAGATGATGATGATAATAATAGCGGCGCTGGTACACAAAGAGTAGGCAACTATGCCAGCACTCCGTGGATACCGCCATCACAGAGCAGGCGGTCTTACGCGGAGGGTGGAGAGTACGGGCGGCAGAGTGAGGGGAGAGGTGGAGAGTACGGGCGGCAGAGTGAGGGGAGAGGTGGAAGGTGCGGCGATGGTGGGTTCCGCAGGGCGGAGGGGGGAGCCTGGAGGAAACCACAGGGCGAAGAGTCTTGGTCAGGACGGACCCGCGAGTTCAGGAGGAAGGAAGGCGAATGGGATCAGAGCTCCGGGCCCTTCACCTTCCACTTAAGCAAATCGGTGATTGGACAGGTGATAGGTGAGTGACCTAGGGGTGGGGACTACATGTGTGAGTGGGAAGTTTAGGTATACAGTGCGCTGCGTGTATACATGGGAAGCTCCGTGGTACAGTGCCCTACACGTATACATGGGAAGCTCAGTGGTACAGTGCGCTGCGTGTATACATGGGAAGCTCAGTGGTACAGTGCCCTACAAGTATACATGGGAAGCTCAGTGGTACAGTGCCCTACACGTATACATGGGAAGCTCAGTGGTACAGTGCCCTACACGTATACATGAGAAGCTCAGTGGTACAGTGCACTACACGTATACATGGGAAGCTCCGTGGTACAGTGCCCTACAAGTATACATGGGAAGCTCAGTGGTACAGTACCCTACACGTATACATGAGAAGCTCAGTGGTACAGTGCCCTACAAGTATACATGGGAAGCTCAGTGGTACAGTGCACTACACGTATACATGAGAAGCTCAGTGGTACAGTGCCCTACACTATACATGAGAAGCTCAGTGGTACAGCGCCCTACACGTATACATGAGAAGCTCAGTGGTACAGTGCCCTACACGTATACATGAGAAGCTCAGTGGTACAGCGCCCTACACGTATACATGAGAAGCTCAGTGGTACAGTGCCCTACACTATACATGAGAAGCTCAGTGGTACAGTGCCCTACAAGTATACATGGGAAGCTCAGTGGTACAGTGCCCTACAAGTATACATGGGAAGCTCAGTGGTACAGTGCCCTACACGTATACATGAGAAGCTCAGTGGTACAGTGCCCTACACGTATACATGAGAAGCTCAGTGGTACAGTGCCCTACACGTATACATGGGAAGCTCAGTGGTACAGTGCCCTACACGTATACATGAGAAGCTCAGTGGTACAGTGCCCTACACGTATACATGAGAAGCTCAGTGGTACAGCGCCCTACACGTATACATGAGAAGCTCAGTGGTACAGCGCCCTACACGTATACATGAGAAGCTCAGTGGTACAGTGCCCTACAAGTATACATGGTAAGCTCAGTGGTACAGTGCCCTACAAGTATACATGGGAAGCTCCGTGGTACAGTGCCCTACACTATACATGAGAAGCTCAGTGGTACAGCGCCCTACACGTATACATGAGAAGCTCAGTGGTACAGCGCCCTACACGTATACATGAGAAGCTCAGTGGTACAGCGCCCTACACGTATACATGAGAAGCTCAGTGGTACAGTGCCCTACACTATACATGAGAAGCTCAGTGGTACAGTGCCCTACAAGTATACATGGGAAGCTCAGTGGTACAGTGCCCTACAAGTATACATGAGAAGCTCAGTGGTACAGTGCCCTACACGTATACATGAGAAGGTCAGTGGTACAGTGCCCTACACGTATACATGAGAAGCTCAGTGGTACAGTGCCCTACACGTATACATGGGAAGCTCAGTGGTACAGCGCCCTACACGTATACATGAGAAGCTCAGTGGTACAGCGCCCTACACGTATACATGAGAAGCTCAGTGGTACAGCGCCCTACAAGTATACATGGTAAGCTCAGTGGTACAGCGCCCTACACGTATACATGAGAAGCTCCGTGGCACAGTGCCCTACACGTATACATGGGAAGCTCCGTGGCACAGTGCCCTACACGTATACATGGGAAGCTCCGTGGTACAGTGCCCTACACGTATACATGGGAAGCTCCGTGGTACAGTGCCCTACACGTATACATGGGAAGCTCCGTGGTACAGTGCCCTACACGTATACATGGGAAGCTCCGTGGTACAGTGCCCAACACGTATACATGGGAAGCTCCGTGGTACAGTGCCCTACACGTATACATGGGAAGCTCCGTGGTACAGTGCCCTACACGTATACATGGGAAGCTCCGTGGTACAGTGCCCTACACGTATACATGGGAAGCTCCGTGGTACAGTGCCCTACACGTATACATGGGAAGCTCCGTGGTACAGTGCCCTACACGTATACATGGGAAGCTCCGTGGTACAGTGCCCTACACGTATACATGGGAAGCTCCGTGGTACAGTGCCCTACACGTATACATGGGAAGCTCCGTGGTACAGTGCCCTACACGTATACATGGGAAGCTCCGTGGTACAGTGCCCTACACGTATACATGGGAAGCTCCGTGGTACAGTGCCCTACACGTATACATGGGAAGCTCCGTGGTACAGTGCCCTACACGTATACATGGGAAGCTCCGTGGTACAGTGCCCTACACGTATACATGGGAAGCTCCGTGGTACAGTGCCCTACACGTATACATGGGAAGCTCCGTGGTACAGTGCCCTACACGTATACATGGGAAGCTCCGTGGTACAGTGCCCTACACGTATACATGGGAAGCTCCGTGGTACAGTGCCCTACACGTATACATGGGAAGCTCCGTGGTACAGTGCCCTACACGTATACATGGGAAGCTCCGTGGTACAGTGCCCTACACGTATACATGGGAAGCTCCGTGGTACAGTGCCCTACACGTATACATGGGAAGCTCCGTGGTACAGTGCCCTACACGTATACATGGGAAGCTCCGTGGCACAGTGCCCTACACGTATACATGGGAAGCTCCGTGGCACAGTGCCCTACACGTATACATGGGAAGCTCCGTGGCACAGTGCCCTACACGTATACATGGGAAGCTCCGTGGCACAGTGCCCTACACGTATACATGGGAAGCTCCGTGGCACAGTGCCCTACACGTATACATGGGAAGCTCCGTGGCACAGTGCCCTACACGTATACATGGGAAGCTCCGTGGCACAGTGCCCTACACGTATACATGGGAAGCTCCGTGGCACAGTGCCCTACACGTATACATGGGAAGCTCCGTGGCACAGTGCCCTACACGTATACATGGGAAGCTCCGTGGCACAGTGCCCTACACGTATACAGGGGAAGCTCCGTGGCACAGTGCCCTACACGTATACAGGGGAAGCTCCGTGGCACAGTGCCCTACACGTATACAGGGGAAGCTCCGTGGCACAGTGCCCTACACGTATACAGGGGAAGCTCCGTGGCACAGTGAGTATACATGGGAAGCTCAGTGGTACAGTGCCCTTGCGAGAAGCTCAGGGTCACAGTGCGTGTCTGTGGAAAGGTCGCGGGCACAGTACGCGGTTTGTGTATCGTAAATGTGACCACTGTTTGTGGATTAGAAATCCGGCAACTGAGCAGGGGGAGGTATATGGTATGTGTATGAGTTATAAGACATCAATATTAAGCCCAGTATACTTCCTACTAAAAGATTGAATAATTTTCAATTTAAAAGTTTTCTGCTGTTGTATAGTTCTCAAATTTTCCTCTGAGTATTTTGAGGTTTTGGATGGAGTGATTCTTCTCAGAGAAATGGTGCCCAACTGGGGTACAGTAACTTTCCTCATTGTGCTTTTTGATGGAGCTTCTGTGTAGGTTTAATCTCTTGTTCAGTTGCTGGCTCTTTTCCCCAATGTAGCAAATAGTATTGTGTACACTACATTGGAGGATGTGCATGAGTTTGTTGTTGTGTCCTCTTTGCAGATATGTTGACATAGTTTGCTGCACATTTTGTTGCAGGGTTTGGTCCCATTTTCTATGTTATGCTGTTTGTTGGCAAATCTTCTGTTCACCAATGTTTGTCTTAAATTTGGTGGCTGCCTAAATGCAAAAATGGGGGATTTTGGGAATATTTCTTTCAATTCTGTGTCCTTTGTTAGTTGTGATTGTTAAATCCTTAAATATTTTGCATATTCCTTCTAAATCCATATGGTATGTGGTTACCAGAGGTGTATGTGAGGTAATTTCTTTAGTTTTGTATTGCAACAGATGTTCCCGGGGAGTATTGATGGTAGAGGTTACTTTCTGTTTTATTATACAGGGTTTGTAATCTTTCTGCCGGACAGTGTTTTGAGGTGTCTTTTACGGCCCCCAGTGTTCGAACAAATGCGGTTGTATCTGATGGCTTGAGTGTGAATGATCCCTTCTTATCTAAAGCCTGATCTACAGACTTAAATACTGACCTATTAGGACATCATTTACAGTGTTGGTTTTTTTTCTCGCTAATCTCTACCCAGTTCACTTGTTTTTCCAATTTCTTTACCTCTCCATTTTTTTTTTCAGTATTGCTTCTGACTTGATAAAGAGAGGTTCATCTCTCAAAAGCTCGTTGCTATATTATGAATAAGTTTGTTCAATAAAAAATGTATCAGTATATACTGCATTACCGATTATTCATCTAGGTTACTGGACACTCACGGCTACCTCATTCTTCATTTTCTATACTATGTTATGTTGATTCCTCCTTTTATTTACTGCTTAATGTCAGATGCGGTCTCCACTCTCTCTGCATCACTTTTTCCATTTTTAACTGAACGTTCTATTTCATGTTCATATACCGTATTGGTCCGAATATAAGCTGCACATTTTTTTTGCGAACTTTGCTTGTTACGTGTGCGGCTTCTATTCGCGAATGCAAAATTGCTGCCGATTTGCGCGATTGCGAGTTAAGGGTGCCGTTTTTCGTGCTTTAGACTGCGGTATTGAATAGCGATTTACGGTTTTAGTGATTCTAACGTCCTGTAAAGCCTGTAACCTGCAAAAAAAGCTACAGTGCCAATTAGAAAGCCTGTTTCTTGCAATGGCTGATCACTTTGAGAGTCTTTTTTTTTTGTTTTTTAACTTTACGGGTGCGGTTTATATTTGAGTACTATCTTTTTTTCTATTTTTCCCCCATTAACTTTACGGGTGCGGCTTATTTTCGGACCAATACGGTAGCTTCAGACTTTATAGAGAGGTCAAACCTCTCAAAGGCTCGTCACTATAACATTGGTCCAAATAAAAAAAAGTATCACTATATACTGGAATACACATTCATCTACATTACTGGACATTCACGGTACACTTTTTAAATGGTATGTGGTCACTAGAGTTGTACATGAAGTTTAATTTTGTACTATAACTGGCGTTCACAGGGTCTTTATGCCGGACGTTACCGTATTGGTCCGAATATACGCCGCACCCGTATATAAGCCTCACGTGTAAAATTCAAGGGGAAAACATTTAAAAAACATAGTACTCAAATATAAGGCGCACCCTTAAAATTGGAGAGAAAAAGACTCTCTCAGTGATCAGCCATTGCAAGAAATAGGCTTTCTAATTTAGTACTGTAACTTCTTTTGCAGGTTACAGGCCTTACAGGATGTTAGAATCACTAAAACCGTAAATCGCTATTCAATTGCTACAATACCGCAGTCTCAAGCACGCAAATCTGCAGTAATTTTACGTTCGCGAATATAAGCCGCACACGTAATGCGCAAGCTAAAAATTCGGAAAAAAAGGTGTGGCTTATATTCGGACCAATACGGTATTTTCTGTGTAATGACAGAGTTTGTGATGAATATGGTAGTGGCCATAAAAGTCCAAAATTTCCATAGAGTAATCCATTTGAAGTTTAATAGATCGGTGGAAGGTATTGAAAGAATTTTGGAAGTCTCTGAAGGTTTTTTTTTTTTTTCTGTCCATATGATGAACAGATCTGTGTAGCGATTTTAATATCTGTAGGGTTTGTGAACAATTAGCAAGAGGGGTTTGGAGTTTTTTGGAGGATCAGTTTTATTTATGGCTGTTTAAAACAAGTGATTTAATATGATGATAATTTTGCATAGTCCAGAAGTCTGAGGTTAAAAATGTATTAATGTATTAATAACAGTGTTAAATATGTTTGTTCATTTGGAGTACAACATTGATTTGCGTAAACTTGTGGGTTGATAGGCAAATGGATCAGATCGCCTTAAGTCAACACTTTTATATCCTGTATCATGTTTGAATTTGTTTTTTATTTGTAGTTTTACTCCACTACTTTTTTTTTTGTTTGTTTTACTTGGAAAAAAACAGCCAATAGATTTATTATTATATGCTGTACTGAAGGCAGACATGTTTTCCTTTTTTTTTCAAAGTATTTTTTGCATTTTATAAATTAAGTCCTTCCAAAAAATATTGTAAATGTGGATCTTCAATGTCCATTTTAATCTTTTTATAGACAGAAGTTAATTCCAAATAATCACATTTAATCTTGCTTCATGGATATTAAACGGAAACACTAGAGGTACTCATCTGAGATATTAAGCATACATTTTACACCATGTCAATTGTGGTATTTTGCTATAATATTTTTTTTTAAACAAATATTCACTTCTTTGGGGAGCTTTTAAGTGTTATGCTTGAACACTAAATTATTCATATCCTGTACATCTATGTGTATGTATGTATGTGTGTGTGTATATATATATATATATATATATATATATATATATATATATATATATATATAATGTGTGTGTGCCTGTGCTGATCACTTCATCCTTGATTTACATCACCTTTTAGTTTTCCTGTATATTTATATCGGCATAGGACTGCACTGGACAGACATGAACATGAAAATATGTAATGCTCTCCTGCATTTCTCAACTTTTAATCTACAATATAATGAACAAATACAATGTATATAGAATGGTTGTAGAAGGTGCTGCAAGGAAAAAACAAAACCTAATGGTTTGTGTATTCGTTTCAGGTATTCTATATTTGGGGTGGGAAGCAAACTTTTTTGTTTGTTTTATGTAAAAATTCCATAACTGAAATTTTATTCTGGCAGGACGAGGAGGGTCTAAGATAAAGGAGCTTGAAGAATTGTCTGGATGTAGAATAAAGGTATGTGACTTTAAATGTAAATTAAATAGTGCTGGTGATTTTATATACACAATGAGTCATTTACATCCAGAATAAATATACAGCAGCGCTAGTGAATGTATAATATATCCTTTTTTTCTATATAAAAAACACAACTTGATAATTCATTCAGTTTTCCAATTTTAGAGGAAAAATATACATTTAGGATCCTTATAGTCCAAAGTCACATGTCTCCACTTGTACAATGATGTTTACAAAGTCTCTTACATACAGACTTAAATCTCCTTGTAATCTTATACGATAATATCCACACCAGTATATAGATGTATTCTCATCCATTTACACTGATGTGTGTGAGCTTGGTATATGGTAGGCTGCTTCCTCAAGTAATACTTAGTCACTCAAGTATGTAAATTAGAAACCGAAAAAAAGTTGAATTACTGCAATATTTAGCTTTCTCTGAATATAAAATGAGATTATTCATTCAAGATCAGTGAATTCATAGGACTGTCGATGACAAAGGATCAAAAGTTGGGAGCCAAAAACATACTGCAATGCATCAGCTTTTATTATCTATGTACATTTGCACATGTAAACGTGTTTGTATAGTATTATATTTACAGCCCATAATCTAAATAATGCCCCCTTGATTGGGTCGATTTTTAGCAAACAAATTTTTTAAATATGCTAGATTATTGTATAAAGCATGAGAAGTTAATTTATCTCTTCACCCTTGTGACAGCTCAGGCTACCCTCTGTGTTAAGCCTTGTCCAACAGAAGGAATAGACTGGAGCCTTTCAACTTGTCCTCCTCAAACATAACCCCTCACTTATGCTTCAGTTTCTAATGCATTCCTGCTGAGTGAGTAGAAAGGGTCCACTCCTACCCTTAAGATTGTGGAGAAAAGTTGCAGGGAAGTCAGAGATATTGGTGCTTTAAATTGAAACCTTTTTCTACATGCGCAATGCTTGCATAGAGGCAACCGTTCTCTAGCAGCACAATTCATTGTTGGTGCTCTACATGGACGAAGCTATGCTGGAGCTCATCCTACACCTGAGGCCCTGTGCCTTTATAAGCGCACTTGGCCAGCTAAGCCTGTGGGCTGGGCCATTATTGAGATTGGAATCAGGCAGGGCTATGACAGAATTAGCCTGGTGTTTTCTGTCTACACATAGCACTAGTGTTTGGGTAGAGCGAATTATGGTCCAAATGTTTTTCATCAGCAAAAAGGAACAAAATAACGCTGTAAATAACGCTTTTTTTAAATAGTCTGTAATCAAGTCTGGCTGTGTTCAATAAGCAACCAGCCTGGTCAATATAAACCACTTTATATTGACCATCCCTGAGAAGTTGTCAGTACAAGGATTGAACAAGCACATTCCAGCACCAAGGCTTAATGCTACACGCTACCCATGGTTCATTGAGATGTAAAAATTCTTCCACTAACCAGAAGAAACTTCATTTCTTCTTGTTATAATTTTTAGCACTCATATGCTGTATGCATGTTTGGCACACTCCTACTTCGTTATGGCTCTACCAAGATTCTATATTCCAACATCATGGTAAGGGTAATTTAAGAGAAGAGCTTGTGCGTCTATACTTCTGCACAAAGAAATGGGTTTGTAACACTTATCAGACTGGTTGTTGAGTCATGTATGAGTCTTGGTGACTGTATGAACTGCAGCACGCCAGGCACATCTGTCAGCCACTGACCTTCTGATCTCTGTCAAGCTCATGTTTATTGCTTCAATTATCTCCTCTATTAATCTCCGTCTCTGCCTCCCCTTCTTTGAGTGCCTTCAATCTTTCTCCGCATCAGTCTTCTCTCTGGATTCCTCTCTTCTCATGATATAGCCAAAATATTTCAGCCTCATGATCATACCTTCCAGTGAACAGTTTGTCTTGATTTGTTGAAGTATTGACTTATTGGATCTTCTTGCATTCCAAGGGATTCTAAGCAATTTTCTCCAACACCACAAATTAAAGGCATCAATTCATTGTTGCTCAGCCTCATTCATTGTCAAGCTCTCACATTCGCGCTACTTATAATACCATATTTCAAGTATGCAGACCTTTTTTATAGTGTAATATCTTTACATTTTGCTAGCTGCCCAAGCTTGCCTTCGCTTTCCTCACCAGAAACAAAAGCTTGGATCCGAGGAAATTAAAATCTGTCACTGCCTCCACTTCTTCCCCATATATTTGCCAGGAACTGAGACTGCTGTCTTACATGGTATTTGTCTTTTGTGACATAAAGTGGCAGACCAGTTTTGGCTCTTCTTTTTTTTTGTTTTTTTTGTTCTACCATTTGGAATAGGAAATATAATTTTGGTTACCGCTTCATAAAGAGGGCACTTTTGTTGTCCTCCTCTGCACCTTTTCCAGCTCTAAAAAATAACCATGGAAATTGAATGGCTAAGCTATAAAGAAAGACTAACCAAATTAAACTTATGTTCTCTAGACAAAAGTATATAATAGGAAATATATGATTACCTTGAAAAAAAGACATCCTGGGACAATCTAGGGCTTTGATCAAGTGAACATTTTGTGCAAGAGGTTTTCAACTGTCAAGAGGACATCATTTTGAGGTAAGAAGGAAACCGATTCCACCTTAAAGAAAAGGGTTCTTCACTGTAAGGGTGGTTAATCTGTGGAATTCTCTACCAAAGGATGTTGTGATGGTAGATTCAATAACTTTAAAAAATGATTGTAATAATGGACATTCAAGATTACCCTGGATATTCTTTTTTTTTAAAAAGGGCAGTAGGAAGCATTGCAGCTTTATCGGCCATGCCTTCTTGGGCCCACTTTACCTCACTCTCCAAGATGTCTGGCAATAGATCACTGGGCAAGCTATTGAAGTTATCAGTGCTGTTAAAATCCTTCCTGTATATATCTTCTGTGTTTTCCTGCCACCTCTTCTGTATCTGGACTGCTTCTGTTAAATCCCTACCATTTGTCTTTTTATTACACCCACTCTGGCATGAAAGGTTCTCTTGAGATCCCCAATATCCTTGAAGAGAAGATGGTAACTGAATGGGATAGTCAAGTAATATATCTCTTTACATTGCTCATTATAGAATGTCTTATTGTCGTCTTTTGCTATCCTCTGGAATTCTTCATTCAGTTGGACAAATCTTTTCCTGTCTCCACTACCTTTTTTGCTTTTCTTTTTTCCTTGGTTACTTTTCAGAAACTCATCAGCCTTTTTAGTTTTCTTTCTTTTTGGGAATTTTCTTCTTTTCGGTTTCCTGTATAATGTCGCAATTCTCAGTCCAAAGTTTTTCAGGCATTCTATCTTCAATGTCTAGTCCCCTAAATCTATTCTTTACCTCCATTGTGTATTCACGGGATATATTTATTTTGTGTCTGATGTTCCCTTTTTTCTTCAGTTTAATTCTGAACTTTGCAATAAGAAGCTAATGATCTGAGCCACAGTCAGCTCAAGGTCTTGTTTTTGCTTACTATACAATTCTAGCTTTAGCTACAAAGTATATAATCAAACTGATTTCTATATTTGTCTGGTGATGTCCACGTGCGGAGCCTTCTCTGGTCTTTGTAAACGGCCTCCAAGAATGATATTGACAGAATTCTACTAAACGTCGACCTGCTTCATTTTTTACTTCAAGGCCAAGCTTACTAGCTATTCCAGGTATCTTTTGGTTCCCTTCTTAAGCATCCCAATCTCCGTTGATGAGAACTAAACAACGTCAGGATCCATGGTTTAAACAGACTTGGATCACTGCTTCAGCCACTCTTTGATTATGAGGGCTACTATTTATTCTGTGGGATTCTTCAAAGTGGAAGATTTGTTGGTTGTCTGATGTGAAATATCCCTGTCCATTTAAGTTCACTAATTCCTAGGAGATTAATGTTCTTTAACTTGCCATCTCATTCTTGACCACATCTAGTTTGCCTTGGTTCATAGTTCTAACATTCCAGGTTCCTACACTGAATTTTTCTTTGCAGCAGCAGACTTTACTTTCCTCTCCAAACACATGCGCTGCTGGGTGTCCTCTAGGCTTTGGGCCAACCACTTCATTAGATCTGGTGCTACTTTTACTCACCCTCTGCTCTTCCTCAGTAATGTGGTAGGCACTTTCTGACCTGATGAGCTCATCTTCCAGTGCCATATCATTATGGCTCTTATGGAAAGGACCAACAGGTTATATTAGGAAAGTTACTGCAGTAGATTGCCAGTTCCTTCTACAGTGGACTGCAATTTGTCAGACTGCCTTGATCTGACCACCTTGGGTGACCCTACATGGTACAGCTTGCAGCTTAATGGACGTACACAAGCCACTTCACCACCACAAGATAGCTTGTGTTTTTTTTATTTTTTATTTTTATTTATACATTATAAAGCACAAAATGTTATACTTCAAAATATCAATTCAGCCATAATAGTACAAAATTCATTCATAAATCTTAAATATATTGTGCTAATATTTCAGAGCAAAAGAAACACCGCATAAAACCAACTTAATATAACAAACCCTACTTTAAAAAAAAAAAAAAAAAATAATAATAATTCTGCAGCAGATCTCATTTGTCTAACCATTTAGGAAAATGTCATCCCAAATTTTCCATTTGTCTTTAGAAGCCTTGTTTGATACTAGTTGATCAAAGTATTTTTCCAAAGATCTATTTAAAAAAAAAAAAAAAAATTAAGATTTTATTTCAGTCCACGTTGGAATTTAGACTTGTTTCCACCTTTTAAAACAATAAGCCATTTTAAAACCATTACTACTTGAAGAATAAAAGCCCTCGCATGCAGGGAAACCATTTCAGGAAAGATGTGTAGTAGGGCTATCTGGCTGCAGGGGAATGTCCATTTTTATCAAATTCATCAATTGAGTGAAGCATTCTGACCATAAATCAAAAACAGCATTGCATTCCCACCATATATGGTATGGCGTGCTCATCTGTCCACAGTGTCGCCAGCATTCTTTAGTTTGCGTATCTTTTTGTTATATGGAACAAATTAGTGGGCACTAAATACCATCTATTAATTAATTTGAGGTAACCCTCCCTATATGATGAATTATTTACAAATCTGCAAATGACATTGCATTTTGCCAAGTTTCAATTGGCCATGAATTTTTGAAATCTACTTCCCATTATATGAGGTTGTTAACTTTTCCTTTAGACTCGATGCTCCATTTTTTAATTTTAAGACATTTTGCAATCTGATGCTTTTTTTTTTTTTTCTTCAACCGCAGTCGGCTTTTCCAGAGGAATCCGTGGTCTATCGACTTTAAGATCAAATTTGTTTTAAGCTTGTTGTATTCGAGCCATTGATTCTGTGGGAGGCCGAGCTGCAAATCCAAATTTTGCATAGATTACATTTTTCCTTCAATGTATAAATCTTTCAAATGGATTATTTCCCACCTGGCCCATTTTTCAATGTTTGGAATTTACAAGACATCCCCTATTAAGTCAAGAGGAGTTAATACATTTGGAAAAGGCAGCAATTTCCAAGTATCATTGCATTTGGACCAGCATTTCACACATTTCTTTTACCACTAGAGTTTCTTTAATGTTTTGTTCATATCCACAGCCTCCAAGAATAATAGATTTTTTTAAATATTATCTGCCGACCTTAATTGATTATCTGTTTGAATCCATTGAGACTGAAGGTCTGAATCTAGCTATTTTAATTACGTGCGACAGTAAAATAGCCTCTGAATAGGTTTTTAAAATTAGGTATGAGATTCCTCCTTCCTTAAATCTCTTGGCCATAATAGATCTTTTAACTCTTACTCTTTGATTTATTAATAAACAGATCAATCAAGGAGTGAAATTTATTAATATAGTTGGGTATACACAACTGAATACATTGCAGCAGGTAATTAAACCTGGGTAGAATGGACATTTTTGCAGCCATAATACGCCCTAACCAAGATATATTTAGGTCTCTCCAGGACTTCATCATTTCAGAAAGTTTATTTTAATTATTTGTTTTAATTTGTTAGTTAGAACCACCCCTAAATGTGTGATGTCATTAGTTTGCCATTTATTGGGGTATTGCATTTTATGATTTTCTAATTCTATTCCATAAAAAATAATTGTCAATATTTCTAATTTATCTATATTTAATTTATAGTTAGACTGCACTGTATCTATTTATCGGTTCATGGAGCGGTTTAAATGGCCAGCTTGGTTCAGTAATACTTATCACAATGTCATCTGCTTATAGGGTGATTTTTATATTCCTTATTTGCCACCTTGATAACCTTGTATGTCTTGGGCTTTCCTAATAGCTTCAGCTAGTACTTCAGTAGATAAGACCAATATTATAGGGCTAGGGGGCATCCTTGCCTAGTACCATTTGATATTCTAAATCTGGATGATCGACATCCTTGTCCCTTTATAGAGGCAGATGGGTTCACATAAAGGGCCTTATTGGCTTTTGAGCCAAATTAGCCCAGAGCATGGTCTATGAAACCCCATCCGACTCTGTTGAAGGCCTTCTCGGCATCCAGAGATAGAAACATAGCTGGAATGTTATTCCTTTTTAGTGTGAATTATAATGTTCAACAGTCTTCTGATGTTGTCTGGGCCCTGTCTTCCTGCTATAAAACCAGTTTGATCTTCTGGGATAAGATCTTTTATTACAGTACTAGCGACTTGCCCGTCAAATGACGGGGCAATAAAGTTGTAAGGCAGGCAATGCTGTTTGCCACAGACAGAAAGTGTTTTGGTCGTCTGAGATCCTTTGGCGCTCATTGCGAGCCTTGCGCTGAGTGCCTTTGGCGCTCATCACGTGGCTCACAATGAGCTCCTTAGGCGCTTATTGCGAGCCTCTCAGTTGGTGTATTTTTTGTTATCAGAGGCGCATTTGCTGTCATTGTAAGGTCCACTCTGATGTCCTTTTTTGCGCTTATTGCAAGCCTCTCCCCTGGTGTTTGTGTCCAATGAGCACCGTTGGCGCTCCTTGTGAGGCGCGCAGTGAAGGGGTTTGCCGTTTATTGCGATAGTGTGGTGTTTTTTTTTTTTTGTGTGTATATTTAGTTTTTTATGATAATGAAATAATTAAATCCTAAATTAATATACTTTACCTATTTGTAATATATGCAGCATGCAATGTGCTGAAGAGCTAACAATCTGTTTTGATGTTCCTGCAGCATACAATGTAGGTTTGGAGTGTTGTGGAGCTGAGGTGTAAGTGTCAGCAATGTGTGCCGTGTAAATATGCTGCTTGCGCGAGGGGAAACCGTTTAGTGTAGCTGCGTACTTCCGCATTCTGTAAGTTAGTGTTGTAAAATGGAGGCAAATGTGTATGTGGTACGCGGGTGTGGATGATTTAGCGCCCTTGCTAATGGTGTATCTTGTACCTTGTACAGCTTTTTGTAAAAGTCGTGTGTGTGCGCTTGGTGTTTTTTTGCGGCTTTAGGGGTCCTGTGAGTGTCTAAACTTGGTAAATTAGACTTAAATTGAGGTGTAACCTCCTGGGTGCCCCCCCCCCCCCCCTTGCTGTGGGTAAGGTTTATTTCATTTTTGTGTGTTTTTAGTGTTTTTTTTTAATGTTTTCTACTGTGCGCGGTTCAGCCGTTAAGGTCATATTTTTGCTAGTCAGTAATGTTTTTTTTTTTTTTTTTTAAAGTCCCGCTTCTGTGGGTGTTTGTAACGGCCTGTGAGGTGCCATAGAGCCTCCACCTTTGCGAGGGTCCGCATTTACGGCCTGCAATGAGCATTCGGCTCATTGCAGCCAACGCATTTGCGCAAAGCGTGACAACGTTTCGTAGTTTTGACAACTATTATATGTGATAAAGTCTAGTTGCCAATATTTTTTGCTTATAGCTTAATATCGGTATTTAAGAGGGAGATTGGTCTGTAATTTTTGCATTCCATTAAATCTAGATTTTGTTTAGGTATAGTTATTATGGAAGCTTCCAACATTTCTGCTGGTGCATATCCCTTTTCTTTGCTTTCATTAAACACTCCTTAAATATTTAACTAATACAGGTTGGCCAAGCTTGTAGTATTGATTGGTTGGTCCATCCCGGCCCGGTGCTGTTAGTGCTTTGGAGTCAGATATTGCAGAAAAGATCTCCTTTCTCCTTTCTTTCCTCCCTTCTTTCGTTCTTTCTTTCCTCCCTTATTTTGTTCGTTCTTTCTTTCCTCCCTTATTTCGTTCGTTCTTTCTTTCCTCCCTTATTTCGTTCGTTCTTTCTTTCCTCCCTTATTTCGTTCGTTCTTTCTTTCCTCCCTTCTTTCGTTCGTTCTTTCTTTCCTCCCTTATTTCGTTCGTTCTTTCTTTCCTCCCTTATTTCGTTCGTTCTTTCTATCCTCCCTTATTTCGTTCGTTCTTTCTGCCCTCGCTTCCTCCCTCGCTTCTTTCTGCCCTTCCCTCGCTCCCTCGCGCTCTTTCCCTCCATCAAGATTCCCCCTTTATAGTCCTTATGTGTTAACCAGATTGTAGATTTTTTTTTTTTCTTTTTCTTTAAGGCACTGAGTTCTTATTTCAAAAATATTTAATAATTCCTTTTAGATTGTTTATTGATTGAGGACGATGAAATTAAAGAAACTCATTTCCATTTTGGTCTTATTAATTTTAAGTTGTCACTTTTTTAACTTTCATTTTAATCAAGGCATGATGGCAATCTGATTTAAAGCCTTTTAAAGATTTATGATCTAATTCTGAGTTAAGGCACATATTGAAGTCCCCGCATATGAGTGAACCAGCTACAATTCTCTTCAAAACTTTAAATATAAATTTTAAGAATCTTAGTTGACCACTGTTGGGTGCGTATAAGTTAAGAATAGTAATCAAACTCACCCAAATTATATATCTGCCGTCTGAATCCAATTCGACATTCTTCTGTAAACATTTTTTTTTTTTTTTTTGAAAAATGTATTGGAGACCCCCTCCCCCTTTACTTCTTCCAGAAAGTAGAATTTTATGATGTTCCAAATATTAGAAATGTTTTATCCTGAAACTTAAATATCTTCCCCTGCTGCCAGTGGGTCTCCTGGAGACAAATAACATCTGCCCTTACCTTATTGAAAAGCAGACATTCTTTTAACTGGAATGTTTAATCCCTGCATGTTTTGGCTAATGAACTTCAAGTACATACTATTTTTCCACCCAACAGGGACATGCCGTAGATCTTCAACATAATACAAAAATACACGAATACAACACAAAATACAGAACTTCTGAGAGGATTCCTTCATACCGATTTCTGCATCAAACATCTCCCCAATTGGAGTCTGTTGATCAGAATGGCATAAAAGTCAAACTTCTCGAATTTTGAAAGCAAAATGGCGGCTGCCTCAGAGCCTCTTCTCCATTCAGAAAAATCAATGTTTTACCATGTTTTAGAAGTCTCACCCAGAGTTATGCATTGAATATTGTCACAACCTACAATGATGATGGAGTATAGAGAATCCTAGTCCTCTTATCTCCTGTAGGTTTTAGACCTAAGTTTGGGTGGCTCCAGACCAATGGACAGTCTTTGTAGATGCAAGAGCATAAGTCCCAGCTTTTGGTAGTGTGCCTGGGAAACCTGGAAGGGAGTCAGAACGATCTCCTCTACCAGCATATGCCCCTGGGTCAATAATACACCTGCACACAAAGTCTTGATGAACATTATGAACCCAGATTTATTGAAACAAACATATTTAAAACATTTCACACACACACAGTGGAGGGAGTGGCTGCAGTGGATCAACCTTTCCCCTTTCTCTGGCCAATAGGGTAACCTCCAATGTAACAGAGGTAGGCTATGGGAACCACCAGACCCCTCCCATGGGCCAACCCCAGGCGTGGCCACCAAGCCCATTCTGACCCAGGCTCCCCCAGTGGAAACTTCCTGTTTGAGCTCCTAGGCCCCCCCCATTGTTATCTAGGTGCCTGACAGTCTACCCAGACGCCATTGTCTTGGGATGCTATCACTTAAAGTGTTTACCTTAAGTGATAGCTGTAAGGCAGATTGTTGATCCACTCAGGTTACTATCTGTAGGCTGTAATATTGCTACCCCAGTACAATATAACAGCCACTCTCCTCTCATACACATCTACAAATACAACACCCAATGTTTCACCCACATACAACCAACATATCCCACTAGCTCTCTCACATGACACCCATTATAATGAGCCTAAACATGGAAGGGATGGGAATATGCTAAGGGGTAAACTTATATTACTTTATCCCCTAGACCACAAAATAACAATATAACCTTATAACTATATAACAGGGGGTCTGGGAGCCCCAAACCCCCAGGTATCGTCTCTTGTGTCAACAGCCTGTGACAGACATCTGTCCAAGTCCCAGATGACTGCCAAGTGAGCCATGACAAATATCATCCATTATGTTTCCAAATTTCATTCTGTATATGCTTGACTTTATAATCTAAATATTATCCTATAGCAATGTTATAAGAATCGACCAAGTCTGTAATATCACTTGTACTAGACTATGTTATACGTTATGTATAATTTTCTATTGTATAGCCCAAGATCAGAAATACTGGGTTTTTGATTTCAAAAGTCTTATTTGAGTCTCCCTTATCAATGTACCACGATTGCCTAACCATATATAGCCTCAACAGATAAATAATTTCTGCTCCCAATATAGGGACTATTGAATGGGACATGTTTAACAATAGGGTGCCAATGTTTTTATGGGTACCTTGTGGGTTATAGATTTCTCTGCTATAATCCTACGATACGGTCAGTGGCTCTGCTCTCAATCCTTCCAATCGTAATTTCCCCCCTGTTTTCCCCTCTTAAATAATTGGAAACAAAGAACCAGATTCTCAGTCCCTAATTGCTATAACTATGAATTACATATGAACTTAAAAAGTTCATCCGTGAATAAGCAAATTTAGTCTCCCTGTAGTTTATATTTTTTCTTTGAGGAACAATCCTTTTTAGGTCTTTACAAAAACCTCTTGATATTACATTTCCAATGTCTTTACTCCTCATTCACATAATACATGATTCTTCTATATCTCAAGAACTATTCAACATTTATAAATTGAGTTATAATTAAAAGTGAACCCCTCTTCAACTTTTTTTTATTTGTGGACGTCAAGTAAAATGTGTGAATCTAAAATTTGACAGTGCTTTTATGAAATGTACACAATTAGCAGTGGTACAATAATTCAAATATTTGTGTGTATACCTGACTACTATCAATCTTTTAATTTGAAAGTACGAATACAAAAACATTTTTTTAAAAACATTCTATCATATTATGAGAGCAAAATGTGTATTCTCTTACATCTCTGTAGGGATTGATTACTTTGTGTGGAAGTGTTGTGCCAGTCTTAACAGATACATAATATTTCTAAATAACCTCTACATAAAGTGATTTAGAGGGAGTTTCCTTAAGAGGAGAAAGACCATTTATAGCTCATTTTCATGCTAAAAACATTAAATTGTGGTTCATAAACTGCCTCCTTATACCGATTCATTTGATCCTTGTATGGTTATTGAGGCCCAAAGTCTCTTACAATCTTTTACACCTTTTTAAGTGAAAGAGAGATTTAAAAAAATCCTAGTTTATAAGGTAAACAAAATTTTATATAGCCAGAGGGAATCTTAAGTTGTTTTCTCCATTAATACCAAATCTTGGGACATCTTCCATTTTTTTGATGGCTATGAACTTTGGTTGAACAATTAGGGGAGATAATCTTAGATTTCAGCTCCTTCACTTGAACAGCTTAGAGTGGGAAGATTTTTTTTTTTTTTTAAAACAACCTCACATCGCCCAAACTACCTAATGTGGAAGAATTTGTCCTGAAGAGAACATTAATATTTCTAAGGTGCCAAATAGTGCATCAGTAATTTTTTTTGTATGTGCATGGAATCTTATTTACCATATAAGTGTTAATCACCATGTAACACTATCCTGCAACCGTTTTAGAAGCAGGTAAAGTTTGTGAATTGCCTGAAGGGTAAATATCTGTCGCTCACAGTTTTTCTTTGAGGATTTAAAAGATTAATTCCTTGTAGGAGACACCTTTTTTAATACTCCCGAAGGGTTAACTACCCTTTATAGTATGTAGATTCTAGGACCCCAGTTAGAACAACAGTTCTCCGGGTTTTAAGTGTAATCACAGATTTACTTGAATGGACTTGCAGTCCCATTAGTTTACTCACGGACTGCCTTGTTGAGTTTTCTTGTCGAGTTGTCTCCTGGAGAGGGGAAAGGCTGTCTTTGGAGTAGATTGTCTGAACTGTGTTCCTGCCGTTCTGCAGTGCTTTACTCCTATGGATCACAGTCTACAGCAGACAGCTCCGACCAAACTAGCGAGCACCACAAAGTACCCTCTTTCATCTGCCGTTATCTCATGCAGGCACCATCAACTTTCCCCTCTGCCTCTATGAGATATCTCAGGTGATTCGACCTAGGCTTGGTGACTGACCAGTCTTGTAGTCTTCTCCTTTCCCTCAATGCAGGTCTTGGTACAAGATGCGTCTCCTGTCTTCCTTCAGGGCTTGGAGCTATGCTTCCCTGGTATCAGTGAGGTCTGTTTGGAGCCGACATCTTGCCTGGCTAGCGTGCTCATCTAACCATTTCCTGGGCGTGACTCATACCTCTGTACTTTCTCAGTTTGCCAGTTCCTTCTACAGTGGACTGCAATTTGTCTGACAGCCTTGATCTGCCGACTTTGGGTGACCCAACATGGTATAGCTCACAGCTTAATTGACGTACACATGCCACTTCACCACCACCACAAGGTAGCAATCCAGAAGGGTTTTTTAACATTAAATATTTTGAAAAGCATTTATTCCTGTATAAGGCAAGAACGCAGTTATACTGACTTCCAGACTGCAGCAATGAAATCACCATTTACCTGATGGGATTAGATGTGGAGTAACACCATGTTAATGATGGTTGTAACCTCCACCCCTCCCAAGACCCCATATATCTCACCACAATTCCCCTTCTAACCTGGCATATGTACCTATGGAAATACATTACATTTAAATACTTTGCCACTAATTACCCAATGATTCTCTGCTAAACTATGAAGCTTTAAATGATACCTATAATCTCCCCGCAAATGTACACTTTAGTGATTTTGTTAATTTTAAACACTTCTTGTCCTTAAAATTTGAACACAACCCCTCTTCAAAAGATACTTTTGTTTACTTGACTGTGCTGTTAGGGAATAACATATGCTTGGCCTGCCCATTAGTGCGGATGCTATGGAAAAATATAATTTCCCTAGCCTCAAACAAGCTCCACTAACGGACTGTAGCTCTCATATGAGCAGAAAGGCCTGAACTATTTAATTTTGCTAACTTTGTACAAATACTCATGCTAGTTATTGTGCCATATTGCTAATAAATTGAAACCTGAATATTTAAGCCCAACAGTCCTCCTGTGTTATCTGTGAAAGGCTCCTGAAAGCTGTCCGATGGCCTCCAATCACACTCTCTAATCCCCAACTCAAACTGTCACACAGATTTGGCACATAGAGTATGAGGTACCACAAATCTTAGAAACTTAGAAAATTCAAATCTCTTTGCTTGGAAGGTCCAGACCTTGAGACTGAAAAATAAATTGTGGGAACATAACCAAGGTTGGGGTGATTCAATGAACCTGGTAAGTATATTCCAGAAGTGTTGTCATATGTATCTATTATCAAGCTAAACTGCTATAGAAAGTTTTTAAAAAAAAAGCCATCCTAGATACTATTACATTACAGCATAAGGTTATAGGCATGGGTGGACAAAAATTTCTAACAGCCAAACTGGTTGTTTTCTAGGACTCTGGAAGGAAGCCTTTCATAGACCTGCATTATACTTTGGGGGGGGGGGGGATGGAATCCATGGGTTTTCACTGCTAGCTATGTGGGTGCCCTGTGTTGTATACAGAGTGAAGCCACAGATTATCTATGAGCAGAATTTGCTGTGAATTAAAATGTTGCAACAGCTGAAAACCAGCAAAGGTCTGCTGTCATGTAATATCTGATCCTAGGAAGAGCAAGTGTAAGGAGCATGATGAGATGTCAAAATTGTGGCTGAACAGAGATGTAGCAACAGCTACCAAATTCAAAAATTAAAAAGATGTTGCAACAGAGACAAAATGGACACAACCTAGTTTCCATCCTTGTGTGTATTTACAGCAAATGTAACTAGTTTCTTTTACAGTACCCAACTAGATGTCACCATAGTGAACTATCTGTATCCTAAGTCTTTGCAAAGTCTAAATAGGCCACATAAACTTAACGTGTTCTATCACTTACTATATAATATTGACTCTTGCTTTCATGTATTAATTTCTGTCATGTATCTTGTTTGTCATGTATTCATTCCTGAATGCTCTCTTAACACATCAATGAGTTTTAAATTGCTGATTTACCTACTGTATGTTGGATGATGTGGAATATTAAATATTATTCTGATCCGTCTAGATTGACCAAGGAGATTATGATTCGGTTGTTAAACTCTTTGGAAGTGATCAACAACAAAATAAAGCCAAAACATTAATTGATGACCTTGTTGAAAAGCTTGGAAGAACAGAAATAGGTGAGGATAATATGTCTTGTAAACTATTTCATTAAGTTGTTTTTTTTTTTTCTTCTTTGTCTTGCATCGTTATATCTTTTATTTTTTTTCACACAGGACTTGTCTCAAGTATTATTTTAGAATATAATTTTATTAGTAAATTAAAGTGGAGAAACATAAACCCTTAAAGTTGTTTTTTTCTTTAAGAGTGTTAAAAGATTAGATTGGACTGACACGGGTTAACTGGGCAATCCTTACACTTTCTACCCGCCCATATACTTTGACTATGACAGCCATGTGATTCATGTACCTTGTTTTATAGCTAAAATGTATTTGTGTATAGCAGTGGTTCCCAAACCTCTCCCGGGGGCTCCCCAGACAGGTCAGGATTTCAATTTAACAGTGTGTGACCTCCAATGAGGAGTATTGGTTTCCTCACACAGTGTTACATTGGAATTTTGACCTGTCTGTGGAGCCCTGAGGAGAGGATTGGGAAACACTGTTATAGTATATTTTTTGTCGTGTGAATGGTACCAGTCATGTTTAGTCGTAAAATGTTGTATTTGCCCTGGGGATTTTAATAAAGTATATTATGTAGCTTTCATGGGGAACAGGGTCTCAATTTACAAGGTACTCGGTGGAGGGGTCTTGTAAGACCATAGAAAGTACTGGCAGATGCCAGAGAACAATGGACATTCAGAGCAACAGAAAATCTAGCGGTATTAGATTTTAAAAGGGATTTGTGAGTACTTGTGGAAAACCACTTAGGTAACAGTGCTTAATGCCAAGCAGAAGCTGCAAAGGCAAGTAAAATATTAGCATGTATTAAAAAGTGTATAGAAGCAAATATATTTCTGCCATTATATAAATCCCTAGTACGCCCTCATTTGGAATATGGAGTACAATTTTGGGCACCACTTCGTAAAAAGGACACTTCAGAGCTGGAAAAAGTACAACAAAGGGCAACACAACTAAGTTATGGGGCTAAGTTATGAAGAAAGACTTACCACATTAAACTTATGTCTCTCTAGGAAAAAGGCGTCTAAGAGGGGATATGATTACCTTTTTATATAAATACATCCAGGGTCAATACAAGGCTTTGTCAAGTGAAATTTTTGTGCCAAGATGTTTTTAACAGACATCCCTTGAGGTTAGACGAAAAAAGATTCCACCTTTTTTTTTTTAAAGAAAAGAACAGTAAGGGCAGCTAAACTGTGGAATTCTCTACCAAAGGTGGTGGTTACAGCGGTTTCAATAGATACGTTTTAAAAAGGGATTGTATGTATTTTTTTATAAAAAGGGCATTCAGGGTTATCCCAGATAACAGGAGAAGGAGTACTTATTCATGGAAGAATCCAATTACCAGTATCTGGGTTCAGGAAGGATTTTTTTGTATTCCCCTTTTGAGGCAATTTGCAATGTTTCTATGGGAATTTTTCTGTTTGCCTTCCTCTGGGTCAATTCACAATTAATCTGCATATTGCATATCAGAGGAGACCTAAAAAGGTTGAACTTCATGGACTCGCAACCCTATTAAATTCCCTCAATGTGTAAAACTGTAGCCCATAACGTAGCTCGCTAGACTTACAGCTATTAAATTGGCCCCATAAAGCAACCCGCTAACGAACTGCGGGTTACAGGCGGAAAAACTCTATTGGACTTTGAAATTTGAACTCCACAGATCTGTTAAGGCCGTGACTGTTGCATCCGAAAATCGCTGTTAAATTGCTAGGAATCCATTGGCGTTCAAACCCGTAACCCGCAAATGGAGCCAAAAAGCCAACGGGTACTAGAGAGGACCCTCAAGGGGGTTATAGTCCTATGCGTAGCACTGTAAATGCAAATATGCACACACTACTGTATTTTCAGTTAAAGGGAAAGTGATGTTCGGTATTAAAATTAACAGCACAACATTCTCAAGCTCGCAAATCTGCAATATAAAAAATTGTTTTAATGTTTCATTTCTGTGTTATATCGAACCCTGGAATCAATGTGTTAATATATATAATGGAACTTGCATGGACTAGAATATAATATTTACTGATTTATTAATATTGCATTATTCCTGGAATGTGCGTCCAATCAAAACTCGTAATTGAAACCCGTAAGGCTTTGAAATCTAACCTCCTTTTTTCAGTTATGTAATGATGACTATCTCATTTGCAATTGACTCCATCTAAGTCCGTAACTACGGGTTTGATGAATTGATCATGTACACGGCAGCACATCCAACGTTCGCAAGAATGGTTTGCGTCTACGGCCCGTAACTCGTGGCATGGTTCAATTTAATAGCTCTAACGCAGCCAAATTTCAAGCCCGCAGACTTTGTGGATGTGCTGATGGAGCTACAGGCTTCAAATTTAATGGGGCTGTAAAAGTGTTTTTTTGTGTTTTTTTTTTTTTTTTTTCCCAACCTCCATTACTATTTGTGCTATGAATGGGATAGGATTAACTGCTCTTTTCCTTGTGTGACATAGGGTTGGTATCTCTGTAAGATTAGTCAAAGAGCTTGTGACTAGTAACCGCAGTCTAGGGTTTGATCTCAGCATGAGCTGTCTCAAGTAGGACTTCAGTGGCATCATGAGTGATGAATGTGTTAAAAATGGAACACTGAAACAATTGCTTCCACAATCCTTTGATCTTTTGTTTTTGGTAATTAGGCTCTATTGTTCCTCGTCATGCCTATAGCCCCATATAAGTCTTTCATATGTAAGATTTTTATGGAAATCCTGGCCATCTCTAAAGAGAATATTACTAGCTTACCTATTACTAGCTCTCTGCCTTCATAGTGTCTGCTTGTGGGATGTAGGGAGTCGGATACCATAGTGAGATTGTGTCCTAACAACCAAGGGTAACTATGTTCTACGTAGTCCCATACCCTAAGTTTCACTGATTCTGCACACTATTCCTACCAGAGTTTAGGTGTTGCAGAGTCCGCCATCCAATCATATTTCACCCTCCTCTATTTTGAGCAACTTGTCACAGCCTGGAGCGTTCATGGGCTATACAGGTAATATCCAGCTGCCCAAGGGGTATGTAATGGTGCCGATCACTCCCACTATGGTTCCCACAAGGGGATGCTAGGTCCCAGTCTTAGCTAAGATTACCCAACTTCTGTACCCAAGCTTTCTAATTCTTAAAGGGACATTCCCCCAAATTGACTTCCTACATGGCCTTTTACATTCCCCATTAGACAATATATATGTACTATTGTTCTGACTAGCTACTCCATGGAAAGTCTGGAACGAAGGGTAGACTGATCGAATTACTCAGTCAGACTCCAGGGCTAGAGACAATAATTTGGGAGACTAGCATCCTTTGATGGACAGGCCTCCCATGTGGCCAAGTAGTGAGCTGATTGGGATTGGTGGAAGGAATGTTAAGGCATGGATGCTAAATGTAATTGGTGATATTTGGTATAAATGTGCTGTACTTTCATCAATAAACCAGTTCTACATAGAGCATGCAAGCTCAAACTGTAAAAGTCTCATTCTGTGGTAAGAATATTCCTTGCTTGCTTTTATTGCTGGTGAGCTGTTCTGGTGTTATTAACTCCACTACCCTGTTTCCTGTGGTGCTGGTGTTAGTCCAATTCCTGCTAACAGGGATACCAAAGGACCCCACGATTCTACTGGGTAGGTTCAAACTAGGTTTTTATTCAGCCCATTGAAGCAGTAAATCGTGACCCATTCTAACCAACTACTAAGCTAAGCAAGATATAATTCAAAGGTTTATTGCCTTAAAGCACTTTAAAGACTTTAAAATGTTCTGGTATCTGATATGGTATGAGATAATGGTAGTTTCAACTAAAGTTAATGTATGTTGATAAACTGCAGTAGAAATTGTACATTTACTCTTTGTTTGGGTGAGTTTGCTATGTTTAATGAAATGTATAAGATGCTACTTTATATCACTATTAGATGTTTCATATTCCATTGCATTAAAATACATTTGTCTTCAGTTGCTTTATCTATTTTCTTTTGTCTTTGTTACAAAAATATTGCTGCATAGAAACTATACTGAGATTAGTTTATTTGTTTGAGAGATATTCTTTGCATAACTTGTTTTCAACAATTACTGTTTAACTGGATATAGAAATTTCCCTTATCCAGCATAATTACAAATAATTATTCACTATGAAGGATTATATTGGTTTCTCAATGTTATGCTGGTGGGTAGCTGAAAGTATTTATTAATTGATGCCTTCGCACACCAAATGACAAACACTGAGCCACAAAACTCATAACAATGGGAATATACTGTGTATGTGTTTGCAACAAATTAGTATTCTGATTGCATAATAATTGAATTTTTTTATATACAGGTATTTACGTGTGTGTGTAATGGGAGACCCTCCAGGACCCTCAATAGAAAGTGTTTTTATATGACATTTTTCTTTTTGCCTTTTGTGAATGCATGAATAAAACTTCTGATATAATGTCTGCCGCAAAGCCAATATGATTTGAATTTTTTTTTTTTTTTTGGAGGGGGTGATTCCATTAGTTTGGAGTAATTGTTCTACTTGGGCCCAGATCTCTTGTCCTTTGCATTCTGAAATGAATAGTTTTAAATATTGTGCTTAACTTCTGTATAGTGTGGTAATAGTGACTGGTCTTATGTCCAATTCCTGTCTGTTACCTTTTTAAACATGCTTGTATGAACTGGGTTTCATTTGGAAGGAGGGGACTTTAAGCTGGTGGGGAAGCTACGCAGTTTCACTTATTTATTATTATTATTATGTGGTTAAGTACAATATTTAAGAGATTGGTGACAACTTATCTAAATGGTTAAAATTCTATCTCTTTATTTAAAACCATGCTAAAATACTAAACTCTCCAAATTCATCCTAAACCATAGAAACATTCTTCATGAACTTAACTCTTAATTCTAATATTACTTAATAATAAAACTGTTTTTTGTTTGTTTTGTTTTTCTTATTCAGTAGTCACCTTCCACATCTTTATAAATACAGTGTATGAACATTGAATACAACTTTATTATGTTTCATAAGCCCTGCTGGAGCTTTTATATGCGGCCTGTGACAAACCCTTGGATGTAAACTCCTGACTAATGATTGCTGTGTGACAAATTTGCCTTGTTATATGTGATTCTACCTACATTATGATTGCATTGCTCCCATATGAAATTTAGCTTTAATGCTACATGTTTTCAGAAGGCTTGCAGGCTCTGCTGTGACTGTGAGTCAAACGTTAAATTGACCACTCCGTAGCACCAGCTAAAATCCTACCACAAACTTTAGCTGATAAGAAACCACCCCCAATACAATTAAGACAATACCCTTCTTGGCTGTGAGCATGGCAGATAAACTGTTTAAATGTAAATTTAGGGGAGCTGAAGTGAGAGCAAACGGTTTTGTAGAGCTCTTTCATTGAGAGACCAAGATTAACTTTTAAAAAGGCTTTATTTCACTTATTCATCAAACCTCAGCAAACTGAAGCATTTATTACAGTGAGAAATTCCACCTGATATCAAAAACCTCTGCTTTTAGGAGTGTGCAGAACCACATGGAGGGAGTATTCGGCTAAAGGCTGGAGTAGAACAGTCCGTTCAACTCAGACACTTGCCTGATCTGCTGCAGAGAGACCATACAGAGAAATTTGGGATTCATGCACACTAAGCAGCAATGCTTCAGATTTATTTTTATTAATAAACCCAGGCAGTTTGCTAAACTTTTTTTTTTTTTTTTTAATGATCTGTGATACACAGCAAGGCATTGATTGGGCTAAAGATATATAGCAGAGGTGGGCATGTTTTGGTCCTGGAGAGCCCCACACAGGCCAGTATTTGAACATATCCTTTCTGTGCACAGGTGCGTCAATCAGGATGACTGAGGAAGCGACTGACTCGCCTGTACGCATCAGGGATATCCTCAAATCCTGACCTGTGTAGGGCTCTCCAGGACCAAACTTGCCCACCCCTGTCATAGTAAGAGGGTATCTGCAAAAACCCTGAAACCAACTGCACAAAGGTAAAGGAGCTAGCAGACCGCTTTAGAATTTATTACCTTACCTCATGAACAGAAAATTCATCCCATTTGTAATTAAGGTTGTCTTCCTAGATTTGATCAAAGCTGCTATATATTTTCTAATAGATCTAAAAAGCTTTGCAGCTCGGGATGAACATAGTTTGTGACTTCATTATAAAATGAGGCATTAAAGATTTTAACTCAATTAGCAACATTTTCTCTTAAAAGTACAAATGTAATAGGAATTATGTTGTCCATATGGGCTATTCTCTCTAACACACACCCCTATAGTATACCCTAAATGAAACTGGTACAACCTTAAAACATTTTTTTTTTAAGTTTTAGGACATAAAGGGGTAAAGTAATACATTCGCCTCCTTGGATAACCCGTTCAGAAATAATGGGCATCACCCTGGTCCTCACTCTTCAGACCTCGATAAGCAGGCACTTTTAATGTCAATTGAAGCAATCTGTCATCTCTTCAGGACCTCCTATTCATTCATGCTGTAAGACCCTCCCTACTTATCTTTGCACCATGGAAGGGGTCTTTTTTTTATAGATATAGAGGGATAAGAGGCTTCTAGAATAGTGTTAGTGGATAGCATTGCTATGGCGTTTCAGACTGTGTAATCGCTCCTGAAACTTGCCTTTAAAAACTCTTAAGATCAAGGCTGTCTTGTGGAATTTTCTACGGGAGCCATGTAATTGAGCTTTTAACTAGATGTAAGACGCCACCTCCTGTGGTAGTGTAGAGACACTTTGTTGGGCTTGTTGGTGCAGTTATTTATATGTATACTCGGAAATTGCCCATCAAAAATAACGGGGATAAAATTGTAAGGCTGGCAATGCTGTTTGCCACACAATGTGAGGCTTTTGCTCCTGTGAGCACCTTCGCCTCTCATCTCGAGCCTCTCCCCCTGTGTACTTCAGCTTCCCTGCTTTGCAAGGATCACCTTTGGCACTCATCGCGAGACTCTCGCGATGCTCGTCATTAATCCCACACTTATTGCAAGCCTCTCGTGCTCGCGGTGCTCAAAGCGATCCCTCACGGTTTAGTATCAATTTGGCAGTGATTTTCCTCTGTTAGTGATATTTTCTTTGGTACAGAACAATTACTGTAGTCTGTGTTCTGGTTGTTTGGTCAAATGTGACTAGTGTAATGGGTCACTGCCAATATATATAGATATAGAGATATATAGATATATATGTAGGTGTGTGAAGTGTATTTGTGTTTGATTCAGAATATTTTTTTCTTGTTTTCCTCCTCCTAAAAACTAGGTGCGTCTTATGTGCAGGTGCGTCTTATATGGCGAAAAATACGTTTTATATGGCGAAAAATCCGTTATATATATATGACGCACCTAGTTTTTAGAGGAGGAAAACCAGAAAAAAATATTCTGAATCAAACACAAATACACTTCACACACATATACACACCTACATAACACACAAATAGCCCATGAGCAAACCTTTAACTAACCAGGTTGCTAAGAGAAATTATCACAATTTCTAAACCTCTAAAATGTTTTTTTTTTTTTTTTTTCTAGAGAGAGGCTCTGGATTAAACTCCAGTTCTACAGATAAAATTGTTCCTGTGAAACCTGTGATTAATTGGGTATCTCTACGTGAAAATAAAGCAAAATATGAAAGTATGAAGTGGGCAGGTGAGTATGGATGCTTGTTATACAATAATCTCTCCTAATTTTGTCTACTTTTTAATATCTTGATGATAACTTGTATGAATATGTAATATTATGGGTATGCTTCCCTTAACTCATTACATTGCAGCCACCTTCCTTTGCCTGTGGCTTGATAACTTATCAGTAACAGTAGTAAGGCAGTTGGAGTTGTTGTGTTTTTTTTTTTTTTTTTGTGTGTGTTATAAAGCAACTTGATCAATATCTGCAGCTGTACTTCAGACCTGCTGGCTCTGCAGACAGGTTTAACAGTAAGTAAACTGGTGTACAGATCTGGTTACACTGATCACAAATGGAGCATGAAATAGTTAAGATTGAAGGGGCAAGCAGTACAACTGAAACCTTTTGTGCTTCTTTATGGCTGCTCACACTGATGACTTATTTCTGAGTGAGATCACACTGATAGCTATGCGTTGCTTGTGGCCTAATGAAGAAACCAAATCACTAAAGTGATTCTTGAATAGCTCGTGCTGTATTTGCTTATACCAATATACTGTTACTTAGGCATATTATGGTTTAAAATCCATAAATATATACAGTATGTAAATGTTTATATACTGCTGGGGAGATCAAATAACTTTGTTGCAAATATAAGAGTTAAATGTTTACCGAAACCTACAGGTCAAAAAAATGTAAACTTTAATAAGTCATTTTAAAACAAAGGGAAAACCAATGTTGTTGCAAAAACAGAGAATAGATATTGCCTAACATTCCACTGCAAATCTTCTTATAATGCTGCCTCTGCAAATCATGCAAAATATAGTGCTAAAAATATTCTTTGTGAACTGAAAGTGATAATTCATAAAAATAATAATTAGAGATAATAAAGACTGAACGTCATTAGTATAGTATCCAAATCAGGGACACTTAATATTTAAACTGTGAGCTGACGATACTGAACAGTAGACATCAAAATAATAAACAAAGAGTTATATTTATACTTTGATAAGTATAAGCAAACAGAGAATAGCGTTAAGAGTTTATGTGAGTGTAATGGGGAAAAAAAGGAAAATAATTATATATTTTATCTATTGAAAGTGGTATTAAGTATCATTATGACAACAAACACTAAAAATAAAAAATAGAATATTTAGAGACAAAAAAAATGTGTCTGATTTGCAGTATTTCAATTTATATAAAAAATATATAGTAGGCAGGAGAGAAAAATATCCTATGAGAAAATAGCAGGCAGGAAGGAATAATATCCTTATTACCCCTATTAAAATATAAATAGGGTACACTGCTTCATACTATGCACAACTGAAATTGCATAGATGGTCATATGCAGTGGATAACTTATAAGTTTATGAATTGGTAATCCTCAAATGCTTGGAGACCAAAAATCATAGGACTAACCTACTCTCATAAGAAGGAACTTTTCTTTCAAATATGCCTTTGGTTTATGCGACCATTCATCCAGTTGCCCATTCCCAAGATGGCGTATGTTTGTTAGCCTTGATTATATGTCCGTTGATAAAACTGAATATAGCAGTCTTTAAAAGGAAGTAATGCAGAACTTCTGATGATATTCCAACTAAAAAGCAATTTGTTATAGATATATCTTTAGCTAATATAGGTCATTGGGCCCCTTGTCCTATGTATAGCACGGATGGTTTCATTTACAGGACAGTGTATAATATGGCACTACAGACCTTGATAATTTAATCAAGATACAGTGGAGAGACTTGGCCTTCTTTGGAAATACACATTTGGATAGATCAGAATTTGCAGTTTAATGTGGGAGATCCAGAGAAACTCTGTAAAGGAGTTCTCCTAATGTGCAGGCCCTTAGAGTTTAAAGTGCCGCTGAAAGAACCGTTCTTTTGAAATATACCCATGGTTTATGAGACCATTCAATCAATTGCCCACTTCCAAGATGGAGCCTATAGCTTCAATGACATATTCGCTGTTTGGACGGAAAATGGCTCCAATTCGACTTCCAGTTGTAATATTGATTGGCGGATATGAGGATAACGCATCATGTGACGCACAAGGGTAGTTCTTTTTAAACACGCTCAAACAGAGTATTGAATACACACAGCCTGTGATAAAGACCGCAAAGCTGTTGAAACCGGTCAAGCGAGTGTCTCCGACATGAAAGTGACATGACCGAGCTAAGGAGGTTCCGGTATTGTACCCGTTTGCTTATGTGATGCTGGTGGTAAGGTTCCCTCATTAGGGCAACCCTCCTTTTGTATTTATTGAATACCAGCCATTTGAGCTTGGAGGTTTGTTTACAGCCCACCACCGGCTTTAACTAATTAGTATCTAGTAACTATTTTGTACTCCGGTTCAGAGATCAGTTGTCACAATTTTGTCTCTGTTTTTAATTGTATGTATGTGCTTTTGACAACTTTTTCAGCCTAGCAAAAATAGTGTAATCCTATGATTTTTGCTCTCAAAGTATGAGAATGACCTATTCATAAACATATAAATTATCCACTGCATATGACCATCTATGCAATTTCAGTTGTGCATAGTATGAAGCAGTGTACCCTATTTATATTTTAATAGGGGTAATAAGGATATTATTCCTTCCTGTCTGCTATTTATTCATAGGATATTTTTTATATATTGAAATACTGCAAATCAGACACATCTTTCTTTGTCTCGAAGTATTCTATTTTTTTATTTTTAGTATTTGTTGTCATAATGATACTTAATGCCACTTTCAATAGATACATTTAAAAAAAACTATTTTCCTTTTTTTTAATTACACTCACAAACTCTTATCGCTATTCTCAGTTTGCTTATACTTATCAAAGTATAAATATAACTCTTTGTTTGTTATTTTGAGGTCTACTGTTCAGTATCTTCAGCTCACATTTTAAATATTAAGTGTCCCTGATTTGGATACTATACTAATGACGTTCAGTCTTTATTATCTTTAATTATTTTTCTGAATTATCACTTATTATTTTGCATGATTTGCAGAGGCAGCATTATAATAAGATTTGCGGTGGAATGTTAGGCAAGATCTATTCTCTGTTTTTGCGACAACATTGGTTTTCCCTTTATTTAAATGTTTACTGAAAGTTATAGGGCAAAAAATGTAAACTTTAATAAGTCCTTTTAAAACAAACAAGTGTTAAGCACTATTCACAATTTGTAAATCCGTATTGAATATATAGGAGTTGGTATAGAAAAAAAAAATATTTTAAATTGGAGAAGCATTTATTGCATTTTTTCCTTTTCAAACAAAAATTGCGATAGGGCGCTACTGGTTGTTGTTGCTGCAGCAGCTGCCTGCAGTGCGCCAAGCTCTCCTTCGTGTGCCTGGAGAGGTCACTCAGAATATGCACGGTGATGGTGGATCGAGTCTATTGAGCCTGGCAGGCAGCAGGTGTGTTGTGCCTGAGGCAGATCTACTGCCTGGATGAGTGGTGTAATCAATGGAGGCCCAGTGGCGTGCAGGTGCTGGGAGAATTGGCGGTGTGCATCCCCAGGAGTCCCTTCATTCTGCTTAGGGGGAAGCCAAGAGTTTGCATCTTGCAGAAGCTGGGGCCTTTGGCGCTCATTGCAAGCCTTTCCTCTTGCCTACTCTACGGGCCGCTCATTGCAGGGTTCTTTAACCTGCAAGTTTAGTGCTTGGGAATGCCATGTGCCTCTTTCCAGCATCTCCTCCCCCATCCCTTCCCTGTGTCTTTCTCCTGTGTGTGTGTGTGTGCTGAATGTCTGGCGTTGGTTTTATTTTCTAAGCCTCGCGTGGCTGGCATTATTTGTGTAAGTGTTACTGTCTTAAGCGTCGTGTATTTTGTAAGTGTTGCAAGCCTGGTGTTGCTGAGCCTTTCTGTTTTTTCATGCGATTTGTGAAATTTTGGGTTTTTCGTCCGCCATTTTTTCTCCTCCCTTCGAGTGATGAAAAACACCAAATATGGGTGTAATTCGCTTGCAACCTCACCCCCCAGCTTCCCGTGACTCCCCCGATGCTGTGTGTGAAAGTGTTATAATTTTTTGTAGATTTTTTTCTATTTTATTTTTGATGTTTTTTTTGGTGCTCATTGCAGCCTAAGTGCTGCGTGGCTGCCTCATGAGACTCGCATGTGTGACAGCACCGCAGGTTTGCCTCGTTTTGCAAGGCTCGCGGTTGCGCCCTCTCTTTGCGAGGGACGCAACTGTGTTACCAATATCGCAAACGTTACGAACAGCGCAAAGATCCACAACTATGTGTGATGGCAGACATGTCTGGCAAATATGTTTAAAGAATTTCCTTAAAGTTCCAGTGCCTTTATAAAAATGTACAGTCAGGAAATGCTCAACAGTTTAAATGATGATCCAACTGACTGACCTTTTGGCAAATTGCTATATTGTTTTCAGTGGGTTGAAAATGGCCAAAGCATATTCGGTGGATACCCTATAAAGATAAGGTGTGAGCCTTACTTTAGTTTTCAAAAGTGTTCTAATAACAGCATGTGTGGTTGGTAAGGAAGTACTGATATTACTACTTGGTGAAAAAAACTTGACTGTTGACACCGCTACAATCCCCTAACTGCAAGTTTGGGTAACTTGCTATATTTTTATCAGGGGGCTGACAAAGTAGTATTCACAATGGTAAGCTTAAAATATAAGTGTTGAAAGACAATGGAACATTTGAAATATAAGTTTGAAATATATGAACAGCTATTTCTGACAAGAAATAATTTGTTACAAATCTGTCAACTTGCCACATAGGGGTGATATTACATTTGCAGTCTGTGTAGATTTAAATTTGTACAAGGGGAAGTGTTGAAACTAAAGCCAGTGAGAAAGGCATTAGTTGTAATAAAACCCCAACCGCTTGAAATGAAATTAGCTGTACTAAACAACTGTTATAGTAACCTATGTGGCTGATAAAAAAAAAAAAAAAAGAAAACCTTAAAAATAGCACTTTATAAAAAAAGATTCCCCTGTTGGAAAATAGTCACAGATGATCATATAATTGGGCAAACTTTGAAAATGTGTTGTGTTGTATTTGATCAGTCGGTTGAGAAACGCGTGGCCTTTCCCTGGCAGCAATCAAACTGCTGGATTAATCCGACCCCAGAAATGGTATAGCGGGCTGCAGATTGAGAGACAGCTCTAAGTGGACTAAAACACTAGTGCTACAGGGGCCCAGAGCCAATCGAAGAAAGAAGGGAATGTTTCTCATTTGTGCTGGCACAAAGCCTTTTGGTAATGCTTAATGGGGTAGTATTGAAGAAGCAATTTGCAGGAAAAATACTCCAGAACTATTTTATATGAAGCTTAAAATTTGGTAAAATTCTGGCACACTTGCTATATTCCCTGAAATAAGAAGGTGGTAAATAGTATTCTATGAAGTTATTTTAGATTATAAAATTATGTGGAAATGTAAATGTTTTATTATTATCTTTTATTTGTAATGCGCCGTACAGGAGATAGAAAGAGGAAATGTACAATATTAAAAACTGCAGCAAAAGTTCTGTATCAAGAAATTTACTGGAATTACATATTTTTAAAGCGGAAAAATGACTGACATGGATATAGATTTTTCAACGGGTCTGCATAATTTTCTGAAAGAAGCAAAGTTACAAATTGATATTATAGAGAGAAAATGATTGACTGATAAATGGCTTCAGCTATAAGTTTTGTGTGTAAATTCTGATTATATAGTATGTTAAGTACAAGAATCAGAATTAATATTTTATGATTACATTTACATAGGACATATCGATCAATCTGCGCGATTTTTTTTTAATTTTTTTTAAACATTATACAACCTCTGTGGCTAATAATAAAGAGTTGATGGCTTGTGTTTTCCTACGAACCGCTTCAGCAATTCAAAGCTAAATAGGGTTGTAGAGTGGGAAGATAGAAATTTGCATATATAAAACAAATATTTACATAATTTAAAAATTATAATCTGACCAGTTGTGTGAGTGAAATATAGCTATGATTATTTAAAAGTAAGTAGAAACCCTAGTAATTTGCAATTTCTTCTGATAAAAAGTAAGGATGTTGGACTCTGATATTGTAATTTCTTATATAATTGATTATCTGGGCATATTGATTTATTTTTTAAAATGGAACCTGTGTAGCTACAAATTGTATAACCTGTGTGTCTATAAAATAACATATAAGGGGATTTATTTGATGTGTAACCTGTGAGAGTGCTTTATTATTTGAGTTTGCAACATAAGAGTTGCCAAAGTGTAGCCTGTGTGGCAATTACATAAAATATGACCCTTGGTAAAAACAATTTGTAGTTTATTTTGATTAAAAAAAAGGGAACTTGAACTCTCTTGTGTGGCAAACTTTTTAAAATATTCTGTCTTTATATTGAGGTACTCAAATTGCAACTGGTGTTAAACTGCAAAACCTGTGTGGTTTATAAAATAATATATTAGGCCATGTATTTGATCTGTAACCTGTGATTGAAATACAGTTTTTGCTGCTTGAATTGAGGAAGCTTACCCAGTAACCTCTTGAGTAACTGGATAACAAATTAAGTCTAAATAAAAAAAATCTGATTCTAGCAAAATCTTAAATGTGTGTCTAGATATGATATTATAGAAAGGTTTGGATTATTTTAAAGAATCATTTTATAATGATGAATTGGAGTAACTCGAAACAAAGAATTTCATGTGTAAAAGATTTATGATGCAAGAAAAGAAAATACAATTTTTGATACAGCAAAATTAAAAAGTACAATTTTAAGGTAAAAGATTCAGAGAATAGAAGCACAGGATAATTTTAAGAGTAGTTGGTTTACCAGAATCTGTTAAAAGCCATAATGTGCATCTAAATTGACCAGTATGAATCCAAATCGACAACCATAGAATCGGAACCAAAAGGAAAAGCAGTAGTAGCAAGTGGGCAGTGGGACAGTAGCTTCCCAAGTTTTAGGAAATCAACTTATTAGCTCTTGATTTTCCAAAAATCTTATATGAGGGTTCACATTTTTAAGATTATACAATGACTACTCTGCAGAAGTTTTGCTTAAATGTAGTTAATTTTCTTCCTATTGCAATACAACTTTTTAAAGAAGGCTGAAAACTTACTCTTATGCATCCGGCTATACTGCATCTTTAAACGAAGGGAAATGTATTTTTTGAGACCGTTTAAGAAATAGTAGAGTATTATACACGCTCATTACCAAAGTAGGGAAAAGGATCAATTAAACTAAACTTGTAGAATATTTTCTTGGAAATTCCCCAATAAAGAGGAATGTAGTTTTAAGGCATTACAAAAGATGGTGTGGATATTACATTATTACAGGAGATTCACTTTAATATTAAAACATAAAATTAGTAAAAGATTACTAAATTGAGAGGCTGTAATGCTTAAAAAAGGAAGAAAACAAGTTTAATATCTTAGGCCTTGACAGCAAAGGCTGCTGTTTTTAGATGTTAAGTATGGATGAACCTGGAGCAGTTTATACTATGTAGTTGTTGCTATATGGTGCACTGAATATTCATTAAGGAATATATTTGTTATTCCAAAACATATCAATTTCTAGATTACTTTTTGACGTCACAAAGTTTAGTAGATCAGATTGAATAATCTTTGATTGTACAAATGTAATATCAATCAAAACTAGTGTCTGGAATTAATGTAAATCTTTTGCTCCCCCAGGTTAGGGAATAAATATTATTATGAGTGGAAAAGCCACAACAAAACACTAGAGAAATATCCTAATTCACCACAAAATGATTTATTATCATTTATTTGTAACGCATCAACGTATTCCGTAGCTCTATACAGGGTTAAGTTCCAGGCAAAGACTATTACAATATTACTTCCCCTGAAGCACCATGCAAGATTAAAAACTTACAATTTAAAGGAAAATAAACACATCTTTCTTTATTGAAGCTATAAATACAATTGTCGCATCTTTCTAATATCAAAATATCTTAATAAATAAAAAAAAAGTGTGTGTCTGTCTATAGACAATGCATTAGATCATTTGTTCCTAGGCAACGTGGCTTTGTGATGTATATTAACCCATGGAGTACTCGGTTGTTGACCTGTATTTTGTATCCTAACGGGCTTAATACTAACATAACATTTTGTTTTTTGGGAATTACGCATATTTTGATATTAGGAGTCAAATGATGTTGACATTTCATCATTTTGTAGTGCTTTTTGTGCTATAATTACACTTTTAAATGCTTCTGAAGGACTCTACAAGGGTGTGAAAACCACTTGCAAGTGGTGTTTGGTACACGTAAATCTTTGTTCTGTTTTTTTGCAGCTATGGCAATGCTCTGATTTGCGAGTGATCTGTAAAATCTTATTAGCATAGGGTTTGGGTGTCAGGGAGTAACTCATAATTTATTGTTTGTGGAGATTTATACCTTTCTTTTTTCGGCTGTGTCCTGAAGTTCACTCATAGCAGTGACTCGTAGCCGTTCTCTGGCAATGTTTTAGGGATGGGGGATTAACACAGCTAGGCAGGATTTACTGTGCTGCTATGGCACTCGTAATTGATTTTTCAGGGATTAGCATAGGGGCCTATATTTCCAAACGAAGACATGAACTGGAGATTTCCTAATGTTTTATTGAAGGATTCAAAATGTCTGGTGGAAAAATGTAGTAATAATCAGACACAAAGCACAGTTTAATAATTTCCACTCTAAATACTACTTTATCTTCAAAAAATAATTTCTTATTTTAATAAAAAAGAATGCACAAAGAGATGATCTTAATGAGAAATGTATTGAATCCTATGTTTTTCATAAAACTGTCCAAATTAACAAAATTAGAATAAATTAAATGTTTGCAAGGAAGATGTACTGGCCATATAGCAATTTTTTTTTTTAAAGCAACAGTAAGGTTTTGACAGGGAAAATCCCAATTCTATATCTAATATTCAAATAAAATGTACTTAAATAAATGATTTGGGATCAATTTGATAAACTTGGAAATCTTGAAGAGGAATTAACTCTATAAAAAAAATTACACCATTTTAATTTAAAAAGATTGAAAATCAGGGTAACTTAATATCAAAACTATTTCTGATGTTTACAAATACATCAAACGGAAAATAGGTTATAACACTATGGCTGTAATAAAATTATAGTAATATCACTGGTTAAAATCTAGTGTTTGACCATGGAGAAGCTCCATGGACCGTTAAAACTGTTTGGGTTTTTTTTTTTTGTGCAAAATACAGTTTTCTGTTTGTTTTTAAAGGATCAATAAAAGTTGCTCAGCATCATCAGGTAGATGAGCTGCATGTGTAAAAGGTATTTTTTTGAAGCTTAAAATAATACTGTTAGTAAGTAGGAAAAAATGCAAAAATGGATAAAAACGGACTGAAAAAACTCAGTCTGTCAAACATAAATAATTAATATTGGGATAACTGAAAAAAGTGGCAAGAATAGGTATCCCTTATGTGGGTATATACACCTCTATCTGTACCCACAAGGAATCAACCCCACTATGAGGACAAATATGTACCTCCAAATCTCTTTGTACAAATCCCAATGCAACTTCCCTAATATTGCAAATATTGTAAATTTTGACAGCTCTATAAAAGTAAAAAAAACAAAAAAAAAGATGCGTAGTAACTATTTTTAAATGCTGGATAAGCAGTAAATGGGGAGTATAAAGTGAGGCTTAAGTTTAGAGCAGCTAAACGCTTAGCTCTGTATTACCATAAACCACTGTATATCATGAGTGCACACATACAATTCACAGCAGTAGTTAAAAAAAGGGTGGTGACAAGCCAATAATTACAGAACGAACAATCGAGTACTTGCGCATCAGAAAGATAATCCCGCCGGTCCGTTTTTGCCCTAATTCGGGCTTACTCATGGGCTGCTGATGATTAGTCTTACTTGGGCTTTTAAAGCCCATATCCTATCCAAATAAGCTACGTTGTTTTGCGTAGTGATGTCACCTACCCGGCACTTGCCGGAACATCCAACCACCATTCTGGTGATCGCGTCATTTTGCGTAGTGAAGTTTGTTATAGTGATTGAGTTGCAGAAATTTTATTCAGGATATTTTCATAAAATGAGGTGTTAGGAGATTAATGTTTAGGCCAGTGTTTTGTACAATTGAATGTATATAGCTATATTGGTACACACCAATGCCCACTAACTATAAACCTTGATTTAAAAAAAAAAAAAATTAACCTTGTATTACTATACATTAAAATTAAGTGAAGAAAATAGATATGGGTCCCAATAGTTAAAACAAATGACTCAAAACGGTGATGCACACACCACTCAATTTGCTTTTAATGTGCTGCAATTCACTGTTAAAGTATATGTGCTGGTAATGGGTAGCTTGTAAAAAATGTTAGAAAGAAAAAACAATTTCTAATCATTGCAATGCAGAATCCATGTTGGTGCTAATAAACCAGGTTCAATTTAAATAAAGATAAAGGTGATGTGTGAATAATCATATCAATGTGCTAAAGCTCAAATATATTGGGTACTAGCGACTTGCCAGTCAAAAAATGACAGCAACTTTTTTTTTTAAGACTTGCAGTGCTGTTTCCAAGCAAACCCCCCCCCCCCCTAACTTGCGGACCTCGCAATGAGCACTTATTGCAAGCCTTTCCCCCCTCTAGTTTTCGGGCCTCGCCACTAGCACCCCCAAGCCCACATAGCGATACCCACAATGAGTGCCTTTGGCGCTCCATTGCGCATGCTCAAGCCCGTAATTTTTAACATAGCGTTACCAACAAACTCCGACAACTATATATATGATTGCTCTAAAATGCTGCTTTAGTTGATATATTTCTCTTAATCCTATGAAGGCAGTATTGTCAGAAAAGCTGAATAGCAATTAGTCTCCAAGGTTTTTTCGCCAGTAATATCTATATTAATAAATTAATATTTGACTTTGCAGAATCCCTGGTGCCTAACACCAAATTATTGAGAAAAAGAAAATATTTATTTGAGGGAATAAGTAAAAATTCAAAAATATGCAGATAGTTGGTTAAAAACTAAGGGAACAGTGTGAAAAATAACGTATGGATAAGTTGTGAGTAGGGAGATATAAAGTGGAGTTAACTTGTGGACATACAAGCATATTTTAAATACTCCACGATTTCCCAAGATCTCATACTAGATAAATTGTTTGAAATTTAGACAGACAAACAAATCCTCGAATATAGCAGATCCTGCTAATCATTGGGTTTGTTGTTGGTAAAGTTTTTAGGAAACACTGTACATTAAAAAGAAACAGTATATAAACAAGGAGTGACTTGCAGAAAAGGAAAATAACAACTGTATAGCAAAGAGGACATAATAGCTATGTATTAGATGAGCAATAAACAGGCCCTACAGAAAAAAAGGAGACCGGTAGTGTGTATATATAATACATAGATAAATGGAAATCTACTAGTCCATGTAAATATCACAAACGCAATACTTGCTATTTAAATTGGCCCAGTATGTGGCTGAAATGGTGGTTCTCTATTGCTTTAATTCGGCTCAGTCACCCCATAGAGGCCCCTATATTTACATTAAGCCTAATCGTTTTCTAAAATTATGATACAAGCCTTTGCTGTCTTGAAACTCCATAGAATCAATCCCTTCACCATCACCACACTTTTCCTTTTATAAACATGTATAATGACATTGCCATTTTTCTTTTATTAAATTTTATTCTACAGGAATACCTTTTTTATAGCATTCCTGTACCCACAGAAAAACTACACTTTCTGTGCATGTGTACCTCACACTTGATGTAAAGTTTATGCTGAACACATTTTTGATCTCCGGTTTCTTTATATATCTTACAGTAGATTAATTGATGCAGTAATGATGGTTAACCTAAGCAATTGATTTTGCTTTTGTTTTACTGTCTCACTGCAGATCTTGCTTGAAAACGGGGAAAAAGTATGCAAAAAAACACAAATCTGTGAATTACTGTGTCCGTTAATGCTGTATATGTGCAAGAGATGAGAGATTGAACTCTACGACCCTTTTAGTTCTTTGGAAAGGATCTATATTTGTTGTTGGTTCTTGTTTAGGTGTTTTAGTCGTGTTCAACTCTCCATGACCCTATGGACTGCAGCACACCAGACACAACTATCACTATGTCGCTGGTTGTACTTATCCATAAGGTTATCTTGACTAAAATACTGGGTGTGTGGGTGGGTTTGCTAGTTTCTTCTTCAGTGGACCACAATTTGTCTGACCTGTCCATATTGGGTGACCCATATATATATAAATCTGGTTTTATCATCACAGAGCAATGCTAATAAATACTTAGGTGTCCTCTAATTAAACTAGATGCTGCAGATTTTTTGTTAATACTGACGTTATTAAAGAATAAATCAAAAATTGTTGTCTGCTTATCTTTTTATAAAACACCTTTTATTGGCTATTGCTCTTAAATATTGCTTTAATAGCTTCTATGCCTGAGAAGTCAAAGCTGTCTCCGATAAATAACTATTCATTTGAGTCCTACAAATCAACAGCACCAATCCGCTACACCGGTTTACTATTCCTAGTTATTCCTCTAGATTAAACACTGTGTCACGGTTTCCTTTTTACTTTCTGCTTCTTTATAACTCTCTGCATCTTGTCTTAACCATTTAACCATCTTACCTTCTCGACTCGCCTCCCCTCTTATTTGCTTCCACAAGTTCCTCTCCTTCCTCCATTTACTATCTCCTGTTACTCTCTCTTTCTTATTTGTAACACGCCAACATATTCCGTAGAGCTGAACAGGGGTTGAGTACATGGCAAAAACAAAAGGAACACCTTATAAAGAATGGCCCAGATTTTGAGCTTAGAATCAAATGTACATAGTGCTGGTTTCCAAGGCACTGACACAAGATTGAAAACTCTCAAATTTACATAGAATGTAACTTTACTTTAACTCTACTGAGAGGACTCAAATGGGACGGTGGTGATGTAGAGTAGGACAGAGGTAATTGCTTGGAACTTTGCTTTTATACAAGGTGAAAGTCCTTAAGAAGTACTTGAATTAAATTTTCAAGGGCTCCAAAACGTCCTTGAATTTTTAGAAGGAAAAAATGTGTGCTTTTTTAAATTATTTTTGCACACCTCTGTTAGGCAGATAAACATGTGGAGCGCAGGACTATTAATAACACTGTGGTTATTGCTTATTTACTGCTAGAGGACACGACATCCATGCAGTGGCATGACCCTCTCCCCTGCCTCATAGACCCCTTGGAGGGCACAAAAGAGTAACCCTCACACACCCATCCCCCATTGTCTCTTCTATCTTTCACCACTTTGTCAGTGTCACAGTGGCAGCGGCTGCTCTGTATTCACCGTAGTGCCCTATCAATCGTAACCCTTTGTCAAGTACTGCTACCTGGGGGAGCTGGTGTCCCGAGCTGTGCCTCCTGTGTCGCTGATATTGGCCTGCCTGCCGTTACAACACTACGCCTGGAATTATGGAGTACAGGGAGACAGAGGAACAGAAGAGGCACCGGATGCGGGGCATTCTCTGCATCATCCAGCCCTGCAACCATGTCCTGAGCATCAGCTTCCCCATCAAGAGGGACAACGGGTTGTGGGAGGTGATAGAGGGGTACCGGGGCCAGCCCCGGACACCCTGCAAGGGAGGCGAGTATGGGGGCAGAGAGAGACCAGGGGGCAAGGGAGAGAGTCTAGGGCCCAGCACCACACACCATGCAAGGGAGGTGAGACATGAGTAGGGGCCATGGGAAGAGAGACATGCCGGGGCAAGGGAGAGTGTTCCAACATATTGGGGCTGAGAGAGGGGGGCAAGGAAGGGGGTCTAGGGGTACAGCCCAGGACACCCTGCAAGAGAGCTGAACAGGGGCATGAGGGCACAGAGAAGGAGCATGGAGACTAGGGGCTAAGCCATCAGCAGGAAGCATTCACAACATAGTGCACACATTGCATTGCAAAAGCATTCCTATACATCCCACCACCAGATGCCGCTGTTGCAAAAAAGCACAGTGCACGCAACCTTGCAAACTTTAAACCCTCAAGGTCCTTTGACGCCACAGTATTATGTTCTCATTCAATAATCGCAAGAGACACACCAACTAGTGATGTTTTGCAACTTGTTTTAGGGACTTCTCAGTTGGCAACACTATTGGCAGTTCATGCGCTCACGCGCGTCTAGTAGCCCATCCAGTTCAGCCTTGATTCATCGTAACAAACATTGTTGCTAAATTCCATTTTTTCGAAGTTGTGAAATGGGTAAATGTGTGTTTTAATCCGTGTTGGCTATCAAAAATCAAATATTGTGCATGGTTATTATCCTGTGGTTAAAATCACATATGAAAGGTAAGTTATTTAATTTTTATTAATTAATTTTTGTTTTTTAGCAATCCACGCACATTGAGTAAAAGATTGAAGGAATCTTATTATTATTTTTTTTTTTAAATAAACGCCACTTTTTTTATAAAATGCAGATTTATTGGCAACGTTGCTTGTATTTCGTATACAGTGAATATGCCAATGCCCTGATTTAAAATACATTTTGTATTGCCTGCTGTAATGCATAAAAAAACTAGCCAAAGTAGTTTTGAAAAAAGTGCTAAAATTGCAACAGTAGCAGAACAGAGTTTTGGCAACACTTGTCGCGAGTTGTTGCCCAGCCCTAATGTGCGCAGTATGAGCCTCACTATTGGGTTTAATTTACGCTAGATCTAGCTAAATGTGTTCTGACAAGATCTAGCTAAATTTGTTCTGGCATTTCCATCTCAAACAGCAATTACTGGTTTTAAAAGTGAACCTTGGAAATGTTTTTTGCGGTGCGCGTGTGTCGGCCTGCAATGAGCGCCTTTTGGTCCCTGCAATAAGCGCCTTTAGGTGGTTAACTTGTCAATGGATGGCCCATCAGTTAACTGGAAGATATTTTCCTTATTACAAGATGCATTGGTAAAAGACCACAACAGTTTACTAGTTAATGTTGGAAGCTGTTGTCTTTACACATTACATAATAGTTTCAAACATGGCCGCTTCTGCTTGGGATATAGAAAGTTTGCTCTCCTCCCTATATTGGAGAGTGGACTATTTGGAGAGCTGACTGTTAGCAACTCTCAGAGTCTGGGAAGTTACCATATAAGTTTTGTAAGCATAGGTGGCTTGAGAATTGTCATGCTGCGGAAAGGGCAATTGAAATAGGTGAAGAACTAAAGTGTTATAAATTATCTGTTGAGAGAAAAAACCCATAACCTAACCAAAGAACATATCATATTTGATTGTGTCAGAAGCATTAAAAAATGTCTTATTGCCTATGAAACTAAACTTTTTTTCTTGCTGTAGCAAAGGTGCTACAGCCATTTCTTTGCTGCTTATCAAACAGATTCTCCGATGTTACCTTTTTTATTTAGCAAATTATTTGAAAACCCTTTTTTTTTTTTGTAATGAAACCAAAAAGTGTGCAGGAATTGAAGTCCACATCTAAATTAGCAGATTTTGACACTGATACGAAAACGTATTCTTCTATAAATAAAATTAGTACCAGATTAGTTGAAGACAAACTGTTAAGAAAACTCCTCTCCTAAGCAAAAAGTTTCAGAAAAACAAGTGATGGAATTGAAGCATGAGTGCCAATCCACCTGGTGGATATTGACGTTTTCCGTACTTCTGACAAATTTAAGGATTATGAGTTAAAACTTCAGAATGAGATTGATAAATTCAAAAACATATTGAAACCGGGGAAGCATCCCAAATATGAGAGACTCCGAAGATCTGTCAAACAAACAGGTTTATCGTCATTCCCAAAGACAAAAAACGCTGCCAGCAGAGGCCCTCTCGTCATCGGAGTATGATACCACAGACACTGAATATATGAGTGTAACCATTGAGTCGTAACCATTTTTTTTCAACGGAGGAATTGGAAAATATCGAGGCCGTAAAACGGATGGTTCTACAACACCTTCTAGTCCAACTTTTTTAGATCTGCACCAACAGTATCCAGAACAGAGGAGATTACGAGATCGCAACCAGAGAGCTCAACCGAGATGCAAGTAAAAAGCTCAAATTACTATCATCAAGTCATTAATCTTACGGATCTGTCATTCAGTAAAGGAGATCTTACACTACATTAGTAGAGAGTTATCATTTTCACTTACAAATAATTTTAACCTCTTTGGATCAAAGATATCCATTTGTTTGCTCAAAAATTAATATTAATGAAACATCATAAAAAAATTACAGATACTGAATATAATTCCCTTAGGTTGAGTGCCTTTGAGGAACAATTGGGATGAAGACAATAGTGAACCTGTACCTGGTGAAGGACCTAATACAGATCTAAAACCAAAAAGTTGCTTCACACCACATTTCGGTATTTCACCTGAAGTACGGGTCTTTGTGAAATCAGTAACAAAAGACTTGGAACTGTTGTCTGAAAACCATACAAAAGAATACAATATAACTGCAATGGAACTTAAATCGTTGATTAAACTCCAAGAACATAAACAAATAGTGGTGAAACCATTAGACGCAGGGGGTAACACAGTACATTTGAAACAGGCTGATTACCACCAAGAGAATTTACGTACGTTAAGTGATACTAGTACATACCACAAATTGCTGGTTGATCTATCTTTAAGTTTCAAACAGGAGTTGCAATCAAGCCTCATGGAAGGATTATGGAACAAAATAATTTCAAGACAAGAATATAATTATCTATTTAATAGACATCCAATTATACCAACCTTTTTATTCTTTACCGAAGGTTTGTAAAAACCAAACACCACCTGGGCGACATATAATATCTGGCAAGAATAGCTTATCAGAACATGTAAGCACATACAGTCAGGTCCATAAATATTGGGACATCGACACAATTCTAAACTTTTTGACTCCATACACCACCACAATGGATTTGAAATGAAACGAACAAGATGTACTTTAACTGCAGACTTTCAGCTTTAATTTTAGGGTATTTACATCCAAATCAGGTGAACGGTGTAGGAATTACAACAGTTTGTATATGTGCCTCCCACTTTTTAAGGGACCAAAAGTAATGGGACAATTGGCTGCTCAGCTGTTCCATGGCCAGGTGTGTGTTATTCCCTCATTATCCCATTTACAAAGAGCAGATACAAGCTCCAGTGTTCATTTCAAGTGTGCTATTTGCATTTGTTGCGGTTAACTCTCAATATGAGATCCAAAGAGCTGTCACTATCAGTGAAGCAAGCCATCATTAGGCAGAAAAACAAAACAAACCCATCAGAGAGATAGCAAAAACATTAGGTGTGGCCAAATCAACTGTTTGGAACATCCTTAAAAAGAAAGAACGCACCGGTGAGCTCAGCAACACCAAAAGACCCGGAAGACCACGGAAAACAACTGTGGTGGATGACCGAAGAATTATTTCCCTGGTGAAGAAAACACCCTTCACAACAGTTGGCCAGATCAAGAACACTCTCCAGGAGGTAGGTGTATGTGTGTCAAAGTCAACAATCAAGAGAAGACTTCACCAGAGTGAATTCAGAGGATTCACCACAAGATGTAAACCATTGGTGAGCCTCAAAAACAGGAAGGCCAGATTAGAGTTTTCCAAACACCTAAAAAAGCCTTCACAGTTCTGGAACAACATCCTATGGACAGATGAGACTAAGATCAACTTGTACCAGAGTGATGGGAAGAGAAGAGTATGGAGACGGAAAGGAACTGCTCATGATCCAAAGCATACCACCTCATCAGTAAAGCATGGTGGTGGTAGTGTCATGGTGTGGGCATGTATGGCTGCCAATGGAACTGGTTCTCTTGTATTAATGGATGATGTGACTGCTGACAAAAGCAGCAGGATGAATTCTGAAGTGTTTCGGGCAATATTATCTGCTCATATTCGGCAAAATGCTTCAGAACTCATTGGACGGCGCTTCACAGTGCAGATGGACAATGACCCGAAGCTTACTGCAAAAGCAACCAAATAGTTTTTTAAGGGAAAGAAGTGGAATGTTATGCAATGTCCAAGTCAATCACCTGATCTGAATCCGATTTGAGCATGCATTTCACTTGCTGAAGACAAAACTGAAGGGAAAATGCCCCAAGAACAAGCAGGAACTGAAGACAGTTGCAATAGAGGTCTGGCAGAGCATCACCAGGGATGAAACCCAGCGTCTGGTGATGTCTATGCGTTCCAGACTTCAGGCTGTAATTGACTGCAATGGATTTGCAACAAAGTATTAAAAAGTGAAAGTTTGTTTTATGACTGTTAATCTGTCCCATTACTTTTGGTCCCTTAAAAAGTGGGAGGCACATATACAAACTGTTGTAATTCCTACACCGTTCACCTGATTTGGATGCAAATATAACCTCAAATTAAAGCTGAAAGTCTGCAGTTAAAGCACATCTTGTTCGTTTTCATTTTAAATCCATTGTGGTGGTGTATAGAGCCAAAAAGTTTAGAATTGTGTCGCTGTCCCAATATTTCTGGACCTGACTGTATATATAGACCAGATCCCTAGACCATTTGTGGCAACTCTGGCTACTTATGTTAAGGACACAAACAGTGTCCTGAAAAGACTGTATAGCCTGCGGTTGGATGATAATTAGATATGTTTGGATGTAGAGGGACTATATACCTCTATTCCACATGAAGTTGGCATGTTGGCAGTCAAAAAATATTTACAAACCCGTGGTCTGCAACATGTGAATCCTAGTGAGTTTGTCTTGAAACTATTGGAATTTGTACTAACTAGAAATTATTTCATATATAACATCTTTTACAAACAGATTAGAGGCACAGCGATGGGCACCCCATGTGCTCCCTCATATGCCAATCTCCATCTAGGCGTATGGGAGGAATTTACCGTTTTTGGAGAAGATTTGATTGATTATACTGACCATATAGGTCTTTGAGTTCGCTACATTGATGATGTTTTCTTGACGTGGAAGGCAGTGTGTCCGAATTGATGAACTTCATTTCCATATTAAAAATCAATGATATAGGCCTAAAGTTGACATGTACTATCAATCAGAGCCAGATTGAATTTTTGGATCTACTAATTATGAAAACGGCAACCAATGCCGTAATTACGAAGACACATCGGAAAGACACAGCTACAAATAGCTTATTGTTGGCGACAAGCCATCATCCTCAACATTTAATACACAGTATACCATTTGGTCAATATCTAAGGATTCGTCAACTGTACAACGGAGATGGATTTTGATGTTCAAGCAAAGGATTTATGTGATCGCTTTAAACAATGTGGTTATTCACACAATGTGTTAAAACAAGCGTATGCTAAGGCCAAACAACGCTCGCAGGTGGACTTGCTATATATAGTCATACCATGCCACCTTCTACAGATACTCAACAAATTTGAGTAGATCCGCTCCATTTTACAACGTCACTGTCATTTTCTACTTGCAGATAATGATCTTAGACCTAGGTTAAGCGATCAAGCATCAATTACCTTTCAAAGAGCCCCGAGCCTAAAAGATAAATTGGTCCATAGCCACTATGTGGCTCAAAAAAATCAAGGATGTCAATGGCTACAAGAAAGAGCTGTAGGATCAAGATCGTGTGGTAATTGTAAAGAATGCCCGCATATGCATATAATGACAAATTTCAGCAGTTTTGTTCATCAGAAGGAAAATAAAATCAGGGACCACATCAATTGTAGAACAACTTCTGTTATCTACCTTATATCGTGTAGATGTAGCCTCCAATATGTGGGGAAATCCACGTGGCAATTATGCCGTCGCACTTTGTTAATTACAGAATTAATGTGTTCCAAACAGGATGTATCCGTTGCGAGACATGTCAGTTCCATACATGATGGTAATGTCATGTCTCTAAAGTTCGTAGGTTAAAGCCTTAGCCAGGAGAGGCAACATAAAGACTAAATTATTACAACGTGAGGCTCGGTGGATTTTCCATCTTAAAACCCTGGCACCACATGGCCTTAATGAAGGTTTCACCTTCACTCCATTTATTTGATTTGGATATCCAATTTAATTAAAATTAATCTTTCGGTTCACATTTAAAATGTCAGTCATTTGGCCTAGTAGTATCAATGATCAACCCTTCCCCCTTCCCCTCATCCCTCCTCTTCAATTCATAGAAGGTAAATTACCTTGATATCCCCTTATAATCAATAATTAGTTATATCAATAATAGTAGTAATTTTGATCTCCAAGTAAAGGATCTACCTTTTTTAATTTAGTTTTTTTGTTAATTCCACATAGGTTCCTTTTTTGACTATATGAATTAAGTAGGATTCGGCTTCATTATAGATAGGGAGTAGGTTAATGTAACATTGGTATTGCACTATACAATAAGAGTTAATCTTTCCACTCTCTTGTATATTAGTATAATCACTAAGAGAGCTTATTAGTTACCTACTACCACTGTGTTATTTATGGGTCTGTGTGAATATGTGCTAGCCCTTTTACTATATTTAGAAAACAAAGTGGTAATTTGGATTTTATGCCACCAACCAGTGTTATTTTGATCAGGATTTCTTGTGTTTCTTGTTTTATAAATAGCTTATTATTAATTTCTTCCCCCTTATTTCTGTAGTATTTTCACTTTTCAGTGTTCCGAATTAGGTTCTAGATATAGCTATATAATAACATGCAAGGTATGTACCTGGGCCCTTTAACATGAACGTTACTGATCTTCATGGCAACTTCCTGTGTGAATTCAGAAGAGCCACAAACTTGATTCTAAAAATCTTGCGACACACGCGAGTACGTCATACGCAATGACGTCACTGCGTTGACGTTGGCGTCATTGCGCATACACTTGCAGGCGCTTAAAAGGCCAACAAAATGGTCCTAATGTGTCCCCTGATTAATCCGTTCTAACTGTCACGGGGAAATGCGCGTGTCCTGAATCTTATGGAAAAATAGGACTTATAAATGGATAATACATTTTGATAAACGCGGGATAAACCGACTTATTCATTAAATAATTACAAGCAACATCAGTCAGTTACCAGTTTTATCAACTAGACTGGTGCGGTCTCAAAATATTATATGTGTGTGTGTATATGTGTGTATGTGTATGTGTATATATATATATATATATATATATATATATATATATATATATATATATATATATATATATATATATATATATATGTGTGTGTATATATATTATGATAGAATTTGCTCCCATCCTAATAAGAACAGGATTATTTATAGTAGCTTGTACCCTTTTCATTAGCCTGTAATGTAAGATATGTAAATACTTATATATATATATTTCTTTTTAATTACGCTTTTTGTTTTTTTATTAATAAAGTTTTCTTTAGTTTGTTGCTACATAATTTCAAAATAGAGTCTTGGCTTTTTTCTAGTGTTCTGGGGAACTTATTTGGGGATCCAGTTCACACTAAAATCTAAATATTTATTTACTCTATTTCATTTAGGGAATCTATTGGCTATTCTTATTTAAGATTTATTTTTACAATGATTAAAAATCTTGTTGAAAAATCACCAATTAAGTATAAAATTGTGAGAAGTATGTCCTGTATTGATCCTTGCTTGATGTTTGCAGAAAGTAGCAATTGTTATAAAAAAAATGACACACGTTCTTTCAATTTTATCGGACGGTAAAATTCAGGGAAGAAGATTGTGATTAGATACTTTCTGAATTCCTTGATTTTTCTAAATACCACTGCCACAAAATGTCCAGACTTTAAAGCATTTCGCCCATCTGAAACCTGATACCCAAAAATATGATAAACTAGCGAATTACCCGTCAAAAAATGACGGCAGTAAAATTGTAAGCAAGGCAATGCTGTTTGCCGCACAAAGTACCGTATATACTAGAGTATAAGCAGAGTTTTTCAGCCCTTTTTTAAGGCTAAAAAGGGCCTCCTCGGCTTATACTCGAGTCACTCCCCCTAGTGTCTCTCTAACCCCCCTCCCGTCTCTCTAACCCCCACCCCCCACCGTGTCTCTTACCTCCCCCCTCCTCAACCTCCCCCTCACTTACCTGCTTCTTTAGCGTGTCATTAGCATATACCGGGTGCAGGTAAGTGAGGGGGAGGTATTTAGAGGGGAGAAAGTGAGGAGGGGGTTGATGAGGAGGGGCTTTGAGGTTGAGGGGGGGATGAGGATGGGGGGTTGATGTTGGAGGGAGGATGGAGGGTTGAGGGGGGGTGAGGAGGGGGTTGAGGATGAGAATGGGGGGGTTGAGCGGGGGGGGGGGTTGAGGAGGGGGGATGATGTTGAGCAGGGGGGTTGGGGGAGGATGGAGGATGAGGTTGGGGGAGGATGAGGATGGGGGTTGAGGGAGGATGAGGTGGGAGGTTGAGGTTATGGAGGGAGGATGAGGAGGGAGGTTGAGGATGAGGAGTGGCGTTGAGGAGGGTGATAAGGGAGGGGGGAAGAGACACAGGAGAGAGAGGGGGGACACAGGGGGCAGCACATTTCCCACCCTCGGCTTATACTCGACTCAATTTAACCAGTATTTTGTGGTAAAATAGGTGCCTCGGCTTATACTCGGGTCGGCTTATACTCGAGTATATACGGTAAGTCTTTTGGTCGTCTGAGTACCTTCGACGCTTATTGCGAGCCTCTCGGTTGGTGCATTTTTGAAGCTCATTGAAAGGTCTGCGCTGTTTGCCTTTTGGCGCTCATTGGAGCCTCTCGGTTGGTGTACTTTTGCTCCTCTGAGCACATTTTGCGCTCATTGTGAGCCGTGTGCTGAACGCCTTAGGCGTTTATTGTGATCCTATCATCTGATCCTTTTTTTTTTTTCTATATGTATTTTTTTAATGTTAATAATAAAATCATAAATTAATATACTTTTACTCATTTGTATTTAATATATGCAGCAAGCGATATCCTGAAGAGCTAACATCCTTTTTGATGTTCCTGCTGCATACAATGTACATTTGCAGTGTTGGTGAGCTGAGGTGTAAGTGTCAAAAATGTGTGTAGTGTAAATAGGCTGCATGCGCGAGGGGAAACAGTTTGTTTAGCTGTGTAATTCTGCATTTTGTAATGGTAATGTTATTATTTGAAGTTAATGTTGTAAAATGACGGAGATTGTATATGTGTTACGCGGGTGTGGATCATTTTGCGTCCTCCCTAATAATAGTGCACTTTATACCTCGTACGGGCTTGTGTAAAATTCTTGTGTCTGGCGTTTTTTTTTTGCGTGTGTATTGGTCGTGAAGGATATTTAGGCAGCGAGCGCAAAGTGTTTGTTTAGGTGTGTAATTCTGCATTTTGGATTGGTAATGTTATTAGTTGCAAGTTAGTGTTGTGAAATGGCTGCTATTGTCTGTTTTAGGTGGTTGTGGAGCAATTAGCGTCCTCCCTAATAGTGTTTTTTATACCCCGCACGGTCTTGTGTAGAAGTCTTATGTGTGTGGCAGGTTTTTGTGCGTTTATTGGTCGCGTAGCCTACTTTTTTGTTTTTTTTCGGCCGCCATTTTTTTATCGCTTAGGCAATTTTCGTAAGTGTGGAGACTAGGCAAATTGTGGTTCAATTGTCTTGCAACAGGACTCCCAGACGTTGTTGCTTTCCCCTTGTGCTGGGAGTGATTTTTTTTTTTTCTTCGTATTTTTGTTAATTTTGGTGGTGGTGTTGTTTTTCTAAGTGCAGCAGGTCGTATTTTTTTGTGTAAGTCTCACTTTCCTTGTTGCAAGTGTTACGGGCCGTAATTTTTTTTGTGCAATTTTTTTCCCCAACTGCTACAGGTGTCGCATTCTGACTTGTGTAATTGAGTTTTGTCTTGATGTATAGTTCTGCGGGTCGTAGGGATGAGCCCCTTTGGTGCTCATCTCCACCAGGGCAGTGAGTGCCTTTGGCGCTCCCTGCCTAAGTCGTACGGGGTCATAGGGATGAGCGCCTACGGCGATCCTCTCCACCAGCGCAAGGAACGCCTTTGGAGCTGCAGTTGCTGCGTGCTCGCTATGCGAGCCTGCAAGCATTAAGAACAACCCGCATTGCTCACAACTATATATGTGATTATGTGCAGTTATAAAATTGTTACTTGTAATATCTCATGGACAAGCTACCGTTGAAAGGGGTTTCTCTATCAACAGGCATATAGAAGTCGAGAATCTTCATGAGGAATCTTACATCACCAGAAGATTAGTGTTGGATGAAATTTAGATGCTCTGGGTGTTTAGAAACGGTTCCGCTAACAAAGGAATTAAGAAGAATTTCTGCCCGTGGAGCACGACAAAAGTATCATCATTACCTCAAAGATCAACATGTGAAAAGGATTGCAGCTACCTGGGAGTGTAAATGAAGTATAGGTTTTAAAAACCAAGAAAGCACAATTGCAATAAACTGTAGAAGAGCTACAGTCATCTGCAGATAAATTATCGGAAGAGGCAGAAAAAAATATTGAATCTGAACCTTGTTACCCAATCAAACAGTTTTAGGCGAACTGCCAAAGAAAACACTGCAGAAATAACTTACATTGATGCTAAAATTAAAGAGATGATTAGTAAACTTAAGAAGTAAATCGCTTTTTGTAAATTGTGATTTTATTCCCATAAGTGGAACAATGTTTTGAGGTAACTAAATAAAAACCTAATTTGATAAACATGAGATTTTTTGAGTGTAGTACATCATACATTTTCAATGGACAATTTATAGCGATAATTTTATTACCAAAGTGAGACCTTGAAAATGTTTACAGTACTTGAAAAGTCCTTAAAGTGCTTGAATGTCATTGATGAAAAAGTGTATGAACCATGTTATAGGCATAGGCTACACTTTAGTTCTTGTAAGTACAGGATGCACATTGGTTCTCACAGGCTACAGACTGACACTTTCATGCTGATATATAATCTATATATACTAGCGACTTGCCCATCAAAAATGACGAGGCAATAAAATTGTAAGCCATGGCAATGCTGTTTGATACACAATGTAAAGCTTTTTACACTCTGATGACCTTCAGCGTTCATTGTGAGCCTCGCGCTGAGCGGCTTCGGTGCTCATAGTGATCCGCGCCTCTTGTTTACTTTTGTTCCTATGATCGCCTTCTGCTCTCCTGACGAACCCAGATATATGTCAATTTCTTTTGTATTGTTATCTATTAATTATTTATTTAATAAAATAATATCCTTTACCTATTTCTAATTGATAAATGCAGCAATGAATAGCCTGAAGAGCTAAGTATTTCTGTTTTCCTGCAGCATACAATGTACATTTGGCCTGTTGGTGCTGTGAGAAGAAAGTGTCATCAATGTCCCAGGTGTGCATTAGAAATATGCTGGGTGCGCGAGGGCAAACCCTTGCTTTAGTTGTGTAAATCTCCATTTGAGATTTGTAGTGTTAGTGTTGTAAAATGACGTCATTTGTCTATGTGCTATGCTGGTGTGGACCATTTTCCGTACAGGCTAAGTGTGTAGAATAGTAGCTCGTACGTCCCTGGCAAAAGTCGTACTTCGGTGTTTCGCGCATTTTCGGGGTCGCGTAGCCTCGTTTTCATTTTTTTCGTCCGCCATTTTTTCCCTTGGTTAGGCAATTTCAAATTGTGTAAACTCATTAAATTGTACTTTAATTAGCGTGCAACCCTAACAGATGTCCTGGCTGTCCCCCCATGCTCTGTGTGTTTTTTTTTTATATATATATATATATATATATTTTTTTTTTTTTTGTATTTTGTATTGTTTTGTGTTGTTGTATTAGAATATACGCATTTTGTCAGTTAACCTCATATTTTTGCATCCTCGTAATTTTTTCTAAGTTCCGCGGGTCGTAATTAAGTCGTACGTCCTTGTCAGTGTTTTATCAGCTTTGGGGTCGTTGAGTCTCGTTTTAATTTTTTTTCGCCGCCATTTTTTTTCTCACTTAGCCAATTTTGAAGTGGCAAAACTGCCCAAATTCGACTAAGTCGCATGCAACCTCGCCCCCAGAGGTCCTGGCTGTCCCCCTGTGCTGTGTGTGATGTTTTTGTATATATATATTTTTTTTTTGTGTGTTTTGTTGTACTTGTTTTGGCTGTTAAGTTTTGATTTTTTGTGACCTCGTGCTTTTCTTCTTCTTATTTGTAATTTTTTTTTATTTATTTTTTTAAGTCCCGCGGCAAGGTTTTTTTTTTTTTTTTTTTTTGCAAAGTTGTGCTTTCCTGGGGTTTATTTGTCCCGGGAGTGAGGTAGCAGACGTTGGAGCCTCCGCAAATGCGGTCTCTCGCTTAGAGCAAAGCGAGGAACTCGGTTGCGCAAGCTCACTTTGCGAGGTCGCAAAGCATGACGACTATTCGCAGTTTGACAATTATAATATGTGTTATTGGCACCTAGAGGCACAGGCTGCTTGTTGGCACAGAGGGACAAGCTTCACATTGGTACAGGCTGCACTTTGGCACTGGTGTGTTTTTTTTCTTTTTTTTCTCTATGATGCAACTCCCTGTATTCTGTTCCAGCTTAGTCTGTTCTCTTTGGGAGGGGGCGGGTACTTCATGGTGACTGGCCCAATGCCCTTCAAAACACAGTTGTGCCTGCAGCTCTCTTTTCCCTTCTCCCTGTCAGTGCTGTGTTGTGATGCTGACACACATACGATTTGCTCTCTCAGCATGCAGGGTCGTTACTACTGCGCAGGGAAAGTATCTGATTGGCTGATAGTTTCCCATAGAGAAATAGTGCGGCGGCCAATGTGGTGCAGCAATAAGCTGAATAGCACATACCTTAAAGGTATATGCAAGTGAGCTGGGTTATGAAGGCATCGGATAGAGGAGAATTAGTAGTGTATGAATACATGTGTTTATATAGAAAAGTTTAGTTTACTTGCAAAGTTATTTGCACAAAACTTCAAATCCAGTGGTTCATACCCACAGGATGCTTACATAAGCCGGGTACACACAGGAAATACAGCAAGATACAAATTTTTACCTTTCTGATATAGAGCACAGGAAGTTAACTGTTGCAGTTCTTGTACTGAGAATGCCAGAAGCCACTGAGGTGAAGAATGATACAATGTATTATCCTGATTCTTAATTTAAATGTTATGCTAATTGAGCTGGCATTTTTCTTGGGGTGTACACAATAAAATGCAAATGCCAAAAAAAATAGGGAATTTTGCTAACTTCAAATTAAGATAATTAATGTTTATTTTGGGATATATTCATAACCCCGCTCAGCTCACTTGTATAAGATGCTGCAGAGCAGGTGGTTTGAGGTAACTTGCCCTTTAACATGTTATAGACCAGTCAGCATTATTTGCATTCAGTACTAATGTTTTTTGCTTTGATCTTGTACATAGCTTTTTTGGGTTGTGTGATAAATCTTCCTTTGAGCGAGAAATTTATCTGATCCCTTCTTACCTTAAAAAATATATTGTAAATATGCAATGTTTTAACTGTCTCCCTTCTATTCTGTAAGATTTACCTCCGATTGCAAAAGCCTTCTACAAAGAATCACCAATGATTGCATCAATGTCTGAAGAAGATGTGAAAACATGGAGGTAACAAAGTGTGGAGTTATGGTTTGTATCCTTGCACATATTATTGTGATGTGTAATTTTAACTTTTGATGTTTATTTGTCTACTTGTTCAAGATTATGGTGAGTAAATTATTTTATCTCCAAGGTCCATATGACTGAATATGAAGTACCATATTTTTGATTATTTTACATAAACAGCTACAGGTTTAATATAACTGTTGTCAAAATGCCATCATTGATGAAATTTCAGTAGAGAAGGAATTAAAGAAAAAACTTTGATATGAAACTGAATTATTACAGTGGGCGTTTTTTTAGCTGTGGTAGTCTCCTAAGGAATAAAGAGGAATCGAGAATCTAATTTAGATGTAGGGTGTGCATGAATACCATATCCAGATGTTTTATTTGTTTTAGGAGTCCCAGACTTTTGTGTCTGGTTTTACATCAATACTTTGCATTCAACATTCTTGCCTTGGTCATCCATATAAACTTTTAATAGATGTATTATTTTTTAAGTACAGCAGAACATAGCCTTATAAGGCTAATACTATTTTTATCTAAAATACCCAATTTTTTTATGGGATTTGCAGAAAAAACATCCTGTGTTTATGGGGACTGTGCTGCTGTAAATCTCTTCCACAGCTCCCACCCCTCACATATCACACTGTTGACAATGCCATCATCATGCCCACCTATCAGGCCCCTTTTCTTGGGGTTCTACTAGATCCTTCCCTCTTTTACTCCTCACATACAATCCATCACTAAATCTTGTCATTTTCACCTAAATGCCTTTTTCCAAAATACATCACTTTTTCTCTCACAATACACAACCAAAATTCGAATACTCTTATCATCCTGCCTCAACTATTGCAACTCTCTCTTAGCTTGCCTCCCCATAACTCTTTTCTCTCCACTTCAGTCCATAATGAATTTTTCCTCTAGACTACTCTACATACTCATTGCTCAGAGTCTGCAGCGCCTCTGTCACACTCCACTGGCTTCCCATAGCCTACAGAATAAATGCAAAATCTTGACCCTAACATATAAAGCCCTCAATAATAATGCATCCAATTATATCTCTGATGGTGTCTCTAAATTCTCGCCCCAACCTTCCTCTTCACTCTGCTAATGACCTTCTTCTTACCTCCTCTCACTCGCGCCTTCAGGACTTTTCCTGTGCTGCCCCTATTTGGAAATTCTCTCGCTTCACTAGACTATCCACCGGACTCAAAACCTCACTAAAAACTTGTCTTTTTAAAGAAATGTATCACCTTTAGCTTTGATATGCACAATATATTGTACCGCATCCATATCCTCTAGACTACAAGTTTTCAATTGTATTGGGTGCTTTGGAAAAAGCACTTTGTATGCTTCATTTTAAACTCAATGTCAAGGGCACTGATATTGTAATTATTATTGTTTATAAATAAAGATTAATGATAAATTGTACCAGAGAGCATGTGTTTCCCCTATTAGGGAGGCATCCTATTTACTTGCATTTTGGGAGATTTATGTACAACATAGCCTTTCTTGGCATCTGTAAAGGATGGCACTCAAATATGTTTCTATTTATGGTATGCATATTTTTGTTGTACTGTATATAATATTTATTAAACCATTTTAAAATTCCAGTTTGAAGCATGCTGTGCAGAACTGTGGTAACACCAGATGCATATATATTTCTTAAACAGCGTGGCTGATGTCTAACTTCTTGGCCGTCACATGTTAAATACGTTAAATTTTATATCCAATTTATTTGTCTCCACTACCACAATAATTTGAATATAATGACACATGCTCTGCCTGTATGTGACTTCTAATAGATGCCTACATTTTCTGTCACCCCTTGAGGACTCTGATTGCTGTGTTTTTACTAGTTTGCAATTGGTCTTTCCATTGTTGTCGCATATTAAGGGTTGAAGGGCAATTCTTCTATGGTCTCCCTTTTATTTAACACTATTGTGTATTCCTTCATAATATTATTTCCTTGTACTGCTGTTAAATACATTGAGATGCAAGGCCAGAGCATGTAACTAATGATCTAGTAATATTTTGCTTTTGTGATCGTTCCTTATCGGAAGGTATGCATAGATATACACATAATTAAAATAGTGAAGCCTGAACATCACGTATAGCTGGCTATAAAGAGAATAAATTAGCCAATTTAATTCCTGAGGAAGATGGGAAAACATGCTTTTCCGAAGAGTAAACTTAAGAAATTTGCCCCATGTGCAAGCTACGAATTGATTGAGTTTAAAACAACTGTGTGAGTTCCTTAAAATGTCTTCTCGTGTTAAATTTTGGTAGTAATCTTTGTTTGTTTTGAGCACTAAAAATGCCATATAGCCAGGTTTCAGTCAAATCATACAGACTAATGTAAGAAACGTTTCCTTGCCAGTCATGGACACTTGAATCCTTATGAGAAAACTCAAGGAAGAGATTAGGATTCTTCCTGAAAAGAGGTTTACTTCGAATCTATTGGCACATCAATTAATGGACTTGCGTTCTAAGTGGCAGAGCAACAGTTATTCTAGATGCATGATCAAACGAACTTTGTTGCTTATAAGGTTTCTTTAAACAGACTAACCATACATTGGATTCACTGTAGAGAAAAATGGTTATGTTAATGCAGCTCAAACATTTTGAAAGTACTAATGTGTTGCTTTGCACTCTAACATGCAACCTATTATGTTTGTAGATTTCCCTCCCTCACAGTTATCCAGCATAATAAAACTGGGCGGCGGGCGGACTAGCACATGAAACCAAAGAGTGAAATAACAACATTTGTTTGGCGCATATATATTGAGCAATAACACGTGTCGTTCATTGATTGTGCCTTGTACTAAAATGTCCCCATCACTGTTTCTGTGTTTTTATGCGTTCTAGACACATCTCCCTTTCTGTTATAGTGGCATAGAGCATTTGGGTAAAGTGATTCCCACATAATTTGGGGATTGAGTTATTTTTAAAACGTCTTTCCTGTAGGAAAACCATGTCCGCACCTATGTGGAGATATTAATGAAGCGCAATCCCCCTCTTCACTGGCTAGTCCAAACCCTGGATATTATGTGAAACCATTTTAAGGGGCATGACTTGCCAGTTACTGTACCCATCTGATCTTTGCTGAAAGTGCTTGTTGTTTTGCTGCGTGTAAGATGCTGCAAAATATAGAGTATTTCTTGTTCAGTGAAGGAGGGGATGTAAAGAAAAAGAAGTCAAAGGAAAACAAACGATAAAAATTATTAAAACAAGTCAACTACAATGGTACCTCGATTTTAAATCATTAATTTGTGCCATAGGAATCTGTGAAAAACCTGTGGTCTGGAACGGATTATTTCAATTTACATATTTTCTTTTGAACAAAATCTTAAAACTAAACGGGCATTACCACTTTACTGAGAACAAATAACAGATAATTTAACTCCACTTCAACTCTACAGTTCTTATTGGACTTGAGAGCCCAATGGCATGGTGGCAATGTAGAGGAGGAGACTTCCATTGCAACATTATGCACTTGCACAGGGGGTGCTTGTCCTTTGTCTCAACACCACTACACCCTTCTGGACACTGCTGGAGACTGTGATGTAGGCAGTTTCACTAGAAATATATGAAGGGAAATTTGCTTCTGCTTTTGTTGCACAGTGTTTCTGAATTGAGACATTGCTTTATCAAACAAGTCCACAACATGGCTTTCTTGAGCTTTGTCAGGGTAATAGTGTTCAACAAAATGTTTTAATTCAGTCCATTTAGCACACATTTTTTTGTGCTACTACACTAGCTCTAGATGTTTTTATTAGTCATCTCCAGGCCCATGAACCTGCCCAGAGACACAAAGTCCACCACTATTCTGCTAGGTTCAGCCTCCAAGTTACCGGAGCTACAGTTTCTGGCCACATTTTTCTCAAGCCACAGTTCGTGGCCTTATGAGAGAACTCACGCCTTATCTATCGGAGTGTCAACAATGAGGATATTGAAATGGTCCTTCGAGAACTGTGTCAATTGAGTATCCAAGGTCATCTCAAAGCACCTCTGGAAGAGGGCCTTGGTATACGGCTTCTTAAATTTTTGGAGGTGACCTTTTGGATCAGAGGAATTGTGTTAGGGGGTGAGAACTTCAGTTATGAACCTAAAGTCCTCCAGCAAATTGTGCTCCATGCCTCAAGGGTGAGCAAGAGCATTATCCATGATTAACAGAACTCTCAGAGGCAGTTCTTTCTCTTCTCTTCCAAATTTTTCTTTACAGTTTGGCCAAACACTTTGTCACTAAATGGATGCACGTTCTGGTTACCCAGACTTTTCTGTTGACCCTCCATGTGACATTTAAGTTGCTTTTCTGCGTTTGTTACCTCTTAAAAACTCTGGGGTTCTCAATGTGGTACACTAGTGAAAGCTTGGTTTTTATATCCCCAATAGCAATCCCGCACACCAACAGAGTTAGTCTGTCCATCCGCTTGTGCCCTGGCAATGACTTCTCTTCTTGGGTGATGTAGGTTCTGGTAGGCATCTTCTTCCAATGTAGCCTAGTCTCGTCCCAATTGAACACTTGTTGGGAAACAAAAGCCTCAACCTCTACATACTCTCTGAACTCCCTGAAAAAGGTTTCAGCAGCTTCTTTTTCAGCACTGGCTGCCTCACCATGCTGTGTATGCCAGTTCTCTATCTGAATTTCTGAAACCAACCGTGACTGTCTTCCTCCTATGTCTTTAGCAATTTGAACTCCTCAGCAAGACACAGATGCGGCTACCACCGTCATACTTGGATATTATATCTTTTTTTTTTTGTGTTTTACAGTCATTCTTTTTTTTTTTTTTTAGTGGTAGCCTTCTTTAAAATCATGATGTTGGCACAGAATCATAATCCAGAAAGGACCAAATATCCTAATTACTTGGGGCAAATTGGACCCTTTATCTCGGTCACAACTCGCATCCAAATTTGTTAGATGTGAATATCTGTACTCAATAACATTTTTTTTTTTTCAGGAGGACTGAATCAAGAGTTGAAACTAGTTAGTCCAGAGATGGGGAGCCTGCAAGTGGATTTGATGGCAAATGTCAAGAACCGGAAAGTGATTGACTTTGTCATTGTACGTGTAGAGCAGCTTACTTGCGTTGTTTACCCTTGCAAAGTAGTTGAATTTCGAGCTGGTGTTTCCTCCAATTCCCCTAATTGCAAGATCCTTGGAGAGAATTCAGAGGGAGGAATGCTGTGGGCTTCTGAGTTAATACAAGTGTCCATAGCAGAACCAATTTTATTCCTTGGTGCAGAGGGATTTCCTGTATCAGGATGGAAAAGAATCTAAAGCTGACTGACTGACTAGAAGTTGGAAGGAAGTGGATTGGCAGTACAGGACTGTCAACCAGACTGGAAGAAACACTGTCAGATTAAAAACATGGCATCGTCATTAATCCATGTGAAGTTATGCAGATGTTTTCTGCAGTTATGCAATGACCGTAATAAACCGTGCACTACAGTTGGGATTCCAGAGACCTTCGATTTCCTGCAAATCGGTTTTGATAAAGGACCATGTTCAACCACGTTGAAAGTTCAGATAGCAGCATTAGGGTTTTCATATCTGAAACCCCTGTCTGAACATATACTAATCAAGAGGTTTGTTTTACCATATGGAATATGAGGCCCTCTGTTAGAATAAACGTTTTGATGTGGGTTCTAAATTTGGTGTTGAAAGCTCTCCAAGAACAATTGAGGGTTAACCATTTGAATGTCCATTTGACGAGTCACATTATTATGCCCTATTATGACAAACTGCAGCATTGTGCATAAACATTGTGGAAACTGTGGAGCACCATGTGCCATTGATGTCAGAGGTGAACGTCTGCTGTGAAGGTGTGTGAGGGCCAATTGACACCCCACAGTTGAGAAACTCGCTATCCAAACGAACCATGGGGCTACTCGACTTGTGTCTAAAACGACAGTACAGCATATCCTGTTGCGTATGGGGCTCTGAAACAAACGTCTGGTCACTGCACTACAGTCAGAAACTTCTTTAATTTGCCCGATGGTACTGAAATTGGATCTCTTCTGCCTTCTCAGAGTCATGTTTTTTCTGCTCCATTAACTGGAGGGATGTTTGTGTATCAGGCGAGAAATCTCAGAACAAACATTCTGCAACAGTTGTTGGAAGAACACAAGCTGGTGGTCAGTCTTATGTTCTGGAGAATGTATTCTTGGCATTGTCTTGAGTCCGCTCATACCTCTGTAAGGCTCTCTTAACCGCCTGGGTTATCTATACATCCTTGCAGATCAAGTACACCTGTACATGTTGACAGTCTTCCCTGGAGTGGATGGGCTTTTACAGCAGGACGATGCAACATGCCATACGGCCAGAATTATCTGGGAGTGGTTGGAAGACTTCCAAGTACTTCCCTGGCCTTCAAATTCCCCGGACTTTAAACCCATTGAGCACCTGAGGGGCCACCTTGATCTCCATGTTCGCCATATGGATCCACCAGGCACTATTCCGCAGGTGTCTGATGCACCGCAGTCTGCATAACTCCAGATACCCTTGCCAAGCTTCCAGCATCTTATTGACTCACTACAATGCCATCTAGTTGCTGTCCGTGCTGCACAAGGCGGTTATTGGGGATATTTGCTTGTGGACATAATGATGTGACTCCACTGTGCATAGATAAATACTATATAACCATAACGTCCCTCCCCCCACCCACAAAAGTTTTTATTTCTTCTGATTACATAAATCATGACTAGACCCCCTATGATCTCATCTAGTGGGAACACCTATTACAAAGTACCGTATTTTTAATTTTATGAAACCCAAGATAATAAAAACATTGATATCTAAAACTAGTGATAATGTACATGACTGTATATAAATTGGGAATGACCTGGGGAGTGATTGGGTGAATGCTAGTGGAGGGAGTAGAGCTAGGAGTTGGAGTCTTTCATTTAATAAAATCCTTTGTTCACACATTTATACGAACATTAGGCTAGAGCATATTGTCTAGAACTATCCCTCACACTGCCATGAACTCTCCTGTTTCCACCATCTCCCAAATAAGAGAGCAAACAGTACTACATGGCCCACAGTGGCTTCATGCCCTTGTGGTATTAATAAAAGTTGATAATCCCCCTGCTGTGGTTGCCCAACTCAGAGCGGCCGTGGCGTGCTGCCGTCATAGGATTATGGACAGTCTGTCACAAATTGAGTGAACAACCAGAAGGGATATCTTCCCTAGTTCAAAAACGCCATGCATTATTTGGAGTACCATATATACTTGAGTATAAGCAGAGTTTTTCAGCCCTTTTTTTTTTTTAATGCTTAAAAGCGCCTCCTCGGCTTATACTCGAGTCCCCCCGGCACCCGATATATGCTAATGACGCGGCGCGCACGTGACATCACATGCTCGCCGGGTCAAGGAGCGGAGGCCGGAGCAGAAGCAGGTAAGTGAGGGGAGAGAGGTAGGTATCTAGGGGGCTTTAGGTTGAGGAGGGGGCTTGAGGGGGTTTTAGGTTAAGGAGGTAGGATGGGGGGGTTGAGGAGGGTGCTTGAGGGGGGTTTAGGTGGAGGATAGGGGGGTTGAGGAGGGAGGATGGGGGGGTTGAGGATGAGGAGGGAGGATGGGGAGGTTGAGAGAGGTTGCGGATGCGGGGGTTGAGGATAGAGGTTGCGGATGGGGGGGTTGAGGAGAGAGGATGAGGATGGGGGGTTGAGGAGGGTGATAAGTGAGGGGGGAAGAGACACGGGAGAGAGAGGGGGACACAGGGGGCAGCACATGTCCCACCCTCGGCTTACACTCGAGTCACTCATTTTACCCAGTATTTTGTGGTAAAATAGGCTTATACTCGTGTCGGCTTATACTCGAGTATATACGGTATTTGTGTTTAAGCATCTGTTTACAGAATGGTAAATGCCTGCTATCAAATTGGCCATGTCTCCTACAGAATAGACTTTGGGTTCTAAATTGGACCCCAGACTTTGCTGCCATACAGAAGATTTTGTTTTATGATTCACATAATCTAATCCAGAGGTTTACAGAGGACTTTATTTAAGACAGCTTTAATTTCATTGCATAGTATATTATTTGCATTCTCTTGTAGGACTTTATTGCCTGTTGATGCACTAAATGTTATTCATAGGTATGTATAGCTCATGATGTGCTCTAGGACTTCATCCATGAGAGATGGTATTTATTCTTATTCCTGGCTTTTCTTTGAAAGGGCATTACTTTTGTTTTTGGTAATTTTCAGGGACCATACATTACAGTAAGAAAGGCAAGCTTTTCTGTTACACTTTCTGGTTTAGGTGACAGTAGACCCAGATCCTCTTCATAGAGGAGACAGCTTATCTTTGCATCTCCCAATAATATACCTGGGTATGAGGACTCTAGTGACAGCAACGTAGTTCATGCACAGAAGAGTGTATGGCTTCAACAGCAGCCTTGTTTCACACATCTTCCCTTAATAAGTGTCTGATTTCATGTTTAACAGGATACATGTAGTGTAAAAGTAATCAACCGTATGTGCTTTTGATTGCATCTAGCATACCTGTCAATTTCTCAAAATGCTACAAAGTCTATAAAACAGGCACATATTTTTCATTTGTTTGTGCTGTGAACACATTTGTTTATCACTGTATGGAGAGTAAATATATGATCTATTGTCCTGTGTTTGGGTAGAAAACCTATTCGACTGTGTGTAGAATCCTTTTTTCTGTGAGGAATGTCTGCAATCTTGTATTTAAAATGCTACAGAATAGTTTTGAGATTGGGCTATGCACACAGATGCTGCAACCGTTTTTTATATCCTGGTGTGATGACCCCTTTAGACTATGTTGTAGAGAAGTATCCACTTTGCAGAATTAGATTTAAATCATTGTATCAATGCTTCTTGTAGTTTTTCTGTGTTAGTTTTTAATCTCACAGAGTAGACAGAGCTACTGGACGTTTCTGTTTTCAGTTTATATAGATGTTTTTTTTGTTTTTTACTCTGTTATTAATGTGTCCAGTGATGCTTGCTGATCTTTTCTCAGTTTTTGTAAAGTAATTTGTTAACTATAGTTTTGTTCAGGGATCTGCTGGTTCTCTGGGTTTCCCTTTTTATAATGGTCTTTGAAGTGTTTTTTCCCAGCTTTTTCCACATTGAGATGTAACCACAAAAACTGCATATTAACCTGATTAGAAACAGGCTGCAAGATTCATTGGGTCTAGATGTTATTTTTTATGTTTTTGTTCCAAAAATAACTCGTATAACTAATAATAATAATGCTTATGTCTGCTCAGTCTTTCTATGGATTTACAAATTCACCTGAAACTTAAAAGCCTACCAAATATTTTTAGGAGTCAGATTGTGGATAATAGAAATATATGTATATTACAGCAAACCTTTAGGGCCCAGCTATAACATTTTAGGAGTATTGGCTCCCTTTTTTCAGGATTTGTCAAGCCCAGTCTACTTTCAGAGAGGAGCACAAGACTATTCCTTCTCATTGAGCAGGCAGGTCATAATCATACTGAACATTTTGAAGAAAAAACGACTGTCGTCTGGCTTATGACACCAAAATCACTCTCGGGGAGGTTCTTGCTGGGCTGGACTTATGGCAATTGTAATGGGGCAGTCCTTCATATTTACTGGTCATTCAATGTTTTTGCCTCACATTTGATGGCATTGCTTAACAGTTGGCAGTGTCCTATTAGACATTAGGGCGGACTGCAGCTATGTGTCCTTTCAGAATGATTTATGGGGTTTACAGATCAGAGGTAGTGTGCCAAGTGTCATTTATTTAAATTAGAGTGTTTTTGACCAATTGTGAATACATTTTTTTGGAGACAACCCCTTTTAAACAGCTGAGCAAAATTGCATTGACCTTTTTTTTTTTTTTTTTTTTCTTCCCTCTGGAATTGACTACTGCTGGAAATTCCAAAAGCATGTGATCCCTGTATTGGAGTTTGAGTAACACAAACCCGCTTCAGGGACACTTTCTGTACATTACAGTGTGTATAGCCAAGTGGTTGCTACTAATGATGCTAAACCTCAGCATAGGTCCACTATGCCTCCTTTTTTATTTTAATAAAGTTTGTTTTTCAGATAAATAAACATACACAGAGAGAAAATATACATTACATTTACATACATTAATACTTTACTGTATATCCATTTCTTCATTACGACAAATTACAACATTGTATACGAGGTGTCAGCGAGTTTTTGCTATTTTAACCTTACAGCCTCTTATCTCTTTTCATTCATTTACTTAACCCCTCATACATTTTCTTTAATTTCTTCAAAAAGAATAGACCAAACACCACCAAAACATAACAAAGAGAAAAAGAATCAAGGCAGGGAGAAGAAAAAAAAGGAAAATAAATAACAGATTGAGGTACTACACCTTCTACAGATCTATTTATAAGGAGGATAAGAGAAGACCTAGACTTCAGAGGCAATTATTTTATATGACTCAGTCACAAATTTATCCCAAAGAGTCCATTTAGTTGTATCTTTGTATATCAAATCTGTACTTACAAACTATTTTTCAAAAGCTCTATTTCTAGTCAAAATTCTATTTCTCTCAGAGGGGATTTTCTCTGACTTCCAGTTTGAGGCAATAAGCCATTTAGCTATCATTATCGTTAGAAAAAAAAATCTGAAGCTTTGGCCATAGTAATTCAAAGGGAAAATGTGTAGTATCTCCCCCTGGGGAGATGGAATGATATTTTCCCCCACAATTGCTATATACAATTGATATAATTAAAATATTATTTCCAAAAATGTAATATCTGAGAGTAATCCCACCAAATGTGCTTTTATAGAGCCTTTTTGACCACACTTTCTACAGCAATGTTGTTGTTCTAATGTGTGTGAAAAATGAGTAACTTTATTCCGGGTCCAATACCAACGATTAATAGGTTTGAAATATATTTCTCTATACGTTTTTGAGAAACTTATTGGTTGCTCTAAATGCTTTTGTCCATATTTCCAAATCATAAGAGGTATTCAGATCTTTCCCCACCACTTTATATTTATAGTTTTATTTTCCACTTTACTATTTCTTATAATGTTGTGACATTTAGTAATTCATCTTTACACTGAGTGGACTTAATCATTTCTTCAAACAGGGTTACATTTTCTCTGAACTTCAGAGTTTTATTAAAAACTTTTAGAAATTTTTTTAGACTCTCGTAGTGCAACCAATCCTTACTTTCTAGATTATACTTTTTGATTAAATACTCTAAAGAGGCTAAGTTTCCATTAACCAGCATGTCCTTTAAACTAGTTATTCCTTTGCAAAACCAAGTATGCAAAAAAGGAGTACTACAAATTTAGCAAGTATTTTAGTGGAAATGATGAGACCTAGGAATGGCAACAACTTTAACTTTGGGTTAAGTTTTTATTACAAAATGAAAGACCATTTTTTACTATCAAAGAGTAATCCTTTGCACTCTTTTTATACTGTTCCAGAAATAATTGTTGAACTAAATTCATTTTTTCCAGCAGAAAATGTTATATCTGGAACCAGGGTTTCTCTTTACTTAAGTTTGTCCATTTACTGATATGCCTTAAATAATTGCATCATGGTATGCTTTAAAACTGGGAAAAGATAAACCTCCTGCTTAAAATTTTCTAATCATAATATTTTTATTAACCCTGTTTTTCATCTAAGTTAATAAGACATACTCGAAGCTGAGAAGTCTGATCTTCTGGTTCTCCCCCACTTCCCTCCGCCCATTTGTGCCATAACATTGGATGCCAAACCTAATCCACGAATGAGAAGTACCAAAAGAAAAAAAGGGGGGAGGGGGGGGGGGGAATAAACAAAACCAAAAACACATACACCTTTTGCTTCAATCTCAATATTCTTAAGTATTGAGGAGATCATATCTCCACACTTCTTCCTCGTAGTACTCTGCATACAGAGTGCACAACCTGGAGTATGGAAATATGCAAACTGATACAGTTGGAATGTCTCGGCAGTCGATGGCCGCTCAGGAAAATTATTATGGTCATATATCCAGTTTTAACACTCATATAAATACATAAAGTGACATAGTGCATATCCTATATAAGAAAAAACAAATAAAAACAAGACATTTCCTTATATTGTTGACTTTGACCAGGATGTATAATCTATTTCTCGAATGTATTTTCTTTTTGAAATTACTATTAATTCAATACTTTTATCTTCCATAATCGGCTCCATGTGAACATCTTTAAACAATATTTATTACCATTCCTTTCTATGATTTTCTCTCATCATTAAAAAAATACAAAGTGCCTATTTATAACTCTCTCTATGTCCTTTCTAACAATTCCTTACCTTACTATTGTGTAGAAAGAAAAGGACCACACGTGTATATGTATTTTCTTACTAAAACCCCTCTTCTTTTTTTTTTTTCTCCATTTATTTCATTTTAATTCCTTTTAACACTCATATTAATAGTGATGTAGTGCATATCATAGGTATTTCTTTATCTTATTAACCTTTAAAACAGAAGTGTAATCTAGATCTCTCATTTGTGTTCTCTTATGTAAATATATTTTGTTTACTACTTTCATCTAACACACGTGAAACTTGTTATAACCTATTAATTACTATTCTTTTCTATTATTTTCTACCAACCTTAAGAGAATACAATAGTGCATTTTAATTACCCTCTATTATTTTCCATTTCACTTAAACCCTTACTTCCCTATTTCATAGTAAAAGAACAACCAGGTGTGTCTACGTGTGTTATTGCTAAAGACCCCAATTTGTCCCTTCTTTTCTTTTCCCCTTCCTCTCTTTCCATACCCTTTTTCTTTGTTTTTTAATAGTCTTATGCGATTCCAAGTTTTGGTTTTAAATCCAACTTTTATTAAGGACACAAAAAGATTAGATTTCAACCTCCTAAAATTAATAAACAATGCTTATGCTTCTCAAATTGTTTGCCATGTTTGTACATAAGGTCGTTCTTTAGCAGGAATTCCATTTGTTTTTTTAATAGTTAGTTGCCATTAAGATAACAAATGTTCAGCTTCTTTAATTGAGGATACAAAGAACTTTTGATTGTCATGGGAGAAAATGAGTCTAGCGGGAAAACCCCATCTATAGGGGATATAATTCTCCTGCAGAACTTCAGTAATATCCCTGAACTCTCTCCGTTTCATCAATGTCTCCCCAGAGATATCTGAGAAAATCTGAAGATTTTCATTTGGTATATGAAATATTCTTTTCTCAAAGACCATTTTCATTAGCTGTTCTTTAAATGCCAAGTGATGTAATTTAACAAACTCCTCTCTTGGCATTGTTGTGTTAATATTACTTGGAAGAGATACCGTATATACTAGAGTATAAGCCGAGTTTTTCAGCCCTTTTTTTAAGGCTGAAAAGGGCCCCCTCGCTTATACTCAAGTCACCCCCCTCTCCCGTGTCTCTCCATCCCCCCTCTCCCTCTCCCGTGTCTCTCCATCCCCCCTCTCCCTTTCCTGTGTCTCTCCATCCTTCCTTTCCCGTGTCTCTCCATCCTTCCTTTCCCGTGTCTCTCCATCCCCCCTTTCCCGTGTCTCTCCCTCTCCCGTGTCTCTCAATCCCCACTCTCCCATGTTTCTCTATCCCCGCTCCTCACTTTACCCCTTTCTAATTACCTCCCCCTCTCCCTTTGCCCTCACTTACCTTCCATCAGCAGCTGCTCCTCCGTGCGTCATCCAGCTGCGTTGGGACCCGGCATATGCCAATGACGTGATGTCACATGCGCGTCACGTCATTAGCATTGGCCGGGTCCAGGCACTGGTAATGCGGGAGGGGGAGGGAAAGAGACACAGAGGGCACACAAGAGGGACACGGGGCAGCACATTTCCCACCCTCGGCTTATACTTAAGTCACAAAGTATTTTGTGGTAAAACAGGTGTCTCTGCTTAAACTCGGGTCGGCTTATACTCGAGTATATACGGTATATGGTATATTGTATCAATTATTTCCTCCTTTACAATATTTTGCTGTATAATTGTTGTCAAGAATGTGGTAACATAACCTGATAATTCTCTTGGAGTATCTGCCTCTTTAATCCCTCTAATCCTAATGTTGTTTTCCTACGTAGGTCATCATATCTATTGCATCTTGATTTTAACACTGCCATTTGCTCTCTATGGTGCTCAATTGTAATTCCATTTTGACTAATCCCTAAATCTTTAATTGCTTCAGTATGTGCCGCTATAATTACAGTATTTTTAGTAATTTCCTGTAAAAAAATTGCCTCAAATTGCTTCTTGAAACAATAATTTAACATTTGCCAGGGTTAATTTTTCCTCCCCTTTTTCTTCCTCCCTTAGGGGCTTGATTTATAGAACTGCTAAAGTCTGAATCATAGAAGTTTCTACTTGTAAAGTAAATCTCCGATGGGTTGTTATCTTTGCCTATATTTTTGGAAGATGGGGAAAAGAGAGTATCGTTAATTTAGCCTGATTTTTCTTATCTTTTTTTATTTTAATTTTCATCACTGCTTTATCTCTATTTGCCATCTTTCTACCTCAAATACTAATCTTTAACCTTTTTAAGACCCAATAATTTCCACTGGGTACTTTTCTCTGATACTCTATACCAAATTAAATACCGGTTTCCTTAACAGGAATAGGTTCACAACTGTACCAAATTAATATGAGTTTTAATACGCACAGGGCTGTTCTCCAGACCCTCAGATGTCTTTAATATAAAGGAGCTATTTCCACTTTTTATCCCCCTGGGAATTCTGGTCCAAATCTATCCATATACTAATTTCCCTACAAGCAGTTATTTCTAACCTTTCCTGAATAAGCAATACACTTTAAGTCCTTTTTATTTTTAGTACTTTTACCTTACACCCAAGATACCAACTAGAACCAATATCACCTTTTTTAGTTAGTTCTAAAATATATGCATAATTAAATAGAGATCAACCTTCAAGGAAAATCACTTGAAACATACTTAATTATACATTCCCCAAATATTTCAACAAAGTAATTTTCCAAGAAACTATGAAAAACTTAACATACTTATTATCTTGATCCAAGGGATAAGCTCTTAAATTCTATCAGTGTTACATCATTCCCTTTGACCTTTAATTTAATAAATACAATATTATCCAACACTTTACTATTACTCTTTTATCTAATTTGGTACTTTAACTTTACAATGTAATAATATGATTTTTAATCCTTATAAAAATGTAAAACATTTACAAACTGCAACTTTACACCTCCAAATTATCTACACTAAATTGCAACCTTTATATGTTTTTATTATTCTTTAGGCGGCCCACTATTTAACCCTTCAGAAACAGATCTTTTCAATTCATCTTGCGCCTCAAAAAGTGCAGCTTTGTAATCTATACAGAGTACAACTGAGTTTCATAGGTTATTTGGATGATGACTTCAGTGCTTTTAAAGAAAGTCATTGTAATGCTATTTTGTTTGCAGACAATTTCCAAAGATCAGGAAGATATGATGGTAAATAAACACAGCAGTATGTGTTCCCAGTGTACTTTTTCACTGCTCTCAAGAAGTTACTCTGAGTCTGCGGGTAACGGCTGATTAAAGCTCAAACATACACAAGGTTACACTCTGCAGTATCAGATGCTTGCTTTCAATGGTTAAACCTCAAAGGTGTGTCTTGCACTCTGTGTGCCTCTCCACTGCCTCTGGTTTATACATTGTTCAATTAGTATTCATAGGGAAATGCATGTTCAATTAACCACCTTGTGCTTACATAGATTGCTAGATGTCTTTAAATTAGCACAAATTTCAAGCTTTTCACCCTATGGGGATCCTGGATATTAACTCTTTATATGCAGATTTTCACAATGGCATTTATCTATTTATATACAAGTCCACTGTTTTATAACCTCTCCAAGAATGTGTTCTCCAAGTCTGGACAATCTTGAGGTTGATAGCGAACACCCGTAACATCCAGAATCTGATATCCATCACATGTCCCAACCCTTCAACGCTACCTTTCTCCTACGCCCTCTGAAACGCACAATCTATATGCAATAAACTCACATTCACTCATGACCTATTCACTACCAACTCCCTATATCTATTGGCTCTCACTGAAACCTGGCTCGCATCCTCAGACACTGCCTCCCCTGCGGAACTCTCTCATGGTGGTTTTCACTTTAGCCATACACCTAGACCTGCGAACAAACAAGGTGGTGGTGTGGGTGTTTTGCTTTCCACTTGCTGTACATTTCACCTCATACCCCTTGTCCCATCCCTCCAATTCTCATCATTTTGAAGTTCATACAATCTGCCTCTTCTCCCCTGCCACCATCACAAACCGAAACCTGCTGAGCTCTCCACTATTATCCAACTTCTTCTCAGCCCTATCACCAACCTCAACTGCCCTGACACTACTACCTCACTCTACAACTCTACTCTCTCTTCCACCCTTGACACTCTGACCCCCATAGCCACACACAGATGCCCTTGCTCTCATCCACAACCATGGCACACTACACAAACACGATACATCCAGAGGTGCTCCCGCACTGCTGAACAACTATGGAGGAAATCACGCACTTCAGCAGATTTCCTTCACTACAAATTTATTTTACGCTCCTATTCCTCAACCTTCCCAAACACTACTTCACATCACTAATCTAAACTCTGTCTTCAATCTCAAATGCCCATTTTAATACTCTCCTCCGCCCACTACCTCCTCCCATCCCTTCCTCTCTCACAGCGGAAGACTTATCCAACCATTTTATGCATAAAATTCAAACATTCGCAATGGTCTCTCCTCTCATAGTGGTGGACACATTCCACCCTCTCGGCTAACCAGCACCCAGTCTTCTCCTTTCCCCAATGCCACTGCCACCATGAACTGCTTTGACCCGACAACAGAGGACAAAGTCTCCAGCCTGCTATTATCCACTCTCCTCACTACCTGTCCTCCAGATCCTATTCCATCTAAGCTTATACCTCACCTCTCAACCACACTAATCCCAGTTCTCACACACCTCTTCAACCTTTCCTTAAATACTAGCATGTTTCAATCGTCTTTAAAACATGCCATAATTACACCCATCCTCAAAAAACCCTCATCTGACTGACGTCACATCTAATTACCGCCCTATCTCTCTACTTCCCCTGGCTTCCAAACTGCTGGAGCGGCTTGTCTATAACCACCTTACCAACTTTATTTCCTCGAACTCTCTCTTCTTGACACTTTCCAGTCTGGCTTCCGACCCCAAAACTCCACTGACTTGCTCTCCGCCAAGTCAAAAGGTCACTTTTCCATTCTAATTCTTCTAGATCTCTCTGCTGCCTTTGACACAGTCGACCATCCACTTCTACTCCATATCCTCTCCTCCCTGGGTATTCAAGACACTGCTCTCTCGTGGTTCTCATCATACTTATAAAATGTATCATTCATTGTCTCCTTCTCTGACACCTCTTCTTCTACCTACCCTCTGTTGGCATACCCCAAGGTTCAGTCCTAGGCCCCCTCCTCTTCTCCATCTACACATCCTCACTTGCTACCCTAATACACTCTTTTGGGCTTCAGTATCATCTCTATGCAGGTGATACTCAAATCTACCTCTCATCGCCAGATCTATCCCCCTCTCTTAACACACCTCAAACTGCCTTTCTAGTATATCCTCTTGGATGTCCACCCACCATCTCAAACTCAACATCTTGCCTCCCTCTACCATAGCATCAATTCCTCACCTCTCTCACGGTCATCATCATCACTCCCAAGCCCATTGCCTGGACCCCGACCTGTCTTTCATCCCTCACATACAGTCACTAATAAAAATTTGCCTTCTCCATTTAAAAAACATCTCCAGAATTCATCACCATCTTACACAAGACACAACTAAAATCCTAATACACTCTCATCATCACTCGACTTGACTACTGTAACTCGCTTCTTGCTGGCCTACCCACCAACCGATTATCCCCACTTCAATCCATAATGAACCGTTCTGCTAGACTCATCTTCCGTACACAACGTTCAGTGTCTGCATCACCTCTCTGCCAATCACTCCACTGGCTTCCCTTAGCCTCCAGAATAAAATCATGACCCTAACTTACAAAGCCCTCAACAATATCGCTCCCCCATACATCTCTGCTCTCATCTCCAAATACTCCCCACCGCCCTCTTTGTTCTGCTAATGACCTTCTTCTTTCTACAACTCTTGTCACCTCCTCTCACTCCCGCCTCTAGGACTTTTTTCTTGTGCTACCGCTATTCTCTGGGACTCCTTGCCTCGCTCCACCAGGTTGCCCTCCTGCCTCAAAACATTCAAAACCTCACTAAAAACGCATCTCTTTAAAGAAGCGTATCACCTCCCACCCTAACACACTCATTACCTCTCTCTCTCCCTCCTTTACCACACACAATACCTTTTTTTTAGGTTGTAAGTCTGTGCGTTTCAATCCTGCAAAGTGCTTTGGGGAAAGCACCATGGACACCGGATTCGAGGCTCAAAGACAGGGCCCTCTTTGCTTTATGTTTTGATTTGTATTTATCTTTGCCTGGAACTTATCTTATGTACAGCGCTACAGAATATTTTGGCGCATTATAAATAAATGATAATAATAGTAGGAGCTGGTAGCAAGAACTTATAATAGTTGTGTAATTCTTTACTCTTTGCCAATAGGATAATATCCAAAGCTAACCAGGAGCCCTAAACGGCAAACTGGCTTCAATAGAGTATTCAGAAAAAACAGGCTTACACAGTCTCTCAGGATTGCTAATAAAAAGCCTTATATCCTTATCCCCTAAGCTTCTCCAGACAAAAACGTATTAAACATTTGTTCTGTTAGTAAAAGACAAATAACCCCATTTTTCACAGCTTCCACCAGGAGGGCATAACAATAGCCTGTTATCAACAGCAAGTTGATTCACGCGTGTATCAGGCACTTTTAAAAAAAACGTTTCTTAGATATCTTATCACACAGCTTGGTACCTGACTCCTTAGGTCCAGTCAATTCCGTTGTGGTTAGTTTCCAGTCCTTCAAAGACTCTCCTGGCAGACAGCATTCCGCTAGACAGTGTGCACATAATGGGGATTCTTTTGCAGACAGGATATTCAACTGCTTCTTTCTTTTCCCAATATATATGCTGCTTTCTCTCTGCTCAACCACTTTGTGAATCCAGTGGGTGCAGGTACACCTGTCTGCAATAGCTCTTCAGTACACTGTAGTAGGATGCTTTTACTGTTTTAGAATTACTTTAGGAGGTGGCAGCAGGATTGCAAAGCATTCTCCTTTCAGCATCCTGCTCTCCTGAGCGTCTGGCATGAGACTTCCATTCGCCAGATTAGGTGTGTCCTAATCACTAGCCCACGAGACTAGTATCAACATTCTAGAAGTAAGAAAGTTGTTTCTGGCTCTTCAGCAATCCAGTCTCGTACTGAGACCGCATTCACTTATCTCAATCATCAATTCAGCACAAGAAACCTGTTGGCAATGGGTAGTATGCTAGATGTTTCATCCCTCTTCATCATTTTCAATCCTGGAGTGGAAAATTTGGTGGGAGTCTGACCTCAAAATTTGGACCCAGGCGAATGGACTCTTCATTTTGAGGTTTTCAAAAACTAATGTTGAGAAACAGTGTGTAAGTGGCTAGTACGTCTAGCACCAAAAGAAACATTGTATGCATGAGCTGTGGGGACCTTTGCATGGACTGCTTGGAAGGTTTGAGAAAGTAAAAACTGAGCTTTTAAGCACTTGTTAATAAAATGATGTTTAGATATGCAAACAAACACTTCAGTATTTTCCCAGTCTTTAATACTAATATAAACTACCCTATACTTTTTTTAAGGTGATGATAACCATTCCTATAGACTTTAAAAGGGGTGCTATTTTTTTGCTTACTTCAATTTGAGCACTTTAGCTCAAGTTGAGAATAGAATTTTAAAAATCCCCTGAAAAACAGGACATATCCTTCTATTTGCAAAGTGTTTTTATTTTACATTTGTGTTAAAAGGGCACAATCTGACTTGAACGCAGAATTGTAGTGGTCAAATGTAATTCTAAAATAGTCTTCAAGATTGAATCAAAAAGTGGAACCCCACACAACCTGTACCTACATTGTGATGACTCATTTTATCAAACTACACATTTGTTGATGACGATCACCTTTATTTTCCCCACAGGTTTCTGACTTTTTGTTTTAAAGGGCCATTTAGGAGTAAAACCATCATGGCATTTTAATAGTATGTTACGTCTAGCGGATGGAAGTCCAATTATGAAGTTCTGTGTGAGACTTTTTTTTTCTTTGGCTGCCTCTAGGGGGCTGCCATGTTGACCTCCCTCCTTCCTCCTAACAGAAGATACAACATGGAGATTCAGTGTGATGTTCGAGTGTGCACACAACACACCCAGCAATTTGCTAATGCTCCATGTAGCCCTGGCTTCTGTACTATAAACTATACCTTAAAACTGCATGGACTAGTAGGAAACTGCTGACTGTGAATTAGACTAGAGCAGGGGTCTGCAACCTTTAAGACAAAAAGAGCCGTTTCCGAAGGGAACAAAACTGGGAGCCGCAAAACCATTGCGACATTAAAAACAAATATAACACTGCACATATTGTTTCTTACCTTAATGCTATATATACAGGATCGTGCAGTCAGCTGTCAATCTGAAAAAAAAGGACTTTCACTTAACAATGTAAAATATATTTTTGCAAATTAATAGCTAATTAAAATATTTATTTTACCTGGTTAATGGGACTTTTTTTCTCCTGAACCTCAGTGCACAGTATCTGCACATCAGGGCTGTAAGACATCACCTTCATTTTCACACAGGTTTGCAAGCTGTCATCTGTGAGGCGTGATCGATGTTTGTTTTTAATATAGTTATGTTTGAGAAAACCTGCTCACATACATATGTGGAACCGAAGATCGACAGGACTCCAAATGCATACTTTTTCATGTTTATATAAGTGTTGGGGATGGCATTCCATATTTTGAATACAAGTTTGTCCTGTTTGGGAAGGTTTTCAATATCACTCCATATATGATTCTGAGCCAGAATGGCCTTCTGACGGGCAACATCCTCAAGAGTAGCGACCAAGCATTTGAACTTGGATACTCATATATCTTTGTCGGCTATATCGGCCAGTTCCATTTCAAGATCAGGTTGACTTACACCTGCAAATGCAGTCATATTCAATAGGGATGGATCGATCGCCAGGGGAGTGACAGGGAAGGATAATGTGTTTTTTTTCCTCTCTGAATTCACAGAATCGTTTCCCAAATGAGCTTTGCATTGCGGTGATTGCAGACTTGAAATATTCCAAATTTATCGTATCATGGCTTTGTTTAAACTCTCTCAAAGTGAGACAGTGTACCTCTCTGGAAATCTTTGACAAATACTGTCAACTTGCGCTCGAATGCCAAAACCTCCTCCAGCATATGCAGGGCTGTGCCTCGTTTCCTGCTGAAGGGTTGTATTTAGCATGTTTAAATGGGCTGTCATGTCTACCATAAAATGTAATTTTTCCAGCTACTCTGGCTGTTCCAGCTCAGCAAAGGTGAGCTCTTTGCTGGCCAGGAAGGTTTTTACTTCTTCCAAACATGTGACAAATCGTTTTAACACCTCGCCTCTGGACAGCCACCGGACCTTGTTGTGGAGCGGGAGGTCAGAATATGTGCTTTCCACCTCAACCAATAGCAAATGAAACTGGCGGTGGTTTAAACCCTTTGCCATTATCTTATTAAGAATCTGAATGACCACATCCATCACTTTTGTGCATTCGGGAAGAAATGTTTGAGCACACAATGCCTCTTGGTGCAGGACTGCAGCGTTCTACCCAGTGCCTTCTGCAGTAAAGCCACAAAGCCCTTCTGTGCTCCTCTCATGCTCGGTGCCCCATCAGTAGCCACTGAGACCAGGTGGTTGGTGTTTATTTTTTTAGCACTTAAAAAGTCCAGGACAGCCTTACAGATATCCTCACCCCTTGTTTGGTCTTTTAGTGGTATCCGCTCAATCCGTTCTTCCTGTGGCCCTAAAGAGTTCACATATCGGCAGAACAGCGCTGTTTGTTCAATATCACCTTTATCTTTTGACTCCTCACAAGCGATGGAGTACGCCACAGCTGAATTAATGTCTTGAATTTGCTGTTTGCTAATGTTTTCTGCCATTTTTAGGGTTCTGTTTTTAACCGTCTTCGCAGAGAGAGGCATGTCTTTTATTTTCTGCACAATTTCATTCTTGTTTTTGAAGTCCATGTATAGATGTTCTGAAATCTTAATGAATGCTTCTTTTATATACTCTCCATCTGTGAACGGCTTCCCGTGCTTGACTATTTCCTGAGCGGCTACAAAACTAGCATATGTTGTGGAATTTGCAGATTTCACCCACTTCTTGAAATTATAAATGCTCCTATCAACCTTCCTCATAAGTTCTGCAACGGCTTTTTGTCTCTCATCTCCATCTGAATATTTTTCAGCAAAGGCTGTGTGTTTATTCTGGAAATGTCTTGCAATATTCGACTTTTTGTTGTTTGCAAATTTCTCACCACATATTAAGCATACTGGTAAACCAGTCTTGTCAGTAGTGAATGCAAATGATTCTGTCCATGTATCATTAAATACTCTGTTTTCTTCAGAAATTTTTCTTTTCTTGCCTTTATCCATGTCTGGCCTACCGGGGGTCCAAAACAGATATATTAGAAAGGGCTACATATCAAAATTTACTATGCCTAATAATCAATGCCCCAAAATGCCATCGAAAATTAATCAGGGCCTGATGTAAATAATAATAATGAGGGCCCAATGTCATCCTCGTCATTATAAAAATATTTTTTTTACACTTTTTTTTGTTTGACCCCTCAGAATTACTACTCCTCATAAAAATAAACGTTAAATTAACAAGTTTCCTTTTTTTGTGTGTGTGTGTGTTCTTCACTCCCCTTCAAAACAGTGACTAGCGTACATGCCCCTCACAATGTAGTAGTGGCCACCATACATGCCCCGTACAATGTTGTAGTGACCATCATAAATGCAGTGTGCGGGCCAAGGCATCACTACACTTCCATGCCCCCTTCAATGCAGTATGTGGGCTGGGCTCCCCCCCCTGAGGCATCACTTCACTTACCTCACACTACTGCCTGGCACGCTGCTGAAAACGCACAGTCTACGGACGTCAATTTCCTTCTTGCAGTCGTCGTAGTTTTTGCAGTCGTTGCGGGATGGTGACGTCGGGATGGTGTGTGACTAATGTACGCACCGCCCCCATGCGACGTTACAGCCAGTACAGCGCCTGCCACAGTGGGGAGTGTCGGGCGTACAATGCGTTTCCTCTCCTCGCTAGTATCCGCCCCGAAGCTCTCCTCGCTAGTATCCGCCCCGGAGCCGCAGCAAAGGTGTAAAAGAGCCACATGCGGCTCCGGAGCCGCGGGTTGCCGACCCCTGGACTAGAGGATGCAATATGAATATTTATAGCATGCTTCCAGCCTTCCTCCATATCCTCTCATCCATTAGAATAGGCGGAAGAGTTCAAACATTAGTGAGCAGATTGATATTAAAACAATCATAACTTTTTACAGTTGGGTTAATAGGGCTTTCATTATAATATATACAATCAAGTATTTTAGAGTGCCTTTACTCATTTTACCAGTGCAGTGTCCATTTAGGTAATTTTATTTTGTGAGAAACCTCTTACTGACACAGATCATTGAAGAGCTAGTATTTTAAAGTTGCATGGAATACAAAAGTGCATGTTTTCAAACATTACAAAAGTAGCTTTTGTTCATGAAAACATTAATAAAAACCTGTTTAAACGTTATTGTTACTACCAGGCACTGCAGAGCGCATACTTCAGTCTGTAGATCTCTTCTGACTAAATTTTTGTGCTTGGAAAACTTCATTTGAAAAAAGAAAACCTAGTGTGACAAATGATTAAATACTCTCTATCAGATGCAACCACAAAACATTTGATGTTTCTTTAATGGTTTTGACTGAAAGATTCCAGAGGATCCTGAGATTTTTGGATGGTTGCCACATAGCCTCTGACTCCAACAAGGTTTCTGATCTTGAGTTTAGAAGTTGGATGGGAAAATGACATGATAATATTTTAAAGAACTTCACAAAGTTAAGTAGGTATCCTGCAGACCAAATAATACATGAACAAGAGACAATGAATTGGAGTTAGAGGGTTGGAGGTTCAATAGTAATGTGCAGCATTAGTGGTAGGTTGGTGGACCAGCCTTCCAGTTGAAGTAAACTCTTTAAGTAAATGCTTAACCAGGCACAAAACTCTTTACATGCCATTCAGACTCTGTCACATTGATGTTTTCAGTTTCTTGGGCCTACCGCTTTTGGGTCTCACTCACCTTGGTGCATTATACCATTGTCTTCAACCCCCCATGTAGCACCTATTTGGAGAAATTTGAACGTGTAGTTTTTGGTGAACCCCAAAACCCCATATGTCTTTCTCTCTCACTATGTGATTTGCAAATGTGGGAAGACTAAACCTGCATTCTGTGAGCAGGTGACCGTGTTTTCAGGTGATTGAAACCTGGATAACTTTCCATTGCCTTCAACTTAACATGGTAAAACGGAACTCCTAATTTTCCTTCCTGAATTTGACCATATTTTTTTGTTGGTTTCTGTATCTAAGTCAGTGATACAGTTATGCACCTGGTAGATAAAGAACCTTGGTTTGGTGGATAACTGATTAATTTATTGTCATGTTCAATCGGTTGCAATAGCTGTTTACCAGCTGTGTTCTGTCAAGAATGTCTCATTATCCTGTTCAGTACTTGTCGCCTTTCTCTGCTCAAAGCTTTTGTGTGGACACCCCCACACCTCAGGAAAATACTACTGCTCACAATTTACTGTCTCCGCTTTAAGCGGTTGACAAAATCACTTCTTTGTAATATACTTTTTGACCAGTCTCTTAGGACCCCCACCATTTGTATATGTACAGTTTTACTATACAATGCTGGTATTAGTCTTTTTCTGACACAAAACCATTTTAGCTTTATTTATATTGCAGGGTCAGTGTAATTCACTCTTCATTCCTATGGAAAAAGGCCTATGTGTCTTTAGGTTACAATTTTGTATTTCAAATGTTAAAGGACCACTTAATTCAGCACAATTTGGCCCACGTCACTGTAAAGATCTCCTAAAGGCATGTTGAAATTATTTTTGAAATACGTGTATTTTTCACTGAGAAATCATATACAATAAATTCTATGTTTACATGTATGTCTGTCCACTTGCTGTGGCATTAGTGCAGACAATCAGGTTGCATGGGGTTTGTGTGTCCCATTTAAGTATTATTGTGCTTACATTTCCAGTTTGAAGGGAACAGAAAGGAAACAAAATTCACAATATCTGATCCCCTGCATGTCTGGAATTTGATGAATTTAGAGCAGTGCTTTGTACCCTGCTCAATCTGTAGCTATTGGTAAGAAATCGAAAGAAAAACAAATTAACCCTTAAATCTATCTCTGCATTGGTTGTTGGACTCAACTAAACAGTCCTATATGTCAGCTATACGTTAACTTGTCTGTGCAGTGTAATCTGATTTCAGGAAGAAAAATGCTATTCCTGGTTTTCCCACAGCACCTGCGGACTCTGCCATCTGTTATGATTCATGCAATAGCCAGGAGGCAGTACAAATTTTGTATGTAAACATAGAAATAAACCTTAACATTTTGTATCTGTTGCTAGTGTAATTAAAAAATATATAATGGAGAATATTGTGCTCTATCATACCGTGAAGAGCAGTTACATTGAGGTAAATGGCCATGGTGCTAAAATTCATTTGAAGGAAAGGTACATATTTAATATTGGGAGGTTTAATATCGAATATCAGTGTTCTTCTCAGATTTTTTTTTACCATCTGGTTGGCATGGAGTTGCCATTGGCATGAAGTAGATGGGGTGGGCATATAGTTCTACAGTTGGTGTTTGATTCTTAAGCTGGGCTTTAAATTAGGTGGGTGGCACGCATTCCTAAATTGGGCTGGGGAGAACACTGAAAATTATAAATTTGAATAAAACCGTTTTAATTCTTCATTTCTTCTCACCATATCTATTCATTTGCTCTGTATGTAGAAAAGAAAACAATAATATTATATGTGATGACTTAAAAGAAGACGGCAAAAGACCAATTCCCAACCCAGTTTGTCAGTTTGAGGACGCATTTCAATTTTTCCCTGAAGTTATGTCTGCAATAAAGAAGGCTGGATTTCAAAGGCCTACTCCAATTCAGGTAAACAATCTAATAGACCTCCTCTGATCTATGCATTATGTCCACTGCCCCAGACCAACAGCCCTATTGAAGCTCGCAAGGGTTCAGACTTGAAATTTAACTGAGTTACATAGCTATTAAATTAGAACAGGCTGTGAGTTACGAGCTTGAGACGCAAACCCGTAAACCATTTGTCGACCGTTGGATGAGCAGCCTTGAACGTGATCAGTTAGTCGAACCCTTAGCTACGGGTTTAGATAGAGCCAATGGAAACAAAGATCGTCATTATTGCGCCACTGAAAAATGTAGGTTGGATTTCAAAGTCTTAAGGTATTCGATTACAATTTACGATCAGACCCACATTCCAGATATAATGCAATATTAATAAAGACGTAAATATGATATTCTATCACATGCGAGTTGCATTATTATTGGACTTTACCCCCTTTGCTTGTCCTCTCTAGCACTCGTTGGCTTCTTGGCTCCATTTGAGTGTTATAGGGTTGAAGGCAAGTGAAAATGTTGCAATTTAATAGTATGATTGGAATTGTAGCGGTTACGGGCTTGAGAGAACAAAGGATTTGCTGCTGCGAAGTTCCACGTTCCATGTCCCATAGGCTTTTTTCGCTCCAAATCCGGCAGTGGCTTGCTTAACAGGGACAATGTAATAGCCATACGTCTTACAGGCTACATTACGAGCTACAGATTTACACGTTGGGAGAATAGAGCTGCAAGTCCAGCAAAATCCCACCGGTATCTTAGAACACTTATTTTCATTATATTGGAATCAGAGCGTTAATGTTTTTTTTTTTTTTATTACTATTCTTTAGCATTATATCCAATCTTTGAATTTGGTTGTAAAGAAAATCATGAGTCTTTCTTGCAGGGGAGTGTAAAGTACAGAAAGAGTATTGTTGGCAAGTCACACAAATAACATTAGAAAACCATAGCACTGCTTATCACTGTACTGCCTGTAGCTGAGGTACCGTGTATTTTGGACTCTAGTGAGGTGCGGGGGAGGTAGAAAGATGATGGTACAGTGAAGAGTAGTTGGGAACAGTAATGATAAAATGTATTTGCTTGTTTAAAATCAACTCTCTAATTCCAAGCTATCGTATTGTTTTGATGAGTTTGAGCAAACTTGAACAATATCCCGTTGAGTATGGAATGTATGTTAGGCTCATATGGCCATAAGGTTTGTTTTTGAGGAAGAGTGCCCCTCTGGTAAATTACGTTTTATACTCTGATCTATAGAGACATCTGGCCCAAACTTATCATGTAGGACCAGACTGAATAGCTTTATTTTAGTAGGTCAAATAACTTGGGGGTAATTCGTTCATCTACTGGAGATGGACTTTCTGACACCAAATGTTTTACCCCCAAAGCCTTTGCTTCATTCTCCTTGCCTTTTTGGATGGGTTGGATTTCATATCTAAGCTTCTCAATTTGAGTACTTTGTTGGACCAGACCGCTCTTATGATAGAAACAACAAAGCTCATATTTGACCACAGAAAGCTTTTGGTAGTTGGTGCATAGTCATCTCTAGGTCAACCTCTCCAATCATTTAATGTTTTCGGGCCCAAGTGTGGCAGAATATCATGTCTCTGTGGCAAATCTTTGATCACATGTTATCTGCCTCAGTAAGAGTTCACCATAATACAGCCATTACAAGCTGTTGTTAATCACCAAGAATTTTATATTCCTTTTGCACAACCATAATTACTCCCTTATCTTACTTTTCTGACACACTGAGAGTCTCTGGATTTGGGAGGATTTGTTTTGAAATTAGGAACAAAGTTGTCCCGAAAGGCCTTCTCTCCCTTATTCAGACATATTTACAACAGACCTTCTGTTACAAATGGAAAACATGTGAATCTGCGATATTTAACCCATGATCTCTGATGAATTTGAATACCCTATATGACGTCCCATATCCTGGATAGACCACTTAATCTCAGAAACCTCTTCCCGAACTCTGTATACCCTATTTTATGAAGTTTATTTGGCAGAATAAAAAGCCCAGACTCTTGGCACACTCTACTCAAACATATTGATTACCTATCCATACCAAATTTTGTCAAATACAAATAATCAATGGTCTATTTTTGCACCATGCTGCTCTGGGTAGATATTGAGACAGCTCCCCACACTTTTGCTTCTAGGCTTTGTAGAACTACTCACCGGAGACACAGCCTAAAAGCTCAACCTTTACAGAATTTACACTCCACAGTTATTCTCTCCAGGAAAAGACATTTCATCCACCCAGATGTTCTCTGATATTGGTGTTCACGTGTAGTTGCAAAATGGCTCTCCAATCCCATTTGACATGATTCAGGAAAACTCTCTTTACAATATTATTTTGTATATCAACATACTTCTATCTGCATGCAGTTTGATGCTCTCTACGGAATGACATCAACAGTAGCCGTACATCAACTTGCAGTCTCTACGTACTGCTCTATTGCAAGTCACAACATCCAACATATCACACCTTGGGAAGAGGACATGAATAAAATGTCGCTAATTGGCAGGAGATCTTTGATTTCCTCTTTGTGCATCAATAGATTCATTAAATAGAACAGCTATAACCTTTTAATGCAATATTGGACCACCTTCATCAGATCTCTTCCTCTGTCTCACCCCTAATTTTACAGACTGGGACCTTGTATATTTGGGGACTGTATTTCCCCAACCTCATTCTGAAAATCCTTTCTAATGTATACAACTGAAATCGTTTTTTCCCCATACACAACCTTTCTATGCTCTTCTAATTAACTATAGATGACTTAACTCATCTTAACAACCTCCCCATTAACTATGTTTTCCTTCTGCTAGATGCTCCATATGTACCCCCTGGAAGTAATGCACCCATGCCCCTTCTCCAGGTCTGAAGTTCCTCTTTCAAGTGATGTGGCTGATGTGGTTTATCGTTTACCGCAATCCACTAAAACTTTATTGATGTTTTGTGCCATTTAAAGTGCATTACTACTTTTCTTTCTGCCTGCATGTACTCCAATGAAACATATCCTATTTATTAGACATCCACTTAATATGTGTTATCAATCCATGAAATTACCTAATAATGTTGCCTGCTTGAATTGTTGAGATTGGGATAGAGGAGTAGTGCCATGGAAAATGGAAATGAGCATAAACAGATTTGGAATCAAATGATTGTATTTAGATATGTGGATTCATTACATATATTAAGTGTCTGACTCTTTTATTTCTGGCAATGAAAGGTTATAGTCTGTAATTTCTGGAGAAAAGAATATCATCACTTGGGTGTAGATATAGGATAAAAGGGCTGCGTAAGTGGTGTTTTGTACTGAAGAGCTAACAAAGTGAAGTTGCTTGAATAGTAGTGCCATCCATTTCAGGTTCAGTACTTTTAATCATAATGCACATTTAATTATTCTGCATTAAAGTATAAGATTCTGACTCCCAGCCCTCTTCAAGGACCCCCAGAGAGGTCATATTATTGGTACTTCAAAGGCTGTGTAGCTTGTCATTTTGAGAAGAGTGTTGAAAAACCAATGTCTCCTCCGTGTATTGTGTGCTGATGTCTTCTTAACACACAATTAAAGTATATGCAGTGCAGTAGTAACTAGAAGTTTGTCATCACTCTAATATGTAGTGGAAAAATTGATCTACTCTTGCATTTTAAATTGATTCCCTTCCTAAAGCAAATAGCTCCTATAAATCCTAAAACTCACAAGAGTACAACTTCTTGGACTGTTGCTTTCCTTTTTAACCTTAGACATTACATGTTAGGTCTGTAATTTACAAAGTCTCAACTTTGTGTCATTGATATGAGGGAATCCTAGTTCATTCAGAGTGGTTTAAAATATTGCTATATATTTTTTTCCTTTATTTTATTGCCTTGATGTCATGTTTTTTTTTATTATTATTAAAAATTGCTATAAAGGAATAGAGTAACATCATGATTTTTCACAGTTCACACACGTTCTACTTAGGAAGTGTTTTGTTTTTCAAAATTTTAATTTTTATCTTGATGCTTTCATAAAGGCTTATACAGGAACTAGAAAAAAAATATTTCCTGATCATGACAATGGCAGCATTTGGTGCATTTGTGCAGTTCTGTAATGAAATGATGAATTGTACATCTGCAGTAAGTGCAAGGGGTCCGCAATTCCAATAGACAGGATTTGACTAGGAATAATTTAGCTACTCTAAAGGTTCAAATTGCAGCTTTAGGATGCTTTCTGCAAAATCCTTTAGATCAGAGCTTTCCAAACTGTGTTTTGCGATACTGTGTCGTGAAATGATGCATGTCTAAAAAGTGTGTCACCAGGAGGTTTGTTCAGGCCACTTGGAATAAGAGACCTTTTGTTAGACAGGAATTCCCTTCCTGGAATCTCAATTCGGCACTGTAAGCTTTAACTGGGCCCCATGAGAGGTGTGCACTTAACTGGCTAACTCTGAAGACTGTATTGTTGGTTACCATTAATCTGCGCGCAGAGTAGGTGAAATCCAATTGATATCAAGGATTCAGCCTTTTTTAATAAAAAGATCAGGCAGTCTGTATAAGGTTTCCACCCAGCCAAAACATTATAAGGAACAATGTTTGTTTTCTCACGCTGAATGTAAAGACATCTATGCATCTATTAGAAGAGATCTAAATGGTTACTGAGGTCAAACAGATTTTTTTGCGCGTGTGTGACATTCGAAATAAAGAGTGGCAAGTGGCAAAACCTAACAATTTCCAGATTGCTCCAATCTACTATATCCAGACCTATCGATTGCTGAAGGAAGTACCCCCCTAAAGAAAGAAGAGCACACTACAAAATAGCAGTGGCAGAATCTTGGTCTTAGAGGGATAGAGTTCCACCCAAACAAAATTAGTCATGCAGCATGTGCAATTTTGCAAGGCATTATTAGGTCAAAGCACAATTTGGCTGAAACGTATAAGAGACTGTATTAGGTAAACTCTCTCTAGTCTGTTTACTAAGGGATAGCCCATGTTTTGTGCTGCCTATAAAACATTAAGGAAATTTACCTGCAGTTAGCCAAACTGTATTTGCTCAAACTGGACATCCCTTCTATTAAAACATTTTCTTTGGGAAAACATTTGTTTTGTTTACTATTGTTATCTTTTTAATACTTTGAGGGAGGCTTTAGTAGGAGGGAGAATATTTGTTGTGTGGTGACCTATTCTACCGTGCCACAGTTGAAGACTTTAATGAAATATAATATAATTTACCCACATTTAACCAAATTCTCTGTTGTATCTGTATAGTCACAAGCATGGCCTATCATTCTTCAGGGACTTGATCTCATTGGAATTGCTCAAACAGGCACAGGAAAAACACTGGCATATTTACTCCCAGGTTTCATTCATTTGGATCTACAACCAATGTAAGATGCTTAATTATTATTTTTTTGTGTGTTCTAAAAACTGTTTAGATGGGCTGCAATTTTCTAACTGTTCTGTCCAATTTATTCCTTTTGACCTTAACATTTCATCATAGAATAAATTCTGCACAGCAGTTCAAGGAAACATAATTGAGAAAAGTTAGTTGAAGCCTTTACAACTATCATATTTATTGCATTGCCAGATTTCCTTTTGTCATATGTATTGCTTTTTGTTTTTGTGTGCACCACTTACCAGTAATATATTTTTTTTTTTAAACATGTTTTTGCTGTTTTAAGTGGAAAACGTTTTGAAAACTTCTGAGATCTTAACACAAGCTTTCCTTATACACTTATATTAAGGCGTTCAAGACCTCTGTTTTGTTCTCGTATCATCTCAGAACAAATATAACTAACGGCTACACTTTAGGACTGCAACAAAATTTGCCTTCTGTCAGGTTACACAACTCAGAATTCAAAATTTTTATCACTAACTGGGACTCCTAATCTTCTGCTACATTGAGCTGTAGCCTAGTTCTGTAACTTTTTAAATCTTAACTATGTGTCATTTGTGGTATAAAAAATTATTTAAAAAAATGAAATATTTGTCTCCTTATATTTGCATATAATGTATAGCTAAAACAATTTTAGGTAATTTTTAGTTTTCTTCCTTCAGCCCAAGAGATCAGCGTAATGGACCTGGTATGTTGGTTCTTGCTCCAACTCGAGAATTGGCTCTTCAAGTTAAAGAAGAATGTTCAAAGTACAAATATAAAGGATTTGAAAGGTAGTAAACCTATGTATAGACTTTCTCAAGTCTCCTGTGACAGTCCATACATTTGATGAGAGATGACCTCCTCATTATGTACAGTGAGCAAGGCTCAAACCTTTGACCGCCAATTCCTTTGACTTAACTCCCCCTTGAACCCAGTTTCATAATCTTGCTTTCCAGCTGTCCATTTTTTCACGGTTTAATGGAAATTGACCTAGCCGATATTTCTAGTCCTGATCCTGCAAGCAGATTGTCTGAAATTGGAATGCCTGACAGACTAGCATGCTGAATGTGTCATGGTCCTGTCACACTATACCCTCCTGAAATCTTCCATCTGCAGCCTGTGTGAAGATAGGTACCCTAAGCACCGCATGATAAGCTAAATATAATTTTCTGGATGATTGCATGGATTTCTGGCCTCCTAGCCCTATATGTTTTTGTTCAGTCTTGTCCGACTCAGTGTTGCCCTATGGACTGCAGCATACCAGGCATATCTTATGTAAGGTTGTTCTTATCCATAAGGTTTTCTTAGCAAAGATACTGTAGTGGATGGCCAGTTCCTTCTCTAGTGGATAACTATCTGACCCTCTGCTTTTACCTGACCATCTTGGGTGACCATACATGGTTTAGCTCGCAGCTTCATTGAAGTACACAAGTCAATTCGGCAGGACACAGTAGTGATCCAGAAGTGATGGATATAAATTCATCTTGCATACCTTTTTTGTGAAGTGTATAACAAACAGCTGTGTGTTCTGTTAAAACTGAAACTACCATTAGTCAAACCAATAGAATGAATAAACATATTTTGTATTAGAAATAAGCTCTTATGTTGTGTTTCTTTTTGTTTGTTTTTTAATATCACAGCATATGTATATACGGTGGCGGCGATCGTAAAAACCAAATAAATGTGGTCAGTAAAGGTGTGGATATTGTAATTGCAACTCCTGGGAGACTGAACGATCTTCAGATGAACAACTTTGTAAATCTGAAAAGCATAACTTACTTGGTAAGTATCCAGATAAATTACAACATTGCAGTTTGATATGTTATATTGAGAACAATGGTGTATTTAAATTGATGTGAAAGCTTGTTTATGCTATAACCTATAACTGTACTCTGGTACTTACAGCTATATCATTTTTCTTTGCACATACTTTTAGCTTTTATATTTGCTGAAAAATTTAGTAAGGTAATAGAAAATGTAGACAATTAAATAAATATTATAAATTTCCTTTTGAAGTTAACACTTTGACAAAAAAATATTTAGCTTTCTTATCACTGCATGAACATTTTCTAAAGCTTTGACATGTAGCTGGTTAGAATAATGTATCCAGCTAAAATAATGTATTGGCCCTGATAGCAAGAGTGAACAATTCTCTATTATGTTGCCTTGTCTCTCCTTGTTCCGTAGATAAAAGGCAGACCCACCTATATTTTCTGAACCACTGAAATTTTAAACAGATTCACATCAACTATCCTTTAGGTTCCTGAAGTTTGATATCTGGGGATGTCTTAAGCTATGAACAGCAGCTGCAAGCTTATATACATTTAATAGGCTTTAGACATAAGAATTTCATTACATCCTGTAAAATGCAACAAAAAGTAGTTTAAAGGAATTAAATTAGAAATGTAACATTTGAAAGCAGAACATACAAAAGTTATATTAAATGTAATGGAAAGCTATGACAAACTAGACTAAACTAGGTTTTATTTATAAACATAAATGATGCCTCTGCTTATCCCAGTGGTCATCTATGATAATTAAGTGGAAGCTGTGTGTGTGTGAGTATTATTCACATTTATTGAGTGCAATACTTGCATCTGTGGTGCAGCCAGTCTGCTTTTGGGCCATTGAGGGGAAAGGGATCTTGTGTCAGTTTCACTCATACAAATATCTAACAATGCCTTTAGGCCTTCCCTCCACGTGCTGATACCTAAAAATCCTTATGATTTAGCTCTGTTACTGATAAAATGCACACAAAATAGATTCTTGTTCTTATAAAATCTTAAAGATTCAGATTTTCCCCCAAAATGTTATTTCCATGAATTACACAGATGCTAATGTTTGTCCTTCAAGAAAATAAAAGGTAGTTGTTTGTG